>NW_019773825.1:86986-204268 GCF_001039355.2 Lingula anatina
AAATTTTAGAAGTAATGAATTAATTATTTTTATCATATATTTAGTATGTAGTATGTATGTATGTATGTATGCAGCTGCCAGGTTAACATAGGAGCTCACAGATTAGTCTTCGATAAAATCAATGGTAGTCTGCCTTAAAAATAAGAACAATGGACCCGATTTGCAAAATTAAAAAAAAATAAATAAATGCTATAGACCAACAGTTAAAACTTTTATTTTAGTGCACTTTAGATGTTTAATTCAGTATGCCCTGCCATTTTCAACAAAATAACTGGCTGACATTATCTTATCCATGATTGCAATCAAGGAGCATTTTTTTTTTTTTTTCGATCACCACATGAGTGGTGTTAATATTCAACTACTGGTCATGTGCTCAGGGGCTGATCCCCATCTTGGACCCTGATGCGGCATGCTCTTTCATCTCACCTTAGATGTGACCCCATGATGTATTTGATTGTTGCATTGTGGGAGAAACACTGGCCCAACGCGTGCATAAACACCTCCTGTGTTTACTTTTGAACTATTCGCCACATCTTGTCAACATCAAGAACGGGTAGCTTCATTGGGGACCTGGTTCATGTGTTGTTAACAGCCTTGTAAGATCTGACATGACATAATTTTTGAAAATATTTGGAGAAGATATCTGATATTTTGTTATTGGGCTTTTTACCTTGGCATCACCTTGTTAGCAAAGTTAAATAGTACACAGTTTGTTAAATAAGTGTAGAGAAAAAGCCACTGCTTCAAATAATAGGACCTTGGACACGTTTCCATCAGTTAACACCTGTGGAGTCTTTTCAAGTGTGAAATTTAAAGTAAAATGTTTGTGGCAAGGTTCGGGTTACACCACCATAGATTTTAAAAGTTTTCTATTGAATTTGAACTTGCAACTAAAGTATCAGAATGGGTGGAATGGGTTCCCTAATTGCAAACTTCAAAGAATTGCCTACAAAAGAGGAGCTCTTCAATGGAAAGAAAATATATTTTTTGAAAAAAGAAAACATCTTTTTTGCTGATACAAATTTTGATGCTTTTGTGGGAGCAAAGACATCAATGTCACACAGAAAATTAGATTTGGATATTTAAGAATTTGAGCAATGTGTTTCTGAATGTGTTCTGGTGCTAATACGTAAGGGGCTGACGTATTTATTTTGTTACCTGTTTGTTAAGAATAGGGGGAGGGGTTCAAATCATGCAATGTTGATTTAACAGCTTTTTTTCAGTTAAGTATCTGTTTGGTCTTACAGAAGCTCCACAAGTGATAATAAGGTGGCGGGAGGAAAAGGCACTGTTCAAAAGATCCTGATAAAGCAGGTAAGAATTTTTTTAAGTTTTCACTTTTCTTTATATGTTTTTTTAGAAAGTTGGAATGTGAGGACGCCTTAGGATGTTTTAGGTATAAGTTACTGCATAACAGTGTATGTGAGCAAAGTTTTTGATGGGACTTTTCTTGATTGTTTTTTTTTTCTGTCTTCATCCTCAAGAATACATGGTTTTATCTTTCAAGAAAGTTAATTTAATATCATAATATTTCAAGTATAGATATATCAGGCAAAGTACAAGTAAATGAAAGATATGATACTAATCTATGTATGTAACTTTGTTAAAGTTACAGCTGTTAATATGCTGTATAAAAATATTTGGGACTTCAGCTCTAATATGAATGGTATAGAACTCTAAAATCTTATTTAGTACTTACAATGTCAGAAAGCAGGAAGTACATATGCACTGGTACAACATCCAGACTGTCCCCCACAGTCAATATTCCAATATGCCCAAGTCTTCAAAACAAAATCCTTGATGTGGTGGACCACCTGGTCCAGGTTCTTGCAGTTTAACTTGATCATGATGGGGGAAAATGTTAAAAAAAATCTTTTAAGGAAGAAAAAAAATGAACAATTCGCAATCCCATTCATGTGGTAGACCTTGACAATGATGACAAGACTGTACTGTGGGAAAGAAGAAGAGGAAGATTACCCAAACCAGTGATTATGATATTTTGATAATTTATTGGGAATAGATATTGCATTTTCACATAATTTAATATGCTCTGTGTACCAGGATGAAATAAGAAAATAACTGTAAGTGAATACAAGTGCCAGGTAACCAAAGCATAATTATTGGAGTCAAAACATACTAATAAGATGGAAAACATTGTGAAGAACATTGATGGGTGTTTGGGAAGGCTCCAGAAGGTGTGAGAGACTCGTAAGCTTGTATGGGGTGTAACACACGATGTGACAGATCATTTATCAACATTACACTAATAGCTTCAATTTGTAAGCTGCTGAAAGTTTATCCACATTGTTACTTCATTAACTGATCAACTGTTTTGCAAATGGATGACAAAACTTACAGTGGGAAAGGACGGTTGTCATGAGAGTTGTTGCTTTATGTATGACTAATCCCTTTTCAATAAAAGTTTTAACCAGTTTTGACAGTTAACTCTACTAAATAATTTTCTTTTTAATTATCAGTAATTTATATGTAATAAACTGGAGCTGAATGTCTCATTCACATTTTGTAAGTTACAGATTTTCTTTTCAGCATCCTTGTATACTTGTATTAACTTTGTGCACCAGTTATATATTGTTATAAAAGAGTAAGTTTATAAAACTTTGGCAGTCGCAGTATTAAAAAAAAAAAAAAAGAATTGGGTGACCATACTGGTTCTATAAAATTTGAACAATATGGTAGCAATCATGTAATCGTTCATTGGATTTAAGCTGAACATGTGAGATCTTGGCACTGTTTGTACCTGCAATTTATACTATTGCCGCTGCGTTTTGTAAACTTTGATTCATACTCTGCTCTCCATTGGTAAAAAAACAAAAGAAAAAAACAATAGGGTTACATTCCTTTTAATTAAAAGTACCCCCCAGGTTTCTCTGGCTGCCATCAGAGGTGTCACTCCAACATCCTGGAGTAAAGTCATTATAAGGCACCATTATGTACTCGACATTACTTCATCATGTTATTGGAGGTACACATTTGCCAGTAATCCAAATTTGATAGCGGTTCCTGATGTGTTTATACGTAAGCCTGTGTGGAGCCTTGTAATTTGGACAGAAGTACAGGGTCTCTTAAGTGACACATGTTAGATTGACGTTGAGTATGCTTTTTTATCACATAAGCTTTTTTGTTTGTGTGCGTGTGTTTGTGGGTGGACTGAAACACCCATTTTTCTANTGCAGCTGCCAGGTTAACATAGGAGCTCACAGATTAGTCTTCGATAAAATCAATGGTAGTCTGCCTTAAAAATAAGAACAATGGACCCGATTTGCAAAATTAAAAAAAAATAAATAAATGCTATAGACCAACAGTTAAAACTTTTATTTTAGTGCACTTTAGCAGTTTAATTCAGTATGGCCTGCCATTTTCAGACAAAATAACTGGCTGACATTATCTTATCCATGATTGCAATCAAGGAGCATTTTTTTTTTTTTTTTTTTTTTTTTTTTTTGATCACCACATGAGTGGTGTTAATATTCAACTACTGGTCATGTGCTCAGGGGCTGATCCCCATCTTGTACCCTGGTGCGGCATGCTCTTTCATCTCACCTTAGATGTGACCCCATGATGTATTTGATTGTTGCATTGTGGGAGAAACACTGGCCCAACGCGTGCATAAACACCTCCTGTGTTTACTTTTGAACTATTCGCCACATCTTGTCAACATCAAGAACGGGTAGCTTCATTTGGGACCTGGTTCATGTGTTGTTAACAGCCTTGTAAGATCTGAAATGACATAATTTTTGAAAATATTTGGAGAAGATATCTGATATTTTGTTATTGGGCTTTTTACCTTGGCATCACCTTGTTAGCAAAGTTAAATTATGAACAGTTTGTTAAATAAGTGTAGAGAAAAATCCACTGCTTCAAATTATAGAACCTTGGACACGTTTCGATCAGTTAACACCTGTGGAGTCTTTTCAAGTGTGAAATTTAAAGTAAAATGTTTGTGGCAAGGTTCGGGTTACACCACCATAGATTTTAAAAGTTTTCTATTGAATTTGAACTTGCAACTAAAGTATCAGAATGGGTGGAATGGGGTCCCTAATTGCAAACTTCAAAGAATTGCCTACAAAAGAGGAGCTCTTCAATGGAAAGAAAATATATTTTTTGAAAAAAGAAAACATCTTTTTTGCTGATACAAATTTTGATGCTTTTGTGGGAGCAAAGACATCAATGTCACACAGAAAATTAGATTTGGATATTTAAGAATTTGAGCAATGTGTTTCTGAATGTGTTCTGGTGCTAATACGTAAGGGGCTGACGTATTTATTTTGTTACCTATTTGTTAAGAATAGGGGGAGGGGTTCAAATCATGCAATGTTGATTTAACAGCTTTTTTTCAGTTAAGTATCTGTTTGGTCTTACAGAAGCTCCACAAGTGATAATAAGGCGGCGGGAAGAAAAGCACTGTTCAAAAGTTCCTGATAAAGCAGGTAAGTATTTTTTCAGTTTTCACTTTTCTTTATACATTTTTTTAGTAAGTTGGAATGCAAGGACACCTTAGGATGTTTTAGGTATAAGTTACTGCATAATGGTGTATGTGAGCAAAGTTTTTGATGGGACTTTTCTTGATTGTTTTTTTTTCCCCGTCTTTATCCTCAAGAATGCATGGTTTTATCTTTCAAGAAAGTTAATATCATATTATTTCAAGTATAGATATATCTAAACAGACAAAATACAAGTAAATGAAATATATGATACTAATCTATGCATGTAACTTTGTATCCCAAAGTTACAGCTGTTAACATGCTGTATAAAAATATTTGGGACTTCAGTTCAAACATAAATGGTATAGAACTCTAAAATCTTATTTAGTACTTACATGTGAGAAAGCAGGAAGTACATATGCACTGGTACAACATCCAGACTGTCCCCCACAGTCAATATTCCAATATGCCCAAGTCTTCAAAACAAAATCCTTGATATGGTAGACCACCTGGTCCAGGGTCTTGCAGTTTAACTTGATTATGATGGGGACAAAAATGTCAAAAAAAAAAAAAATCTTTTAAGGAAGAAAAAAAATATGAACAATTCACAGTCCCAGTTGTGTGGTAGACTTTAACAATGATGACAAAAGCATACTGTGGGAAAGAAGATTACCCAAACCAGTGTTTATGATATTTTGATAATTAAATTTATTGGGAATAATATTGCATTTTCACATATGCTCTGTGTACCAGGATAAAATAAGAAAATAACTGTAAGTGAATTCAGTGCCAGGTAACCAAAGCATAATTATTGAAGGTGAAGCACTAATAAGATGGAAAACATTGTGAAGAATATTGATGGGTGTTTGGAAAGGCTCCAGAAGGTGTGAGAGACTGGTAAGCTTGTATGGGGTGTAACACACGATGTGACAGATCATTTATCAACATTACACTAATAGCTTCAATTTGTAAGCTGCTGAAAGTTTATCCACATTGTTACTTCATTAACTGATCAACTGTTTTGCAAATGGATGACAAAACTTACAGTGGGAAAGGACGGTTGTCATGAGAGTTGTTGCTTTATGTATGACTAATCCCTTTTCAATAAAAGTTTTAACCAGTTTTGACAGTTAACTCTACTAAATAATAATTTTCTTTTTAATTATCAGTAATTTATATGTGATAAACTGGAGCTGAATGTCTCATTCACATTTTGTAAGTTACAGATTTTCTTTTCAGCATCCTTGTATACTTGTATTAACTTTGTGCACCAGTTTTATATTGTTATAAAAGAGTAAGTTTATAAAACTTTGGCAGTCGCAGTATTAAAAAAAAAAAGAATTGGGAGACCATACTGGTTCTATAAAATTTGAGCAATATGGTAGCAATCATGTAATCGTTCATTGGATTTAAGCTGAACATGTGAGATCTTGGCACTGTTTGTACCTGCAATTTATACTATTGCCGCTGAGTTTTGTAAACTTTGATTCATACTCTGCTCTCCATTGGTAAAAAAACAAAAGAAAAAAACAATAGGGTTACATTCCTTTTAATTAAAAGTACCCCCCAGGTTTCTCTGGCTGCCATCAGAGGTGTCACTCCAACATCCTGGAGTAAAGTCATTATAAGGAACCATTATGTACTCGACATTACTTCATCATGTTATTGGAGGTACACATTTGCCAGTAATCCAAATTTGATAGCGGTTCCTGATGTGTTTATACGTAAGCCTGTGTGGAGCCTTGTAATTTGGACAGAAGTACAGGGTCTGTTAAGTGGCACATGTTAGAGTGACGTTGAGTATGCTTTTTTATCACATAAGCTTTTTTGTTTTTGTGCGTGTGTTTGTGGGTGGACTGAAACACCCATTTTTCCAATAGAGATTGTGTCAAGTACCCAGTGAGGAATGTGAGGAGTGTGACTTGAGTGTGAAGGAGTCACCTGACGCATCCTTAGTGCCCTCGTCACCACGTTATAACACAGAAGGCAATCATGTTGACCCTCTCACTCATGTGTTATATTTTTTTTCTTCATAGAAGATGACTTTCTGAAATACTCATTAAATTGTTATTTTTTCTCCATAGGGGAACCTACTAATTCACTTCGGAGTAGAGACCAATGTCAAAAGCACCGTGTACAGAAATTGAGGTATGTTTCTTTTCTTTCATTAAATTTGACCTCTTACAGAGTGACTTTTGGCTTCTTCATCTAGCGTGCTGTTAACAAGTGAATGGCCATTATCAGCATAATTAACAAACTTGTGCCCCAGCACTTTTAACCACGTCCCTGTATGGGCATCTCATTCCCAGCATACTTATAGTCTTATTACCACCCCTGACATCTGTGGACTTTTCATAGAAAATGTATTTAAGAATGGAATAACTTATTGTTGTACTTTTTGACAAAACTGCATTAATAGATATTGCATTTACATGCTTTGATTTGATGTATTCATTTAACATGGATGACAAGACTAGCATATGGTCAAGGCACAATTTGACATCTGGAAGACTTTATTACAGGTCATTTGAAGAAAATTAGGCAATCTTTATGGTTAAACAGGCAGCTGTGAAGAGTATTTCTCTTTTCCTTTCATTTTATTTTTGCCTCATTGCAGTATTTCCTTTTGCCTAGAATAATTTTGCAGCCATTCTTGATTGTTGCACTGCGTGTGATTTTTCCCAACATTTTCAGAAACAGATTATTTCACTCAATCCCTTATTAGTTTTAGAATAAATACTTGTATGTATTGAAGTAATTGGTTTCCATTGTTTTATTCCAGTGATTGTAGCTATGTATCCATGGCCACGGGGGACAGTTGAGCAAAAACAAAAGATTTTGAATTGTTTTGTCACAGTCCATGATGTCATTGATATCACAGGTATGGTGCAGACACATAAACGATCCCTCCAGTACAGTTGTGTAAAATGAGCCATTATTGGATGATATAATTTCTAGACAAAATTGTGATTTTTTTTGACATAAATTTAAATCATAGTTTTTCCCCCCATGGCTAGGTTGAGTCATTTGTATTTATTAAATAACCACACCTATCACCTTAATTATGACAGTTTACACAATTGTTTTTTCCTACCAGACCAAGACAGAGTGAAGTACCAAAAAATCGTAGGATAATATTTAGACTTCAGTCTGTGATTTTCAAGCTCTAGGGGGTAAAATGCACTTGATTTGTTCTTTGCTGAAACTTGAAAGATTGTGTAACTTTGACACTTTATTTTTGAAATCAAACAGTGCAGGTCAAGGATGTTAATTAAAGGCAAATGTGATGCAGATGGTAAAATGAGACCTGTTTTTTGTTTTTTTTCCAAGCATTATTCCACGTTTCAAACAATGCCACACTTTGTATTATGACATCACTTTCTTTATTGTTTACTAAATATTGAACATTGAGTCTGTACAAAGCACATTTTGAATGTTATTTCTAAAAAATAACTTTGTGTAACTTTTTGTTTGTAGATAAAGTTTTTTTGAACAATGGTCAGTTTCTGTTTGAGCTGCTATGTATAACTACATCTTAAAAATCATGTTCTGCAACAGAAGTAGGATCTACATGATACCCTTCAAGCTTCTGTTGAGTGAAAAAAAAAGTTGGCTCAATTTTCTTCCAGACTTTCTTGAAATGTATGCCATAACTTATATTTTTTTATTTGCCTGCCTGTCTAAAACAGATGTAATAGCCCTGTTTGTTTGCATTTTTGCAATTATTGCTACTCAACAACTTCACGAATCGGCTTCCATTTCATTGATGTACAGGCTCATAAAGTTCCCAATTGTTATCGTAAATTGCCGATTAATGTCCTTTCCCCCTGTTTTTTTGTTAAACTGTGTGTAATTCCTGTTTTAAAGCATTGGAAAGCTCAAGAGGTGGATTTTCAATTAAAGTTGCTATGGTCAAGAAACATTTAACTGTTATCCTGAAGTTACGAGGAAAAGAAAACAATGCAGATTTCACATAGATCTTTGAATAAATGCATAGCTGCATGAAATCAGATTGATTTTTTTTTTTTTACATTTTAAATTAATGAATTGATATTTTTTCAATTTTTAAGCTACATTGCTATTTGTAGTCAAAGAATAACAGAATTTTTCCTAGCTTTCAATCTAAGTTTGGAACTTCAAAAAAGGGGAAAAAAAGTAGATTTTGTTATGCTTAATTGCATTTCTCTCTCAAATTACAGCACTAAGTAAGAGTTTAAAGGCAACATGGTGACATGAATAGAGTGGTTGAAAAGGATCTTCGTTTCCGCCATAAGTGGTAGTAGATGAATACAACAGCTGGTTGTGGCAACTACTGGTCTCTTCTGGACAAAAAAGTATTTTCAAGCGTATCTGTGGAGGACCATTCCTTGTAAGTAAGGCAAGGGAGGGGAGGTACAATGTTGGACTCATTCTAGCATAATATATTTGAGTCAAATGCTAAACAATAAAGTTATAAGTTTAAAGAGAAATGTTAACAAATGTACTGTTTTTGCCAGATTTGTCATCACCTTAGCTCAAAAAGTTGGTTTGGTTTCAACTTTCAAGAAAATAAAAAGAGTTCTATCCTAGAGTGAGTACAGCAATTTACCGTCATGATATTGCTTCGTTTAAGGTAATTTTGTAATTTGGGATGAATATTTATAGAAATTGTAAACTTTGGGGCAGTTCACAATGAATTTATCGACCTCCCTACTGCAACACTAACTCTACAGGGACTCTCGCTGAATGCAATCAGATTAACATGCCTCCTCCTGGCGTTGAGCAGAATGTAGAGAAGCTGTTTATGGCTGTATTCCCAGAGCTTTTAGATCGATCTATCCCCGCAGGGAGTCTCACTAGATTACTGTCAGATAATCTGGCTTAAATGTCCGTCCCACCTACTACAAGCTGTAAGGGGGTAATTAACTTTCGTGTCCGCTCGGCTGACAGCTATTTAGCGTGAACCCCCAAGGAGTTAGGTCGATCTAAAGTAGATCGATCTAATCTCTGAAAATGGGGTCTATGATAGGAGGACTTTGAAAACAAGAGGACTGTCAGTCAGTTAATCTGATTGCATTCAGCAAGAGTCCCTGTGGAGTTAGTGCGTAGTAGCTGGGTCAATAAATTCATTTTGAAACAGGCAGGTTTCTCAGTCTGTGTACTATAGATATCCTGTGTATCACTATGTATCAGTAGCAGTCCATGAGCATTTTGTATTGCTTTATAGTTTGAATTTTGAATTATATTCAAATTTATGAAGTTATGCAGTTTAAATTTTGCTACCAAAAAATTCTTTGCTGAAAGCCTTTTATGATGTCCAGGACTTTTGTTTTATCATCATGTCCCTATAGGTTATCTTGTCAAAACGTGGGAAATACTTATCTCAGAGAAGACAAATTTAAAAGCAATTGCAGTCAGATCATTTCCAATGAGCCGCGAGTTGACAATTCTCTGCCTAAATCTGTATAAACTGCAAAATGAGGTGGCGAGGATGTTTTGTGCCAGTTTTTGATTTGTTTATCAACAATGGGATTATGTATTTTTTTATGCAATAAACTTGGGTTCGTGAGTGCTGTTTTTTGCAGACACCCAGTTATGTGTTTTCTTGCAAAAATTGCAGCATGTCTTTCTTGTTTCATTTTGAAAAGCTCCCGTTGCGTTATATGTTAAACCAATTTTAAGTGGGTTGATAAGTAAATGTTATGGTGTCTTTCAAGTTCTGAGTTTCTTAAACTTTTTCATTGTTATTAATTGTATTGTCATTATTTGTTATTATGGGAAGTTACTTGATTTCAAGTGTTTGGTCAAGGAAGTCTCCTGCTTTAATATTATTAAGTGATAAAATTATTGAAATGTAATCACAGTTTTGCTGATATTTTTGGAGAAAAAATATAAAGGCCACGGATTCCAAGTATTCACACAGTGATCAAGTTCTTATCAGGTCATCTTTCTGACAACCTGTACCCACTTCTTCCTGACCTGTGACTGTGCTGAAGAGAGAATCGTTCTGTTTCATTTCAAAGTTTTGATTTCGATTGTATCCCTGACAGCCTGGGTTATGCACAATTTGTTTTTGAATTTTGATCCCCAAAGGTCTCCTCACTATTTGAAAAGTCCAGCAGCAGCAGATAAGGCCCAGTGGACAATGTTACCACCAAGCTGTCTGGACTTCAAAACAAAAATGAACTGTAATATCACTTCCCTTGAGTAAAAACAAATCATTAAGATAAGTTTGAAGTTAAGTGATGTTGCCCTTCCAAATCCCATTGGTCAAAAGTTTGTACAAAGTAGACGAGACTCTTTGTGAGACTTGATTACAAAATAGTGCAGGGTGCTCTGGCAAGGCAGAAAGAAAAGTCTCAGATGCTTTAGCCTAATTTGTGACATTGATGCTGAGTGAGTCATGGGCAGGGTAGGAAAGAAGCCTGCATGCAGATGTAAATGGGACAAAAAAGCTGCTTTATGATATAAAGAAAGAGGAAGTGTGTATTTTCATGTGGAACCGGTAGACATGTGGACAAAGGTGAACATTAGCGTTTGACCACAGGACATTGTGTGCAACCACATGTTACTGTGTCGTTTGTGAGTGCTCGTTTAAAAGGTTAGTTGAATTGAAATACCAGACGGCTTCAGTTGTATGAATTTAAGTTATCTGCAAGTTTTTAAGTCACTTAGGAAAGTAATACTTATGTTATTGGCCACTGAATAGTAAATTGGTCAAGTTGAGAGTACTATCGAAACACACTTGTATGTATTGAAAGTGGGGTCTTAATGCTAAGTTGGTATTAGACAAATTGAACAAGCCTGTGGTCCATAGAAGTTGCGAGTAATCTGCAGGGTTGATTACAATGTTGAGAGCAGTTTTATTGTCCATTTGTCATTATTAGGGTTATTTGAAAAATTGTTAATGCGGTCTTGCATGGCACTCAGAAGTAAGGTGTAGGTCTAGTTTCCTCTTTGGATTCTCCTACCACCCTCATTCTTGAATAGGATATTGTAGTCAAAGCCAATTTCTGAAATAATTTTAAAGATTACATTGAACAGGCTTTGTTTTCAAGCTTAGTTGGGTTTCCTTCATCCATCCCTCTATTAAAGGCCCCTCTCGCACACATCCACAAAGGGAGGAATCACTGCAGTTGTTATCAGACTGTTGAAATAAAAAGAAGAAAAACTGTTCATTTCCTGCTGCATTGTTTTACTGTTATATTTGATGCAAAGTTTTGAAGATATGAATGCCACCAGGGGTTGGTTTTACTGGAAAAGTTCAGCAGGATGTTCATCTCATCACTCAAACAGGAAATTTAGTCTACTTTGGCCCAAGATCAATCAGTGAATGTCCTATTGAAAAAGGACAACAGACCTGTTGTAGAAAAAACTGTTGTACAATCAGTTACTAAACATTCAACCTGTTTTATTTATTAGATAAAAGTTGACTTAATTTTTGCAGTCAAAAGTGAAAACCAACTTCGGACTTCCTTTTGTGAAGCTTGGGTCCAAAACCCCACACAATGTGTATTTTAGTGTTAGGTAATTAATTTTGATAAATTTAATTCTGAGGTCACATGGACAGCAGGGCTGTCAAAGATGGCCTAACTGTGCCTCCATGCCACCTCATGCATAGGGAGAATTTCACTGCAAACATGCAACAGGTAGGACTGGTTGAAAGTAGCACAATACAGGCAGGCAGCACTGGAATGCTTGGTCCCGGCCACAAAGGAGGACAGCTTGGCCCCCCATGCTGCATACTTATGCACTTGGCACAATCAACTCATATTTATTCTAAATAGCTTTTCTGACCTGACTTGGCATAAGTTGAACTGATATATATGAAGAAAGACACTATTCTCAGTGTGTACATGTTACTTTCTCTTTAATTTCCAGTCTATAAACTGTAGCTGGGTCAAGCTGGTGCTTACAACCGGTACAAAAAATCCTTAAAAAATGGAGGACCATGTTAAAAAGACAACAGCAATTGAAAGGATCCCACCAGCTGGTGAGCCTGCAAGGTCAGTGAGCACCAACAAAGAAACAAGGGGAAGATGGAGGAATGCCGTACACATGCAGGGGAGTACAAAGACCAGGTGGACTAGTAAACTGGAGACAAGGCTCTGGGAGAGGAGAAGAGAAAAAACACAGTGAGTATTTGTGGAGGAAATGTAAACTTGCAGATAGCTCACGACCCGAGTCCTGATATATAGATTGTGTGACAAGTCGAGGATGTCTGTGAGATTACGTGCACTGATTTCTGCCCCACGTAACTCCCAGAGATATACAGGTTAAGGACATCCCACAGTAGGAAGTATCTTCCTGTTTGCAAACGGAAACATTTGCCATTTTATATATAAGTGTATGGCTACCAGGAAGATACATATGGCCCATGTCTTATCTGTTGTTTGCCATTTTTACTTGTTTCCTGATTCAAACACGTGTTGCTGTAACAGCCATGCACCTTCTCAGCCTTGTATGTGTATCCTATCCGTACACAGGGAGAGAAAACAAAGTGCTGAATGAAAATAAAGTAGGTTTAAGTTGATAAGTTGAGGTAGAAATAGTTTTTGTCGTCTGTTGTGAGTCTGGGTGGAATAACCCAGTTTCACAATAAACTGTGTTGTTTTTGATTTCAGTATCTAAAATTTTCTTCATGTATGGGATTAACAATACCCTCCTTTCTGACAGTGTTACTGGTCCTATTTTACAGAGAACATGAAATTTTTAGTTCAGACCCATAGCTAGCAATTTCAAAGGGGGGAGGTGTCTTTTTCTGAAAAAGAAGACCTTTTACCATGAAACCTTTCTATACATTGTTCAATTTCTATCCAGATTGGACCTCTTCCTGGTTTATGGGCCTGTAGTTGGACATTTAATGGGCCTTTTTAATGATTTTTAATATTGATTTTATAAAACCGTAGTCTGGTTGGTTCACAAGATAAGGGGATCCTCCTCGCAGACAGTTATACTTGTTCCATTTCACACAGAACATGAGTTATTTCCTTGGTCATGTATATAGCTCCTTGTGTTAAGCCATATAGCACAATTGTGTCCCCTGTATTACATTGTTAATGCTATTCTCACCTGACCGGTGTCGGTTTCCTAAAGAAACACCACTCAGGGCCACAAGTATGTCTGAATCCATCTCAGTAGTGCAATTAATGGGCCCTACAAAGTTCAACATGAGAGTATACCTGTAAGCCCTTGGAATAATACAAGTGCAATTAAAACCTTCCTGTGGGTCACTGACGTATCCATTTTGAGAGGCACCACCATAAAATTTGGTCCATAAAAGTGGGAGCAGATACGTACTGCTTGACGCAGACTGCGTGGAGATTTGCAGCATATTGTGTGAAGATGGATGAGGGTTTTGTGTCTTATTGTGCAGGCAATATCCTGGATGGAGGAGGTACTTGAGTTGGTGGTTTTCAATGACTTGAAGCAGTCTTGTGTTTGTGACTGTCTCAAAATGCCTTCACTGAATATCATGTTAGGGAAAAATGAGCAAAAGTGGAGAGAGACTTTGCTTTGGAAATAATGGATCTTTGATTGCCCATTGAGGCAGACGGTGAAAATTTTTATTCTTGTTGACACAAGGGGAGATAGGAGGCCAAGTATATCTCATACTTTCACTTTGTTTTTTGTGTTGCACAGTAAACAGTGTGAATGAGATTTAAATGGGTGTCAGCAATTGCGTTATTATAACTTGTTCATTTGAGGTTTTATGTGTGTTGGAAATAGTGTTAATAAGGCATAAATTAGTGCTAACAATTTCATGGTGTTGTTATCTGATCATATGGGGTGACAATCTGTGCCTCTCCGCCAAAACAAATCAAATGTCAACATTGAATGTGAACTGCTAGGGCTATGTAGGCCATTCCATGCTATTATTAACTCACATTCACTTCAAGAAAAAGGAAAAAAAAGTAGTGCTGGATACAGGATTGAATCATAGAATGGGGACAGCAATAGCTCTCAACTCCTATTTGAACTAAGTTGGTCTATATCAGGTTAGAAGTGGTGGTGGCACACACACACACTTCATTAAGGCAGAAGTTTAACCTCTGATGATGAACTGATAACCGGGCCCTTTGTCTCCAGTACGTGTACTGTTAAAGGAACAGTGACGGTGTCGGTGGACTTAATACTGAGGTGAGAGAGACCGTGAATTTCCATAAATTTTCCCCTATGGACATCCATGAATCTCCATTGTACTTAACACAGGGCTAAGCAAGGCCTTTAAAAGAAATTAGCTGTTCAAGCCAGTTGGGGGAAAGTGTTTTGTGGACAATGGCAGGCAATTATCATGCATGCCATACACTTTGGTAAGATAATATTTGTTCTATATATATCTTACTTAAGCATGCAGTTCCCCTAGCTTTGTACACATTCCACTGTATTGGGGATAATCGACAGTCGCAGACTCCCAGCTTTGATTCACCTTGATTTGGAGCCTGTACACTGAGGTATCGGGGCTGGGCAGTGAACATTATGGTATATGATTTGGCTAATTGGGCATTGAGATAAGCTAAGGTTATCCTTCAGATTAGAGTTTACTGATTACAATCAGCCAGTCTCAGTGTGTATGTGTGTGTCCAAGATGAGGAAACTGAAAGGGATGAAGGTGAGAAAAAGAAGCTCTATTTGCACAGGCTGAATTAAATTAGACTGAAGATATTCTGATGGAAATTCATTTGTGTAGTCTGTTGATAATGTTTTTGAATTTAAGATATTTTAAGTTTTAGCTAAGTTTTATAAGACTGAAGTAGTGTGCAGCACATGACAATAATTTGTTTATTTTATCATAAAATCTTTTTACTAGTATAGATTTTGAACCCCCATCTCTCTCTTCATCTCTCTCTCTCTGACACACACACATACACATGGGCGCACACATACACACACGAACAAACTATGCTCAGAACATGCACAGTACATTTTACCAGTAATATGATGGGTGTTTACTTCATAGTTGACTTGTCATTTTGGGGTTACAAAGATGAATTGCCCTTTCAACTGCTGTTGCCTCATCCAGCTGTGTATTTCTAAAGCGATCCATTTTATGACAAATATCACCCTTGTTCATTGTACCTTGTCTGTTTCAGCTTCCCCAGTTTCACAGCATAATATTGTCATGCAAAATGGACAACGCAACTGTGGTTTCCAAGATGACAATGTATTTCTCTCTCTGTGGTAACAAGCAGCTTCAGTTTCATCATTGTGCTATAAGTATACATAAATATACAGTCTAATGTCTGATGAGGGATTGCTGGCTTCTTTGAAATTATGTTGGATTGTTGCTCATTTGATGAACATCAATTTCTCTTCATAATATTGTTGTATAGAATAGACTAAACACTACGGATGTTCAGTTGACAACATCATCTACAATATATACATCATTGGTACACAGTGTAATTTTGTATTGCATTTTGGGAGCCACAGACATTAGAGGGTAGTAACAAACAGCTTCAGTTTCACAGAGTAAGGTATGAAGTTGAGGTAAAGTTGTGCTGGAATGTAAAACTCCATTATGACACTTCAGACAGTAAATAACACAATTGAGAATGACATAAGGAAGGCAATGATGTCTATTCATCAGCAGGTCAGATAAGAGAGGCAAGTTTATTGTTTTGTGTGCATCTTTGGTCATGAGTCTGACATTAAATGTGTATTCACAGGTGGACAGATTAAGACTGCAAGTGGTCTACTGTATTTGTTATAAAGACTGGAGGCAGAGGAACGAGTAACATGATGTTATGCTTTAGGTGATGAAGGCTATGTAACCCCCCCCCCCCTGCCCCAGTAGTCTGTAGTCTGACCATTTAATTGTGATTTAGACTCCATGCTTTCAATCTTTAAAAAGTTTAAATGTAAACAAGACACAACTATGAAAACTAGTTTATTTAACTATAACAGTCTCAAAACAGCATCTGGACTCTCTTCCTCAGTCAGGAAAGCTGAAATTGTATACTTTAACTACTACATTGGTACCTGCTCACAGAGAGGGTGGATTTCTCTGACCCAGAATGACTCCGCAGCCAGTCCTGCAGAATTCTGGGTAGACGTGGGGTAGGGTTGGTGTGTGTACTTTGGTCACTGGTTATGGGTCATTTGATAATAGTTATGTTTTCTCCCTTTTTTTTTTTTTTTTTCGTTTTTTGGACTTGTCAGGGTCCTTTTAAATGTTTGAAATGTGTGGATTGTTCAGTTAATTGAATTAATGAGGTTAAAGATTATGGACGTCAGGTCAGATTAATTGCTTTGGTCTAATGACTTGTATTTTAACTTTTTTTTTAACCAATGTAAAAAGTTTTGCAAACTTGGTTTAAGTCAAATTTTTAACCTGCCACTTTTTTATTTTTTATTTATTTATTTATTTATTTATTTATTTATTTTTTTTTTTTTAATTTTTTTTTTTTTTTTTTGTAAAAAGTTTGGCAAAGCTTGAACTATTTGCTTAAGTCAAACTTTTAACCTGCCACCCTTAACACAGGGAGTGGCCACCCGTACCCCATTACAGCTTCTTTAAGTTCTATCTGGAAAGATACAAAAGGGGAAAAATATAACATTTCATTTTAAACAGTTTATGATTACCCTTGATCACCTGTCATTTTCCAATAATTAGAGTGTTCAATGCACTTCATTATATGTTGACGTGTCTTTGATTGTGGATGGAATATTAAGATTTGAGAAGAAACAGTGATTTAAATAGTCATATCTGTGAAGATTAATGCTCTTAGGGCATTGCCAGTGATACATCAAATATTTAGGCTAGGTAGTTAGCCATGAAACAGACAAGGTGGTCTGGGGGGAAGGACCCTTATTTTGCTATCATTTTACTTTTTTCAGTCTTTTTTTCCTGAAATAATTTGAGCCAAAAGACAAGATAGATATTATATTCAACTATTCCAGCCTTTGATATAGTCTTTATCTTTCATAAAAGGACATTAATCTTGTAGGGGAAGAGGTTGGTCTTTTGGGGCATATTTCACAATTCAGGAGGATAGAATGGCACAGGAGCTGTTCAAGTAGATGTGAGAACTCGTGCCTTTTCACCCAGTTTGACGTATAAACCCTAGTTTGGTTGTGGAATGGAGTTTAAAAGCATTCAAAGTCTATGTGGGCCTGGGTTTTGTGTGATGTGGCAGCGGGTAGCTGTACAACATGCTCCTGCTCACCCTCTGTGTGTTACATTGTCAAAAGTGTGTACAGATTCTTGAGAAAAAACCAAGATAATAAGTTATGTCATATGTGGGATTGGAGAAGTAGAATGATTCAATTAATTAGAAATATTCAACCAATCCTCGACTGAAGTGATTTACAAAACAAGAACATTTGTGGTTAATACTACGGAAATAGACTTTCCATAGAAGACAAAATGCTTTGCCACCGTGACTGTGTCTAGTTTAGAGTTGAATATTACACACATTATTTTAACTGAAATTCCATTGATTTCACATATTTTTTTCTATTTTTCATAGTATGTCAGCCAATGTATTTCTAAGCATTTTTTCTATTTTTCATGGTATGTCAGACAATATATATCTAAGCATTTTGATTTCTGTAATGTTGGTATCCCTGTCAGTCCATTTTGACACACAGACATTTCCTTTAACTCCCTGTCTTTTTGTCTCTATATTTTAATACACAGCAACTTTTTACAAGGAACAGGTAAATGAGGTGATGGAGAGAGAGACAGAGGACATTTGTCCATTGTGAATACTTAACCTTTGACCATGAGGCATACTCAGATAGGGTCTAAATTTTATTGAATATTTTTTTTACAGACAGGAGAAGATACATCAGATAAAGACCGGTTTTCAGCATCAGAACAAGGGTTATGAGAACAGCACAGAAGGATCACAGACAAGTGGAAAATCACAGGTAAGTGATTTAGTGCAGGTATCATTATGTGATTTTCTTGTGGTTATTTGACATAACTTGTAGTTCAGTTTCTACAGAAAATTTGGGCTATTGTATTGAGAACTGTAATTGTGTCTGCCTGTGTGTTTTTAAACTATTGAAGTGTATTTTTGCGAAAATTTTTAAGGTTTTTTTTTTTTTCAAAAGAACTTAATTGTCAGCAGTACACACGCACTTGAGAATGTTTGATATTAATATTGGGGGGGGGGGGGGGGGGAGAGAGAAAGAGGTTATGTTATATCTTTGGTGGGATGATAATTGACAATTGACATTTCCCAAGTGATATCATAACTCATATCATTGTGAAAACGTGACAAACCAAAGCAGGAAGGGTAAAGGACGGACAGTTGCTTCCTCCAAGAATTGTTTTGAGGGGATTGGTACTGTCTGGGTTGGGTTTTCTGGAATTATGAAGAGTGATTGGGTTATTCAGAATAATGTTACCATCAAGGTATTAAATTCAGCAGATATTGAATTCACTTTTGGATCAGATCATTAAGGTCTAAGTTGTTGTATAAGCTGAGATTTTCGCAGCCTTTTGTGGGCGTCAACCATGAGAAATTGTGTGTGTCAACCTTTGACTTACAGTCTCCTCAGTTAACTTTGGTTTGCACACTTTCCTAATCAGCAGTTTGGCCAATTTGAGTTGTGTGAGACTCTTTATTTAGGAGAGAAAGTCAAACAGAGTTGCATATTAAATACACATTCTTCTCTTTAAATGACTTGGCAGTCATTATAAACAGACGGAGGACTCTTGAACTCCATTTGTGGAATACTTCTCGCTTTGTTATACCGTTCTGTGCAAATTGATTCTGTTGAGTTCTCACTGCCTAATGATAACGTGAGGGTGAGATTTCGCAGTCTTACCATAATTTGGCAAACTCTCATAGGACTGAATATTTGTGTAAACTTATGAGTTGCACTTTCTTTTGTGTTTAAAATTTGATAAACGTGCGTGAAATCAGACAAATGAACCTTGTGCAGTAAAGACCCCCAGTACCTATTGTTTGATGAATGGTCTTTCTTAAAGTATTCCTTGAGTGGGATTGTTCAGGATGAGTGATTAATGCTTCCTGAGACTTTCAATATACTTTTATGACTTTATAGCCCATAAAATAAAACAATTGTAATTTCATTTTCATTTTATTAAATTTGCAGACAAGATAAAGCTCAGTTGACTATTTATTTGTGTCGTGAGTAAACTTGAATAATGAATTCCTATACATAATGTATGGCAGCATAAATTTCCCCCCATAGATCAGAAAGCGAAAGGGCCCACTTTTTATGACATTTCATCCCCCTGCACATATTTGACTCCCGGGGCCTTGCAAACTGAAGGATTATTCCTGCTTTTATCTATTTCCCTGATACTCTTGATGAGACAGTTTAATCCGCTCCAGAATTCATAACTTGTATCATTATCGGGAATGTTTGATCAGGAGGTCATGTATGTGACTTGGTATGTGGGCACGGAGTGACTCCAGGATGAATCTTCCGATGAGCTTTCACTTGCTGAGTATTGTTTATGTTGCAGTGGATTAATAGATACTGTTTGGTAGATTAGTGAAGTTTTGGCTTCTGTGGGTGTGGTTTTATGCCAAGTGACAAGAGGACTTTGCTGTTGATTTGAGGATTTTTGTAGCCACGGGAGAGAGACCAGGGGCAGCTAACAGAATGTTAAATTTGCTTTCTACAAAAAGTAATTTAGTCGACATGACTTGTAAGTCTGTTGGCCCTACTGATCCCCGTTTCCAGGCAAGCCATATCATGTTGATTTACAAGAAACTCATTCCTTCAGATTTGTTACTACATGTTATGCATTTTTTGTACCAAAGATTGTTGACCTTAGTTGATTACAAGTTATAAGTTTGTACGGGAGTTGATAAGGACCTGCTTTTTAATTAACCTCTGTATTTTATTGCTATTTTCATAGGTTATGTTGTAAGAAGATAACCTGAGGCTTGTTTGCTTATCCGTCTGCGTGCAGAATGCGACATATCTCTATTCTTAAATATTAAGGTAAGATTTACTGTACCAGTCATCGCAGAACAGTGTTTGCACTGCTAGCTTCACATTCTTATGAGATATGCCACATAAAATTGAACAAATGCATTTTCTTTGAAAATAATAAAAATATTCAGTCTTGCAGTAGTTTTAAATATTATTAAGGACATATTGCCAAATTACACCATGGTCTACCCTCATTGTGGGGAAATTTGAATTTGATCCAAATTTATTGTGACATAAAGCAGCGAAATTTGTTGTTCCCCAGCCACTGTTTATTTGTTCGCACCATTCACTGCTAGTGTTTTTCAACACGTAGTAAAAAAAAAAAAGATGTGGTTGAAACAAAAGTAATCTGAGGAAACCTTTTGCATGACACTATAACCATTAATGGTTCCAGTATCATAGACATTAACTGACCAGGGGAGGGGGACAGTAATATAATTAATTGTTTTTAAAGTGATTTTGAAAAAAATAGTAAGTTACAGATGTTTATTTCATGAAAAGTCACACTTCTTAAGAAGTCTTTTGTGATTCCTGTTCTTTTTATAAATATAATAATGTATTAATATTTATGTTGGGTATAATGTAAAGGTAGTCTTTTCACCTGGCAATGATTTGAGGGTTTATAAAAGTTATACAAGAGGAAAAGGGGGGAGTCATGTAAAGGCCACCTCTTATAGACCATAGTTAAGATTCAATAGTTAATAGTCTGCAAATAAGAGAACATACAAGATACTTTACTTCCCTACATTATTGTCAAATAGTTGAGGACCAATGTAATGGAGTAAACAGTTGACTAATACCAGATTAAGCATGCGATGCGCTATAAAAGTGAAAGCATTACTTGGAAAATGAGTAAGAATTCTTGTCGTGCATTTGGAATTGTCATACGCTTAGGTTTTCCCCAGGTCATCTTTCAACAGTAGTCACAGTATCTGCTCATTTATTAAATAAAAACTGATTTATGGTCATTTCTCCAACCTCAACCAAGTAGCTATGGTGTGCAGAGCTGTTACTTGTTTTAGGAATCCAGAAAAACATGTCTATTTCTCTCTCTCCGTTGTTCTGAAGTTTGTCACTGACTTTTGAAATCTCTCCTGTATAGAGATTTTGCAATGTGTGTGATTTGTTTGTTATAGGGCACACTTCCAGATTCCATTTGACGAAGACTTCAGGGGTGACGTCATCGGCAACTGAGCAGGTCTGTCAACTGGCTGGATTAGAGGGTGTAAAGATGGAGCCGTAATGGTGTGGAATTCAATCCTCACATTCACCATGTTAGAAGAAGTTGAGTAAATGTTGGAATGATGATGTGTACCAGCCCTGTGTATGTGCGAGATCTACGACCTTAATCCCTGTGTTCACCTGTGGCTTTTTAGGTAGGTTTACAAGAAATGACTGTCATGTTTGTGAATATTTGGTCACAACAACCCAAAAGCCTCCGAGTGAGATTTTGTTGGGTTAGATAGTGATCTTTTTCCCCTAACAGGGGGCAATTTTAGAAGCAAACTTGTCACTACAGCTAAGCTGTATTAGCAAAGCTTACAAATGCCAAGCAGTATTTCCAAAGTCTTCAGTCTCCATTTGGAATAAACAGCTGTAATTGTGGAGTTGAAAAAATGTGTTTGAATGGTTTGAGGGTCACCAACAGAGCTTTCATGTGTTCATTTAGACAGAAAGAAATGTCCCTCTGTTTTTTTCCCCCTTGTTAAGAGGACTCTGTGCTGGACTTAGGGCAATTTGATGACAGTGCAAAGAATGATGTTTGTTCAGTTGGGAACGAGTCCGAAGGCAGTGTAAATTTATGCCTTTTCCAACCTTGTTACAGACAAGAGTGTGTGTGAAGGGGATCATAGATTGGCAAATTTGTCACGTCAGGGTGCCTAAGCCGTGGAGGGGTGTGACACTGACTTTAAGGTGTGACAACAATCTGGAGAGCATTTTACACACGTTGCAGAACCTAGAATAACCTTGTACAGGGCGTATGGTGCCAGTGCCTTATGCTAAGCTGGAGGGAAAAAAGACACGTTAGTATTGAAAGCATTTTAGACTTTCGAACTTTAGAAATTGGTTACATTTCTGAAAGTATTTGCAGGGCAGGTCCCACCCTGTGTTTTGGTATGGTACACAAGCAGTAAGGTTTTCAATGTAAAACAAAGTATAGTTGTATCAGTCGGTATTTTAAGTTTCCTGAAATTAGCTGGCAGAGTTAACTTATCTTACATTACCCCTACTCGGTGGTAGATTAAGTCACATGCACTAGTGATAACAAAAAAAATTGTTAATCTTCATGCTTGACATTCCAACTGGTTGGAATATATAGTAGTGGGAGTTTGTGTAGTCTTCAAAAATAGCAGCAAATATTTTCCGTACGCTTGAGCTGTTTTGGGAGCATTTAAATGTCAATGTGGAAAGAAAGTTAAAGCTGTAATTATTTGACCATCATTAGGTGAGGTTGTAAGGGGGTATTGTGCGCAACTTAACTTGCGGCATTATGGGAAACGCCGTTTGTGTCCGACCAGTGCCTAGAATAATAATATCAGGTAAATATTGTCTTGTGCAAATAGCAAGCGTTTTCCCACCCGTGTCTCAATACAGCAAATTTAGGAAGAATGTGTGTGGAGTAAATGCAAACATTTAAGGGGACTTCCTTATGCTTTCTTTAATAATTCTTAGGTCCTCAAAACAGTAGACACAGCAGAGGGGTGGGGGAGAGTGTGTTGAGGCCTCTTGGTTACCCTAATGCGTGAATGTGGACACAGAAAAATGAGAGCACTTGCCGAAGTGTGGTCTTTTGGGTGTTACATATTTATACGGAGTTCCATTAACTTAGCATTGCTGACACCTTGCACACTGGCAGTGCCTGATAACTGTTTGTTTCCCTTTCCAATCATTACATTGCTGTTGTATCAACCTGGGCACTAGACACATGTTCAAGATGACAATAAGAGTCAACACACAGGTAGGACTGTATGTGGGTCGCTTAAAAAAGATGAAACGGGGCCCTTTTGGGATGACATCTTTAATCTGAAGAACTATGTCACTCAGGAGTTGAAGTTGATGGGCAAACTGCCAAGTTGATCACCTTCAATTTTTATCATTTTTTTATTTGAATAGGGTTAATTGGAATGAGTAGAAAGGTTTAATAATTTTAATTAGTTGTCTGTGTTTAATCATAATTGGCAGTTCTGTTTGTATTATATGCAGAGATCTGTGATTAACAGGGAGGATATATAGTTCTTTTAAGTGCTGATTTACACTTCAAATAAATCAATTCTGTGATGCTAGAAAGATTACAGTTGTGATAGATGTTGAATTGTAGGTTTGATTAAAGAAATTAATTTGCTGTCAAAGTTCTCGTGTCCGTAGAGAACATTGGTGTTATTTTCTATTATTAACATATTGTCACAGCATACAAAGCCCAGATTAAGCCACCATGTTGACAGAAAACTTATTCTCCATTGTACTTTAGAGTGTGTGATCAAGATTTTAGATAATACCTTGACAACACTGTTATGTAATTGCCAATGAAATTGAATATATTTCCTCGCAGTTATTTCATTTGATTCCCTTTTTTAGGATAGGATAGGGTCGCCACTAGAATTTGGACATGCTAAATAAACACACAATAAAAAACTTAATGTGTAAAGTTTAATCACTTTGGATGTAGGGTGCATTTCTGAAATGGATTTGTAACCGTTTGCTTTATATCCATGACAGCTTGGCCTACGTAACTGTTTTATGACTTGAGCGTTATTAGTCTTTCTTGAAGTGGCAGCAATAATGGATTAATATCAAATGCAATAACTTATAAGACGTGTACCCCTTATCACAAAAGCTACACACCTTGTGTGTGTCCAATGAGGGAAGGCCTACGGAGCAAGGTGTACGCGGAGCAGGATCTTGTATGCAGCCAGGTAACATATTTCAGGATTAGGAAGTTTTGTGACTAGGGTATGGGGGGATTAATATACAAAAGGACTATAGACCCAGGGTTGGACTTGACTTTGAAACTGAAAGTGGTTATCCACTTCATTTGAGGAGAAATCTGCAGTTGTCCACTGAAATAGAGGGAAATTTTGGTCTGAAAACTTTCATCAATTTTCGCTTGACAGGAGACGAGCACATTTCATGAGTGGACTACTAATTTATCTGGGATAAGAACACACTAGGAACCAACTTTTAGTCTGAAGGTCTCTTGTGACTCTGGCCCAAAATCTGTCATGTTGCATAGTATAAGAGGAGTAGAAGGTAATTTTGGTGTCTAGAAATCTTAAGATGTCTTCAGATTCAGATGTGCACCCTTCATGTTTATCTAAAGTGTGTGGGGGTGAAAGGATCATGATCAGGAGGAGTAGAGATAGTAAGTTTATGAAGATTATTACACATCCAGAGATAATCTACCCTCTCAGAAGGATGCAAGCATTATAGCCATAGTCATAATAATTATACACAAATTGATTGCTTGACCTTGCTGTGGACCAAACTTAAGTCTGGAGTATTGGCAGTGTACATTGAATTAATGGTATGATGTTAGATGTGGTTGCGCAGATTGATTGCTTTACCATGCTGTGAACCCAGCCAGGTATATTACTATCAGCCTTTACTTAACACTTGCAACTGATTTGAGAGTAGTTCAAGAAAGGTGGGAATGAAAGGACAATTTGTATAATTCACCTTTAAGTATGAGAGGACCCAGGGCACTTAGAACCATTAACAGGAGTTACAGTGTAAGTGGGGTCCGGGAAGGAGTTCGTCAAAACATGTGGATAATTTCTATAGGTTACTGTTGACTCTTTTTTATCGGCGATTTTCCATGATAGAATCCTACTTATTTCTGTCACATTTGGCACACATTAGGAGGACAGAGTAAATGTTGGGTAAATAGGCCCTTGAACTGCAAATAGGGAGCCTCCAAGGGGAATAGTTTGCAAACCCTGCGATGCTGTCTCGGACGAAAATGCTTGGATTACTTATTCCATTAGGCTGTCTGCATCACCCCGTTCACTTGCCTTATTACTCTTAGTCAAACGTTTGCCATTGGATTTCTTTGTGATAAGGTAGAATAATATTTTATTAGTGATAAGGCAGAGCCTACTGCATGCAGGGCTGGGGTAAAGACAGGTAATTTATATGTTTGAAGTCTGGGGTTGCTAGCAGTTAAGTGGGAGGTGACAGGTATGTCCCTAAAAAGACAAGTGCTGATCACTGACCTGTGTTCTTGGCCGTTTGGTGTGAAGTGAGGTGATGTGGGTGACTGTCAGACCGCTGTCTTGTGGGACTGGATCTTGGGATTTCAAATGGGAAAATTGCATTATTTTATCCTTATTATGCATATCATTTTATTTATTTACACATTTATTTTATCTGAAAGTTATCATAATTCAGTCATTAATTTTGTCAATGATCCACTTGATAAATGTCAGTGGTTGAACTTGATGTGGTTTAAGGCAGTTCAGAATTATTAATTTGAATGTTTTATTCAGGGTTGAATATTGTATTTAAAGGAGTTTTATTTAAAAGAAATATGATGTAAGGCCATTTGAAAATTATTGATCTGCATATTTTGATTGCTTTTGGATATTGCATTAACAAGTGACATGTCCTTTGACTTGCCAAGGAAAAGCTTTGTAATTACATAAGTTATTTAGTGCAAATGGGACCACGAGAAGGAGTAGAATATTAGAAATACATTCTGTTTATATTTGGGGCTTTCACATAATAAAAATATATGGACAAGGTTTTTTTTTCTGTTGAAAATTAAGGCGGGGCTCTCACATTATAGAAACATACGAGCCATTATCGGTATTTAATTTTGCTGTGGTCCTCTGACCTCGTAAAAAATATTATTGAACTTTCCTTTCTAAATACTTTTATGATCAGCTGCCTACCTATGAAGTGTTCATGTAAACAAACACACAAAATATAAAGGCATACAGAATCAGAATATTTGTGGTTTCAACTACCTATTTCTATGCAGTTTTGATTCCCATTTCTTTTTACGTAACTTTTTCCCCCCCAAGAAAATTGCGAAAAAATCTCAGCAGACTCCAGACTGTATCTTATCAGAAAGATCGTTGTTACTTTGATCAGTGCAAGCAACTAATACAGTCCAGTTACTGAAGCAGAGCGAAATAATCTATTGTCTTCTCATTATGATGTAATGAAAGCCCACACAGGACGATGAAAGAAGTTTTAAAAGGGAGATTTACTGGCGCTTTAGTGTCGGTACCCAGCAAATGCCATAAAATAAATTGATCACTGATTGTTATTGCAGGGAGTTTACTTTAGAAGTTAAATGTAAGTCCTTCTCTGCCTTGAAAGGTTATAATTTTTAGGTCACCTTGCGTAATTTTGACCTAACACAGACCTGCTTTCACGTTTTAATCCTCTATTTTTTGTTCAGATATCTAGAAGGTGTTGCAAATTTTCCAGAATTTTTTCTGCATAGCTAAGCACCTCAGTTACATCAAAAAATAGTATTGCTAAGAACAGATATTGTTGACCTTGTTGGAATTACAAACGTGAAAAACGTGTACAGGAGAAGAAGATGAAGAAAAGAAACATTTATCTTTTTTTATACATCACCTTGTTTTGATTTACTCTGTCACACTCGCTTTACCATATTGTTTGCTTTATCAAAAGAATTGAATTTATGGGACATTTACTCCTCCTCAACCGGTGTCAGTGATGCGCTTACTATCACCCCCAGGGGACTAAAGTGTGCGAGGGAGGCAGAGATCGGGTGAATAATTAGGATTGAGTGGCACTTGGATCCCATTATTTGCTTTGCTGGGGTTTGGGGTCCCTTTGTTGTGGGGAATTTAACACTGAAAAGCATCACCTTTACGTCTTTGCACATTCATTACTTACGTTGACAAATAGAAGTAAAAGATGTTAAAGAAAAGAAAAAAGTTGCAATATTTGATACTTGAGGAATGCCACTGCCTGAGATTGTTACTATCCAAAGCTGTCATCTAGTGGGGGTGGAACCCTCTTTCCAATGAGCCTCTTGGGGGCTTTCTTGTTGGACTTTGCCAAATTGTCCACGGGGATGTTATTGCCCCCAAATGAGCATTTCACCTGACTATTTTGTAATTTTTGTCAAAAGAATCTGCAAATGGGTCTTTTTCTGTTCTCTCCCAGGTTAGTTTATGCTCCAATGATGTCTGCCTTTTATCCTTTTTGTGCACTGTGTGTAATGTCTTCATTTTCAATTGCTCTGCTCAAGTGAGTTTATAACAATTAGGTTAAGAAATGACAAAAAGGGTTTAAAAAATGCCAGAAAGAAAAATAGTTGTCTCTCTTTTATATGACTCTCAGAGATACACGTAATTTGTCAGGCAGACTCTGTAAGTGCTCTTTTCTACATTATTGTGTGATTTTTACAGCCTTTTGTTAAGATTGAGTTATATATTATGAGACTAGCCTAGGTAAATCGGTTTGGGTTTATTTTATTTACAACTTCAGCATTTGTGACCCCTGATAATAGTGAAAAGTTTGAAAGTCTTAGCTATCAGAGAAATGAAGGCTCTTGGTAACAGAGAGAGAGATTAGTCAACCAAAGTTTATCGGAGGACTCTTTTTAATCTGGACACCCCTTTGCTTAACCAATAGCTTATCAGGCGAATAATTGAGCTGATTTGATATGTTTGTACATTTGCAGGGCAATAAATTTTGTCGGGTGATGTGAAGGCATGGGTCTTTTGTTTCCATTGCCACGATTGTAGAGTAAGGGGAAAAGGTTGCTACTGAACTGCATACTAGAGGTAAAAGGGGCCTGGTAAAAGTTGGCAGTTTTGTCTAATTAACTCCAAATTGATTTCGGCTTGACTGTGCTGGTGTTAATACCGCGAACTAGCCCTTGCAATTATAAGACAAAAGTTTCATGATTCGTCTCTTTTAAGGTTGAAGGTAGAAAGGTGTTCATTGGGCAAAAAAAAGAGGTATGCCAAGAAGACGCCAGGAACACTGCCTACCACTCTCTGATGGAATACTAAACTTGCTAAAAAGACTTCACTTTAACATGGATATGAGGGTAAGAGCTGTTTAATTAGATTTGTGAAAAAGAGTACATTCTCTCTCTCCCTCTCTCTCTCTCTCTCCCTCTCCATTTGAAGTGTATCATGATTTCAAATTTTCATGCTCCATAAGGCTTCTTGTGAGCATGTCTTTATTAACTGACCTCAGAGGCCATGAAAACAGTAGTGTTCTAAGACAACTGCAGGTGTTGGGTACATGCTGGTTTCTCCATTGAACTTACAGTCCTTGATTCTTCCCAAATAAATATTTGATCATCTTTCACTCTTCCCCAAACCATCAGTTAGGTTTAACATTTTGTAGAGGCTGATATATTAAGGCTAAACATGTAGCAAAAGCTAATATTGGCTCTTGGTCTTTGTAAGTAAAATGTGTCTGAATAGGTGGATCCTATGAAGTGAGACGTTTCGGTAAACATGGAATTTGATCGTTATTCAGTCAATCTGCAAATCTCTTCTTTAAAAGATCAATAGCATTCACCAAGTTTTGTTTTATTTTATTTTATTTCATTTTACTTTTTGATATTTAAAGAATTTTGATTATATTTTAATTCCATGGTAAATGTTTCATTTTGGGTTGCCTGTCTAGAATTGTAGAGGGGTGGACCTCAATAACTGGATTGAAGAGTAATCACTGCCTTAATAAGAGGGATGTTACAGCATTAAAGGGAACACCACTATGTTTTTATTACAGTTTTATTAATAGTAATGGTTTTATTGGATTTTCTTGTAGCTGTATGATTCACTTAATCTGATTATATTTTAAACTGTATTCTTAACACTGGAAATGTGTGTGCCCTCGAACTTGACTGCAGTCATTATAAGAATGAATAACAAATCAGTAATTTTGTTTTTCAAGATGTTTGAGTGAATTTTTTTAACCAATGTAACAAGAAATGCATTCCCTTATCAATCTTGGGTAAATGACATGTAACTCTTACAGTTAAGTTTTTCTCCTTGAAATTTCTGACACTATGACATATTGCAAGTAAGTTACTGAGCTATTGCACTCTTATAATAGGGTTATCAGACCAATTAAGGAGTTTTTTGAACCTGAGTAACATGTCATTTGATTTCAAATGTCTCATTGAAAATGTTATAATTTAAAAAATTTTAAGGCTGCAGTCAATTAGTTTGCTGTTTGTTTGAGTAGACTGATATACAAAGATCCCATCTTTTAAGATGTGTTGTGGCAATACTTTCATGTGGCAATACTTTCATATGTCTAAATGTCTAAATCATATGTCTTTTTTGGTCATATTTCTAGCAATTTGATCTCTAAATACAGCTTAAAGAAAGAAAGGAAGAAGACATTGATATGGATATTTTTGTTCTTTTGATTATTTTCTATTTTATGTTTGTAGTTCCTCAGTTTTGGATGGCCCCAGAAAAAATCACATTTGCACGTTCAGAATTTGGAAGCAGTTGCTTGTATCTAAGAATTGTTTTACCCTGCTATTGTGCCCAGTGCCAAATAAGGTTAGGATCTTTGAACTGTCCTCTGAATTCTTTCAGCTATTGTTTCTAAGTAAATTTGACTTCTTGATCTCTCCAGGTATTACCAGTGCTGACCCTAAAGCCGATTGACTTTTTCATCCTATGCTGACAGTTTCTGTTTCCAATTCCAGTTTGGAAGTCATTTGTGCATGTTTATCCAGGCTACAGTTTCAGCAGCTACAATTGCAGGTAAATAGAAAAAATATAGCCTTCTAGTTTGTCAAGGACATTACTGTGACAGCAGAGCCGGATGAAAAATGAACTATGTACACTATTTGGTAAACTTAAGATGTTCTCTTTTTTTCTTTTTAAGCTGTGGGCAGAATATGAAAACTCTGTCACTTGTTCATAATGATAAAATTTAAGACAGTTGTAATTTTAGTTGTAATAGCATTTACTCTTTTTTGTAAGATTTGTTGTTATAAACTTAGCTCTTTATTTATTTGTGTATTTATTATTTATTTATTTATTTGTGTTATTATTGTGTATACATTTTTTTTCATGACAAAAAAGAAAGAATTTCAACATTGCACATTTCCCCCCAACAAGTCGTGAGATACTGCTTTCTCCTGAAATGTTGTATTTTAAGAATCTGCTTATTAATTCTCTGTAATAGAAACTGAACCTTTTCCCCATGGGCCATAAAAGAAAGATAAATAGAAGGGGGTAGCCTGAGATGACTTTCCTGACCCAGTCATCCAAGTATGTCTTTCTTCCAGGCCATGTCCATCAGCTGAAAGACTTTGGCATTTGCCAGTTAAAAAGTCAGAATGGTGAGATGTCAGGAAACACTTGGCGTTTCTGCCTCACTGTAATTACACCTGGCTCAAGACCTTTGCCTTCGCTTAAAGTGTGTTCTGCTGTCGTTTTTTTGGCTTCCATTTTATTGTTATTTTCACTAGGTTGTTCATGTGTAAAGTGAAAAAGTCCATTTGTGTTTACAGTGGTCACAGTATAAAGTGTTGAAGTTTGCTCTTCCCAGCAGATTGGGAGCGGATACCGATGGAAGCAGACGATCTGGTTTGCATCAGCCACGTGGTACGCATTACCCTGATCGTCTGTCATTTTCCTCACGACAATCTGGAAGCATTCGCTGTAACATTCATTTTATTTCTTACAAAATATGATTTGTAACACTTTTTGCTTTTGGCTTAGGTACAAGTTATGGATAACAATATGGCAGCGAACAGCATTGCTAAAGCAGGCGCAGCTGTCGCATTTTCAGGACTAGGATTGTAGTGGCTGAGACACGACTACATCAGGAAACAAAATCTGTCAAATGCCACCTTCCAACTTGCGTAATTTCGGTTTTTTCATCCCATTTGATGTATTTTACCTCATGGGTTCCTGCTGCTCTAACGGTGAAGTTTTTCTCTAGTTTTTGTGTCTTAAACATGCTTCTTAAATTCGTTCATGTGCAATCATTCATGGTTCATGTCCGGTAGGATCGGCTCACTCAGAAATCGAGACTGCACTCCCTTTCAACTGATCCTTAACAGCAGCGCTGGATATCATCACCACTATAGTCACACTTTGTGAAAAAAAAGTCCTTACAGAGGCCAAATACTACCGAAAACCGCTGTGACGACTGAAGCATGGACTGCAGGATTTTCAGTAATTTCAAATGGTAGGTAAAACGTTTCGTAGAAGAGCGTCGGGAATCTATCTGGAGTTTGTCGGGCCACTGAAAGGATTTCTTAGTCTAAATGTACTGAAAAATTTTGTTATAGTATTTATTTATTAATTTATATGAACAGAGTTAGAACGAAAAATAACTTCATCATCAGATTTTTAGCAGTTGGACACTGATGCAGAAAGATTATGTCACAAGTAGGCCGAGATGGGGACAATATTGTACTATCCAGTATTGCACTCGTCCCGGCCTATATGCGACATATGTATACGACTGCCGCATAGAAGAAGACCTGCCTTGGGAGAAAAAAACTAGTATCCTAAATGTTGTATTTCTAGAACTGCACGTTGTATTCAAGAGGGATATTTTAAGGAAAAGCAAACCAAATTTTACTTTTACATACTTTGCTCGACGGCGGAGGGGGCGAATGCAGTTGCATTTGTGACGAGGCGTCCAATTACTGGACCGCGGTTTTCAGACTACACTATTTGTCGCAAAGAATGTTAAGATATCAAAACGGGAGTCAAGGTTGCCCTCACTTAAACAAACTTAATAACAAAAGGGAGTAAATATGGTAGAAGGCAACGAAAATGTCCATGGGCAATATAAGGCAATATAGTGTTTTAACAAGTCGTGAAATACCTTGGAAGTATAGCTCACCTGTTATGGGAGAGGAGTCACGAGCAAGACTCACAATCGATAATTCATGTCTGCAGGAACTGTGTTGACGGATGCCAGAGAGAAGTGCAGCCACTTTAAAGCGAAAAAAAAATTTTGGGAACGGCGTGTTTTTGAGTATAATTAATATACTCAGATCGGTAGTGAAAAGTGAACTAGTATGACCCAAAACAATGTCACGTTTTCGGTTACAATTCTTCAGTTGACTGGTATAAATACAAAGGATGTGCGTACGTGGAATGTAAATGTAAGTAAAGACGACAGAATAGTCTGACGTATATGAGCTGCTCGTATTTGCTGTCATTTATTGACAGTGGCAGATCAGAACGCCGCTTTCTAGCAGATACGATATGGGGGCAATATTCTTTGATTTAGTAACATTGCACTCGTCTCGGTCTGCTAGGTGGGAGGCAGAACAATTCCAAGGCGTCAGACCACATGCAGGATTTTCATCGGATTTATCTGTAAATTGTCGAATCCGCCGTCGACCCTAATTAGTGTTAGTTACCCTGATTGGTGATAAAAAGAAACGTTATAAAGGAGCTGGATATGAAATGTCCCGGCTAAGGACGCCCGGGGTTGCTCCTTGCCATTGTCAGCTGTTGATCTTGGGGAAATCCATTCCACGCTGTTAGAGGGATGTGCTGTATCAGTGTGATGTAAGTGCACAGTAAATAAGGATCGCTGTCAGTTCAAACACGCTCCTTGGCAGTTCGCGCACCCTCTTCAAGATCAACGGACACGTTAAGGCCACCAGCACCAATGGGAATGCGGTTTTGGCTAATTTCTCCACTTTTCAACCTGGTCGAATTTCAATTAATTCATTCATTGTCTCCACGCGTTCTTCGGGACGTTTTTGTTGTCCACTTTGTAAAAGGGGCGTCGAGGGAATTGTCTTGTGTGCGTGACTGTAAGGACCTGCATTGTTGAACTGGGAGATCGTGAAATGCAAAGAACACGTGTTGTTTTCACTTCGGGGTAAGTATGAAAAAGCTGTACCTCACTGATTAGATATTTGATTGATTTCGATAGCGGTTTAGCGTTATTGAATTTAATAATAGTGCCTTTATTATTGCGCTGTTTTGATTATAAAGCCGGGTATTGGGGGGCGCTTGTGAAGTGTGACCACCGCGGAATTAGCAGCGTAATCTGTGCGTAGGTCGCACAAAAGTAGGTAGTTTTCAATAATTTGGGTGACGAATGCAGTACATGTGTGAGACACCGGTGTGCGTGTGTACGAAGTGAAAGTATGTGTCGGTGTCAGATATGAAGTTACCATTGAGGAGAGTGCTGGTGGTTGCGGTTTTCTTGCATGCTGGAGAGTTGGCACGGGGCAAGTGATACAAAGAGGAATGTGCTTTGAGCAGAAGCGTGTGGTTTGTGTTGATTTTGAAACAAACTTTCAAGTGCAGGCTGAGACGAGTGCAATATATACTCAGACTTCCTTAAGTGGGGGTGCAAGTCGAATAGCTAGGTTTGGGGAGAGTGCTCGGTGGAATTTTCGTGACATCAGTTTCATTTTCAGGATCACTGATAATTTTCACACATATGTAATTGATCATTAATAGTACTAAATACTGTGTACAAACAGTGTATTGCTGTCAATACTTTTAGACTGTGATATACTTTGATGAATCATGCCGGTAAGTATTTGTAATTGAAAGAGGTATTCTGATACACGTAGGAGCCGTGTGTGTGGGTCGTATCGAATTTACTGCCGGCTAGATAATCTACGTGACCGCCCTCATGTACTAGAACGGCTAGAATTTCACTGATCTTTGTAGTTTTACCATCAACTACATACCTGTGTACAAGACTACCTGTTGCATGAAAGGGGTTAATGCCGCTGGATTGTCCTAAAATTGATGTAATTTTCTATAAAATTGTTTGTATGAGAAGTGTTTTAGTAATTTTCAAGGCCTTTTTTTGCACTGACGTTGCTTTTAAAGGGATGGAAGACCACGTTGACGGCTCAGTCGATACGACGAGTCGTGTGGTGAAGATGGTTCCTGACAGCAAGGCCGCGACTTTTGCAACTGTTGACTGCATTGGAAGCAAATTGCACTCGTCCCGGCCTACCTGTCGGGAACAAATCGGCACAGAAGACAATGTTTCAGGTATGCTTCCTTGTTATTAACGCGTTGATATAACTGTAAAGAAGCGTTCAAACATGCCAGGCGAAATGAGGCCAACTTCGATAACTTGATACTCGAAACTGCGCTAGTCACTACCTACCTGTGGAGAACTGATCACCAACAAAGAGGAGATTGCTTTAGGTGTGCCCGCTTGCTGATTAAAAATGCGTTGGTTTTGCGCCAATTTAAGTAAAAGAGTGTGTTGTACGTGACAGGCGGAACGAGAGCAACTTTGATAACTTTTGTCCCCAAATTGCACTCGTCCCGGCCTGCCGCGCTCGGCATTCCGACGTCTAGCTGCACGAAACTAGCACCAGACCAACCTTCACGTCTGTCCCCATTAGCATTTTATCGTCAAACCGAGAGCGAACACGGCCTATAGCACGTACCAGGAACACTGAAGCACGGGGGATTTTCCGGTTGATTTATACTTGTTCTGTTTTAATTTAATTAAATTGAAAGTGATGTCAAGAAAAGAATAAAATTTGCTTCATGTTATGATTGACGAGATGGTGGTTTCATGTGAGCCTGTCCTATAAGGATTAAAAAACTTTCAGCAGTAACTAAGTGCGTGCGTGTACATGTATATATGCATCTATGTGTGAGAGAATAAAGGAAAATACACCATTATCGGTACGCTTGGCATACTTGATGTATGTGCCATATGACTGTATGTGTAATCGCCATATGTACTGAAAAAGAACCAACAGATCATAATATGTTTCAGTTTTCAGTACAGCTTGCATTTTAGCTGCATTTTCCCTTCTCTTCAAGATGGTATGAACTGATATAAATGCACAGTTATTATATATGTAATAATATATGCATTTAGTCTATTATCATTATTATTATTATTATTTCCGAAGAGATGAGGCGAAGAAATGACGGAATAACTCTAGGGCACGTAGGCAGTGATGAGGGCAATATTGTGAAAGAAATGGCAAATTGCACTCGTCCCGGCCTGCTGGACCCTTAACATACGGCACTCCTTGTGGACTTAACAGACGACCGTTTCAGAGGGCACGCTTCACATAAATTTTCCCCTAAGCCTAGATTATTATTATTTCCTATTACATATGAAGTAAGTTGAGACGCTGCTCGCACAATTATTTCCCAAATCCTAAATTAGACTAGAATGCACTTATAAGTAATTGCACTTATAAATATGAACAAGTTTTCGTGATGCAGTTATGAACGTTTAATATTGGGAAAACCACAGAAAAGCAACGCAAGCACGTACATATAACTCCCATTCAAAATATGTTTAGACACTGCTCATATCTGTAAGCCGACTTGCTAAAGTCGCCTATAATCAGTGGGGGTGGGGGTCTTGACCCCCCTTCAGTTTCTGAAAAATATATCGCACCAATATTCCTCTCTTGAAATTAGAATTTTGACTAACTAAATTAAAGTTCTAAACCGTACAAAAGGGCTCTCCAAAACACCAGAAATTTACCGGGGTCATTCAGCAGGCCCCGAACCCCACACCAAAGAGACTAAAGAGACTTGAATGGGCAGTAGCCATTAACTGAGACTTAAAAAAGATTAAAAATGTTTGTCAAGACAGTCGCAGTTTTCCGAAAGAAAAAACATTGACGTCTTTCAGATTATTTTTGATAGGCAAATCTTTCGGCGCAAATTGTTAGCAGTCTATGTACAAGTCGTTTTGTCTTCACTCACTTTGCTATCACATTATTAATGTTATTTTAATTCAGTATAATTTTGTAAACCTGCAACAGGCTAAATTCTTTCTAGACATCTTCCTCTGTACCTCGAACTAAGCCTTATTGAGAAAGTTTTTTTATGAATATCTTGGAAATAAAAGACTGGCCTCGTGACATTGGTATTTTATGTCGTTTTTTTAAAGATATATAGTTTTCGTGCTACAATGATTTAGTTTTTGTGATACAGTTATGAACGTTTAATATTGGAAAAACCACAGAAAAGCAACGTGAGTAAGTAAATATGAAGTAAATTAATGCACTGTTCGCACAATTATTATTTTCCAAATCCTAAATTTGAATTAGAATATATTTAGTATAGTAAATAATTGATTTTGAAAGGGGCGAAAGGACCGCGCAAGCTCGCACCTAGATATTAATTTCATTTAAAACAGTGGCCAGAAATTAAAGATTAAAGAGAATAAATTTTAGGGTAAAAAGATTGGGTCCAACTGTCTAGGTCGGGCTGCTGGATGTTCTCTATTCACGGGCGCGATCCCACCATACTGCTCAACACGAGACCTTTTGGCTGCTGCATTTCTGCTCTGGCCCGGTACGGTCTTCCTTAGTCAACCTGGGCCCCCAGACCTCCGCCCAGGGAACCATATTGATGCCGAGCTTAGTGCGGACACCCGATCCACATAGAGAGACACCCAACAGGACTCCCGTCCGCAAGCCATCCACCAACCTAGGCCTCTGAATAGCCAGATTACAGGAGTGCGCTACCACTCCCAGCCGGTAGATGGAGAATGAAGGGATGTATTTAACCCTGGTGAAATCTCCGGCGAATTAAATGATAAACGTCACATCCGAGATTGTCTTAGATGTCATTTGATGATAAACTTCAGCTCCAAGTGCGTGCAGTTGATGTCAATGATAACTGTGAAGAGCACGCTATAAATTTTGTGCATTTATGTTATAATATTTGCCATTTATGTGATAAAATTTTCTATTTGTATGCCACAATTTGACTACCATTTGTTTAAATGTGCCGTAGTGAATTTTATTTCTAGGCTTCAAATTTCAGCAAATAAAAATAAAGAAATTTACATGCCATATGTACTTAACTAATATTCCGTTCGATTAATACGTCATGATATGCCGCCTAGGTCTTTCAGAAATCTTGAATCATGGTTTTCTGGATATGCAGTTTTTAAAATGTTTTTTCCTATAGATATGCAGTGCAATCCTTTATCCTCTAGTAACATAACAGAGACAGGAAGTCATGGCTGTTTTCAGCGAGAAATTCCGTTTTTCAAATCTATGTGTGGCTGACCGAAAATTTTCCGCAAAAAACAAAATTTGATGAAAAGTGAGAACGAATTCAAATTATAAACGTTTGCATTTGATTTTTATTCTCAATTAATAGAAAAAATGGAGATTTGAAAAAAAAAATTACCAATATAATTGATTAATCGCGTTCTGGTTAACTATAGGGGTTTATAATAAATTGAAATATGGAAGGATGATTTTAAAAGATTGGGTCCAAATNTTTGACTGCATTGGAAGCAAATTGCACTCGTCCCGGCCTACCTGTCGGGAACAAATCGGCACAGAAGACAATGTTTCAGGTATGCTTCCTTGTTATTAACGCGTTGATATAACTGTAAAGAAGCGTTCAAACATGCCAGGCGAAATGAGGCCAACTTCGATAACTTGATACTCGAAACTGCGCTAGTCACTACCTACCTGTGGAGAACTGATCACCAACAAAGAGGAGATTGCTTTAGGTGTGCCCGCTTGCTGATTAAAAATGCGTTGGTTTTGCGCCAATTTAAGTAAAAGAGTGTGTTGTACGTGACAGGCGGAACGAGAGCAACTTTGATAACTTTTGTCCCCAAATTGCACTCGTCCCGGCCTGCCGCGCTCGGCATTCCGACGTCTAGCTGCACGAAACTAGCACCAGACCAACCTTCACGTCTGTCCCTATTAGAATTTCATCGTCAAACCGAGAGCGAACACGGCCAATAGCACGTACCAGGAACACAGAGGCACGGGGGATTTTCCGGTTGATTTACACTTGTTCTGTTTTAATTTAATTTAATTGAAAGTGATGTCAAGAAAAGAATAAAATTTGCTTCATGTTATGATTGACGAGATCGTGGTTTCATGTGAGCCTGTCCTACAAGGATTAAACACTTTCAGCAGTAACTTAGTGCGTGCGTGTACATGTATATATGGATCTGTGTGTGAGAGAATAAAGGAAAATACATCATTATCGGTACGCTTGGCATACTTGATGTATGTGCCATGTGACTGTATGTGTTAGCGCCATATGTACTGAAAAAGAACCAACAGATCACAACATGTTTCAGTTTTCAGTACAGCTTGCATTTTAGCTGCATTTTCCCTTCTCTTCAAGATGGTATGAACTGATATAAATGCACAGTTATTATATATGTAATAATATATGCATTTAGTCTATTATTATTATTATTATTTCCAAACAGATGAGGCGAAGAAATGACGGAATAACTCTAGGGCACGTAGGCAGTGATGAGGGCAATATTGTGAAAGAAATGGCAAATTGCACTCGTCCCGGCCTGCTGGACCCTTAACATACGGCACTCCTCGTGGACTTTCAACATACGACCGTTTCAGACGGGCACGCTTCACATAAGTTTTCCCCGAAGCCTAGATTATTATTATTTCCCATTACATATGAAGTAGGCCTAAGTTGAGACGCTGTTCGCACAATTATTATTACCCAAATCCTAAATTTAGCCTAGATTGCACTTATAAGTAACTGCGTTTTGCGTAACTCTGACTCCCGTATAAAATGTGATTAGACGCTGCTCATATCTGTAAGCCGACTTGCTAAAGTCGCCTATAATCAATGGCGGAGGGGGGGGGGGGGACACATAAGTACATACGTTACCAAATTGCGTAGAAATTGTTGCTTACGTTGTTTGTTTGTTGCGTATAAATTGTTGTTTACGTTGTTTGTTTGTTGCGTATAAATTGTTGTTACGTTGCGAGAGAAATCATAACAACAACGTAAATCTTTCGACGCAAACTGTTAGCAGTCTATGTACTACAAGCAAGTCGTTTTGTCTTCACTCTCTTTGCTATCACTTTATTAATGTTGTTTTAATTTAAGATAATTTTGTAAACCTGCAACGGGCTAAATTCTTTCTAGACATCTTCCTCTGTACCTCGAACTAAGCCTTATTGAGAAAGTTTTTTTATGAATATCTTGGAAATAAAAGACTGGCCTCGTGACATTGGTATTTTATGTCGTTTTTTTTAAGATATGTAGTTTTCGTGCTACAATGTATTAGTTTTCGTGATACAGTTCTGAACGTTTAATATTGGGAAAACCACAGAAAAGCAACGCGAGTAAGTACATATATGAAGTAAATTGATGCACTGTTCGCACAGTTATTTTTTCCAAATCCTAAATTTGAATTAGAATATATTTAGTATAGTAAATAATTGATTTTGAAAGGGGTGAAAGGACCGCGCAAGCTCGCACCTAGATATTAATTTCATTTAAAACAGTGGCCAGAAAAAAAATTTGATTAAAGAGAATAAATTTTAGGGTAAAAAGATTGGGTCCAACTGTCTAGGTCGGGCTGCTGGATGTTCTCTATTCACGGGCGCGATCCCACCATACTGCTCAACACGAGACCTTTTGGCTGCTGCATTTCTGCTCTGGCCCGGTACGGTCTTCCTTAGTCAACCTGGGCCCCCAGACCTCCGCCCAGGGAACCATATTGATGCCGAGCTTAGTGCGGACACCCGATCCACATAGAGAGAAACCCAACAGGACTCCCGTCCGCAAGCCATCCACCAACCTGGGCCTCTGAATAGCCAGATTACAGGAGTGCGCTACCACTCCCAGCCGGCAGAGGGAGAACGAAGGGATGTATTTAACCCTGGTGAAGTCTCCAGCGAATTAAATGATAAACGTCACATCTGAAATTGTCTTAGATGTCATTTGATGATAAACTTCAGCTCCAAGTGCGTGCAGTTGATGAACGATGATAACTGTGAAGAGCACGCTATAAATTTTGTGCATTTATGTTATAATATTTGCCACTTATGTGATAAAATTTTCCATTTGAATTGTATGCCACAATTTGACTACCATTTGTTTAAATGTGCCGTAGTGAATTTTATTTCTAGGTTTCAAATTTCAGCAAATAAAAATAAAGAAATTTACATGCCATATGTACTTAACTAATATTCCGTTCGATTAATACGTCATGATATGCCGCCTAGGTCTTTCAGAAATCTTGAATCATGGTTTTCTGGATATGCAGTTTTTAAAATGTTTTTTCCTATAGATATGCAGTGCAATCCTTTATCCTCTAGTAACATAACAGAGACAGGAAGTCATGGCTGTTTTCAGCGAGAAATTCCGTTTTTCAAATCTATGTGTGGCTGACCGAAAAATTTCCCCCAAAAAACAAAATTTGATGAAAAGTGAGAACGAATTCAAATTATAAACGTTTGCATTTGATTTTTATTCTCAAATAATAGAAAAAATCGAGATTTGAAAAAAAAAATTACCAATATAATTGATTAATCGCGTTCTGGTTAACTATAGGGGGTCTATGATAAATTGAAATATGGAAGGATGATATAAAAAGATTGGGTCCAACTGTCTAGGTCGGGCTGCTGGATGTTCTCTATTCACGGGCGCGATCCCACCATACTGCTCAACACGAGACCTTTTGGCTGCTGCATTTCTGCTCTGGCCCGGTACGGTCTTCCTTAGTCAACCTGGGCCCCCAGACCTCCGCCCAGGGAACCATATTGATGCCGAGCTTAGTGCGGACACCCGATCCACATAGAGAGACACCCAACAGGACTCCCGTCCGCAAGCCGTCCACCAACCTAGGCCTCTGAATAGCCAGATTACAGGAGTGCGCTACCACTCCCAGCCGGTAGAGGGAGAACGAAGGGATGTATTTAACCCTGGTGAAGTCTCCAGCGAATTAAATGATAAACGTCACATCCGAGATTGTCTTAGATGTCATTTAATGATAAACTTCAGCTCCAAGTGCGTGCAGTTGATGAACGATGATAACTGTGAAGAGCACGCTATTTGTGCATTTATGTTATAATATTTGCAACTTATGTGATAAAATTTTCTATTTGAATTGTATGCCACAATTTGACTACCATTTGTTTTAATGTGCCTCAGTGAATTTTATTTCTAGGTTTCAAATTTCAGCAAATAAAAATAAAGAAATTTACATGCCATATGTACTTAACTAATATTCCGTTCGATTAATACGTCATGATATGCCGCCTAGGTCTTTCAGAAATCTTGAATCATGGTTTTCTGGATATGCAGTTTTTAAAATGTTTTTTCCTATAGATATGCAGTGCAATCCTTTATCCTCTAGTAACATAACAGAGACAGGAAGTCATGGCTGTTTTCAGCGAGAAATTCCGTTTTTCAAATCTATGTGTGGCTGACCGAAAAATTTCCCCCAAAAAACGAAATTTGATGAAAAGTGAGAACGAATTCAAATTATAAACGTTTGCATTTGATTTTTATTCTCAAATAATAGAAAAAATCGAGATTTGAAAAAAAAATTACCAATATAATTGATTAATCGCGTTCTGGTTAACTATAGGGGGTCTATGATAAATTGAAATATGGAAGGATGATATAAAAAGATTGGGTCCAAATGTCTAGGTCGGGCTGCTGAATGTTCTCTATTCACGGGGGCGATCCCACCATACTGCTCAACACGAGACCTTTTGGCTGCTGCATTTCTGCTCTGGCCCGGTACGGTCTTCCTTAGTCAACCTGGGCCCCCAGACCTCCGCCCAGGGAACCATATTGATGCCGAGCTTAGTGTGGACACCCGATCCACATAGAGAGACACCCAACAGGACTCCCGTCCGCAAGCCATCCACCAACCTAGGCCTCTGAATAGCCAGATTACAGGAGTGCGCTACCACTCCCAGCCGGCAGAAGGAGAAACCAGGGATATATTTAACCCTGGTGAAGTCCCCGGCAAATTAAATGATAAACGTCACATCCGAGATTGTCTTAGATGTCATTTAATGATAAACTTCAGCTCCAAGTGCGTGCAGTTGATGAACGATGATAACTGTGAAGAGCACGCTATTTGTGCATTTATGTTATAATATTTGCAACTTATGTGATAAAATTTTCTATTTGAATTGTATGCCACAATTTGACTACCATTTGTTTTAATGTGCCTCAGTGAATTTTATTTCTAGGTTTCAAATTTCAGCAAATAAAAATAAAGAAATTTACATGCCATATGTACTTAACTAATATTCCGTTCGATTAATACGTCATGATATGCCGCCTAGGTCTTTCAGAAATCTTGAATCATGGTTTTCTGGATATGCAGTTTTTAAAATGTTTTTTCCTATAGATATGCAGTGCAATCCTTTATCCTCTAGTAACATAACAGAGACAGGAAGTCATGGCTGTTTTCAGCGAGAAATTCCGTTTTTCAAATCTATGTGTGGCTGACCGAAAAATTTCCCCAAAAAACGAAATTTGATGAAAAGTGAGAACGAATTCAAATTATAAACGTTTTATTCTCAAATAATAGAAAAAATCGAGATTTGAAAAAAAAAATATGAATAAAATCGATTAATCGCGTTCTGGTTAACTGGTTATCTATAAGGGTTTATGATAAATTGAAATATGGAAGGATGATATAAAAAGATTGGGTCCAACTGTCTAGGTCGGGCTGCTGGATGTTCTCTATTCACGGGCGCGATCCCACCATACTGCTCAACACGAGACCTTTTGGCTGCTGCATTTCTGCTCTGGCCCGGTACGGTCTTCCTTAGTCAACCTGGGCCCCCAGACCTCCGCCCAGGGAACCATATTGATGCCGAGCTTAGTGCGGACACCCGATCCACATAGAGAGACACCCAACAGGACTCCCGTCCGCAAACCGTCCACCAACCTAGGCCTCTGAATAGCCAGATTACAGGAGTGCGCTACCACTCCCAGCCGGTAGAGGGAGAACGAAGGGATGTATTTAACCCTGGTGAAGTCTCCAGCGAATTAAATGATAAACGTCACATCTGAGATTGTCTTAGATGTCATTTGATGATAAACATCAGCTCCAAGTGCGTGCAGTTGATGAACGATGAGAACTGTGAAGAGCACGCAATTTTGTGCATTGTGATGATTTTGCCATTCCATTCGTATGCCTCAATTTGACCACCATTTGTTTCAAAGTGCCATATTGTATATTATTTTCTGGGTTTCAGATTAAAGCAAATTTCACAAAATAATCTCACAAAATAAAAAGATTCACATATGCAGTAATATTACAATAAGTTCTATTTAGATGTCATGGTATCTAAGGTCTGTTTCAAAAATCTTGAATTTTCTTTTCTTTTTCTCTTTTTACTGGATATGCAAATTTTAAAGATGTTTTTGTTGTGGTGTGCAGTGCAATCCTTTCTTCTCCAGCGAAATAACAGAGGCAGGAATACATGTTTGTTTTCAGATTCGTGTATGGCTAACCGACAAAATAGTAAAAAGTTAATATGATATTAACAGAGCGCTGTAAAAAAGAGAACAAAATCTACCTATAAACCTTTTTGTTAATAACAGAAACGCTTTCGTTCTATTTTTCCTCTTGCAGTTGTGAAAAAAATAGATAAAAAGAAACTCGAATTATAGTGTAAAAAATTTACTGGTAAACTGTATAAATCTATGATACAATTTCGAATATTAAAATGATATTGAAAGGGAGAAAAAGATTGGGTCCAACTGTCTAGGTCGGGCTGCTGGATGTTCTCTATTCACGGGCGCGATCCCACCATACTGCTCAACACGAGACGTTTTGGCTGCTGCATTTCTGCTCTGGCCCGGTACGGTCTTCCTTAGTCAACCTGGGCCCCCAGACCTCCGCCCAGGGAACCATATTGATGCCGAGCTTAGTGCGGACACCCGATCCACATAGAGAGACACCCAACAGGACTCCCGTCCGCAAGCCGTCCACCAACCTAGGCCTCTGAATAGCCAGATTACAGGAGCGCGCTACCACTCCCAGCCGGTATAGTGAGAACGAAGGGATGTATTTAACCCTGGTGAAGTCTCCGGCGAATTAAATGATAAACGTCACATCCGAGATCGCCTTAGATGTCATTTGATGATAAACATCAGCTCCAACTGCGTGCAGTTGATGAACGATGATAACTGTGAAGAGCACGCTATTTGTGCATTTATGTGATAATATTTGTCATGAGATTCGTATGCCGCTATTTGACTTCCATTTATTTGATATTTTATTTTCTAGGTTCCACATTGCCATAAATTTCTCAGAATTGAAAAAAAAAAGAAGAAGAAAAGACACATCCTATTTTAGTCATTTTCCAATTCGTTCAATTTAATCTTTATGATATGTCGCCCTGGTGTCACTCAAAAATCTCGCGTTGTTTGATTTTCTTTTTCTATTTGCTGGATATATGCAGTTTTCATATTAAAGATATTTTTGCTGTGGATATTCAGTGCAATCCGTTCTCCTCTAGCGACATGACAGAGGCAGTTTTTAGCGCGAAATTCCACTTTTCTGATCCTTGTGTAGCTAACAGTAAAATTCCTCCAAAAATAAAATTTGAAATAAAGTGAGAACGAATTCTACCGATAATCCTTTTGAGAATAACAGAAACGTTTTTTTTTATATTCTCTCTTATAAACAAAAACAAAATGTAAAAAAAGCAATGCCAAGAATATCGATAAAGTGTGTAAGAATTTACTGGTTAACTACAAACATCTATGATAAATTTCACAATGAAATTTGAAATAAAGTTTTGTATAAAAGATTGGGTCCAACTGTCTAGGTCGGGTTGTTGGATGTTCTCTATTCACGGGCGCGATCCCACCATACTGCTCAACACGAGACCTTTTGGTTGCTGCATTTCTGCTCTGGCCCGGTACGGTCTTCCTTAGTCAACCTGGGCCCCCAGACCTCTGCCCAGGGAACCATACATTAAATGTCATGCCCCGCGAAAGGGTTCTTTTTGTTCAAAACATCAACTGGTGGGAACCAAATGCGCAATTTGTTATGCAGGCCTTTTGAGATTTAAAAAAAAAAGAAAAAAAAAAGAAATTAGTGACCGGAAAAAAGAGCTTGTTTCTACATTGTATATATTATCAAAATTGCGTGACAAGCACGTGTAATATAGCAGAATTATTTAGATGAGTTGCCGATAACGGCTGAGTGCTATATATATATAGCACGGAGAGAAAGCACAAAATATCCGTTCAATTATCATTTTTCAGGAAATATGAAATGTTGCCCATTGCCATTGGTTTTCCATTGGTTTTGTGGCAAATTTTAACATAATGCATCTTTATTGTTCAAACATTTATCATTGCGCCTATGTCATATAACACGTACGTGATTAAATTTGCTATAGCCATGTTAAAAAAAAATAAGACTTGAAGCTTGGCGTCGAAAACAGACATGACTGTGCACGGAATGGGCGAGTTGTTGCTAGTTGAAGATATTGTGATAGAGAAGTTTACAATCACAGCCAAAACAATCTCACCCAAGTGGAAATTGTCATGATCGATAAAGTATTTTTATAGTTGGCGATTGGGATATTTTCTGGATGTACAGCCCTTTTTGATGAAATTTTGGAGCTATTACTATTTATAATATAGACGTTATGTGAACATGGTATCATACAATCATACATGGAATGTGTTAAAAAGAACTCTGAACAACAGGAAGTTATCGACTAGTCTTGCCTGCGTCGCCATGTGCCAGCTTCCGGCCCCTAGCAACAAGCGCCATATCAAAATACTTTATTGCCTGGCCAGTCAACAAGCACGATACTTGGTTATATTACCTGGAATATTTTCTAATTTTGAGGTGAGAGAAAATTTACCAACGTTTATATTTTCTATATCACTAGGGGAGTAAATTGCTGTACATTTGTAAAGAAAACAAGCATCTGCCGACGTTTACAAATCAAAGGACGGGCACCTTGCAACAACGTGTAAGTTGCAATGCAAATTACAGCGTACAATGTGGATGGAGTTTTGGTCCATCTTATTATTATGTTTTCACGTATTTACAAAACGTGCTCAGCCCTCAGTTGGACACAATATAGTGCAGAATTGGATTCCTAGGGGCTGATATACTGGTAGAATTACTGTTTGGGATGCAACGATTCTGCATAGCACTTTTACATGTACAGTGCACATAGATCTAGCTGCCAGTGTATGGTTTTTAAGTCAGAGAATGCAAACAAGGCATCAGTTAAAAATATATCATTGTAGCTAATCACAGTTTGCTGTATGCACGTTTAGTACTGTATTATCAGAAATGATATGTTAACACTTGAAGATCATGTACAGTAGATTTTACATGTACATTGCATTAATGTTATACATGTGTGCTTATTTAATTATATTAATTGAAAATAACATTAATCTGTTTTACAGAAATAACTAAAGATGGGTCAGGCCTTGCGCAAGGCTAAAGAAGGGACCTCAGCAGCAGGAGGGGCAAGGGGAAAACTGGAATACAACGCTGCTAATGAAGAGCTGCTGAACAGCGTTGTGAAATACGTGGAAAATATCAAAGATCCAGAGGAACAGAAACTCATCTTCAAGAAGCCAATCAAGTGGGAAAGCAGCCTCCAGCCTTCTGATTTTAATGACGATGCTTACGAGAAAAGGTAACTGCATTAACAGCCAGGGGCTTATTTCATAAGAAGTCAATATAGTTTAGACTGCTAAATGGTTGATTGCAGTTGATGTTCCTGAATGAACTGTTTTTATCATCAAGAGTAAAAATAATTGCCTTGTCACACTTGGTCCATAAAAAAGTTTTTTAAAAAGGTGCTTAAATTCTTTGAAAAATTTTGCTTGGTGGGCTGAAATTGTTAACAGCAGCTAGACTGCTCTAATACCGATGATTGATTTTATACATTTCAGTGTATATCTGTATATATAAAACAGTTTGTAATTAAAGAGATTGGATATTATATAGCATTACTTCAGTGGCATATTTGTCTACTGTACAGCTCATATTTTTATGCTCCATTTTTTCCAGTGGTGTTGAGTTGGTGTCAAAAGAAAGGACAGCTGATGACCAGCCATTATTGCGCGTGCGACCGCGAGGAGAGAAATATGAGGTCAGCGCGATGACTATTGAACAAATTCAGATGGTCCTGAGAATGGCAGGAGATAAGAAACTAGCAGAGACCAGGGCTTGCTGCGAAGGTAAGGGTTTAATACCTAGAAAATGAAGCAAGTCAAAACTATTTCTTAGTCATTGTAGTATTTTTAAGTTCATTACTCCATTTAAATTATCCTATTACCTTTTTTTTTCTCTCTTTTATGTATCTAATTTTTTATTTTACTGTAATTTTCAGATTCTAAAGCTTTAAATAATTATTGTTTTTTTAATGCATTATTATTATTATTATTATATATGTGTATTTCATAGCCACTGATGATCCTTATTCTGACATGTTGGGAGATGCCTTTGCTATTGTACCTGGGAACGTAGAAGGTGGCGAATACGACAAGTCTCGCTACAGGTTGATGGAGGAAATCATGAAAGGTGGACCTGAGGAAGAGGTGGCAGAGAAGAAAACCACACTAAAGCTTCTGGATCATTTGTTTAGATTTGACAATGAACTTCTTAACAGGAGATTACAGATTATGGAAAAGTTAGTTTTTATTTTTTTTTTAAAGAAAATGTGCTCCCTTATTAAAAAAAGGAAAGGTTTTTTTTAAAAGAAAAGATGCTGGAACTAACTTGGTTAAGATAAAGTCAATCATTAGAATACTAGGCATTTTTAAACATTTTGTATAGGTGAAAAGATTTTATTGCCAATGATTTTACAAAATAATTTAGATTGTTCATTTGTATTGTGTATATTGAATAATATAACTGTGTGTTGTTTTACTTGGACTATTACAGGACTATCCGCCTGAATCCATCAGAGGTTGAAGACGATGTTCATAAACTGATGAAGTATTGTGGAGAAGATGATGAAAAATGTCTTCTGGAGGAGCTCAACTTTATGCCTGGTAAGAAAATTCTTATTCATAATTAATAAGTATAACTACCCCCATGTCAAAAACCAGTTTTTAAATTTTGTTAAGTCATTCTCTGTGCTGCCACAGGAAAATGGAATAAATTGGACACATTGTGATATTGAATTTTGATTAATCAGGTACACAAGGAACCAATTTTACTGTGGTGCTGCATACACACACCTTAAAAGATGTTTCACAGTAGCAGAACTTAGAAATTTAGTTAGATTACCTAACATGAATACATTTATAATAAATATATAATAAATGTAATGCATTAAGGTAATGTTATCTATGTGAAAATTAGAATTTCTTTATTCATCACAGAAGGTGAAAAAATATGTTTGGAAGATTAGTATTATAGATGGTAACACTGCTATGATTTGGATTGCAGAATTCAGCACGCGTTTCTCCAATGGCTGCCGTGCCCCTCCCTGGCGTCAAGTTCACGGAGATATCTGCTACTTGGAGGCTAAGGCCCATGATGTAGACCCATACATCTATATTACAGGAAGCACCAGTGGTTACTACATTAATGGGGTAAGCTCCTTAGGTTTAACCTTTTTAAATTAAGAAATAAGAATTACATGTATACATGAATTGTACATTATAAATTAGAAATAACAGTCTCTAAATAGATGTTAAGTTTTTAGTTTTCAAAAAAGATTTCCTCTTGTCAATATGAAAAATCAGTAGGGATGACTTTTTCAAGTTTATTTTTATGAAAAGATAATATCACAAAAGATACAAGGAAACCATTATGTATTGGTTTTACAGGGTGTGGACAAGGAGACACAAAGTCTTAACTTTGACAAGCAGGGAGAAATGCACAAAGATTTAATAAGCCTGCTCAAAGAGAAGAGCCCCAAGTTTGCGGAAATTGTTGACAAGCTGGTGGGTAAAATATTGCTTTCTTCATATTGATTTTAAAAACTGAAATTTCAACACCCTAGAATTGCACAGTACAGCATAAAAAAATTCTCTTAGTGAAATTGCACAAATGTAGGCAAAGTGAAATATTTGTGTGAAGGATTTTTTAAAAATAATGTTTTATATCACAGAAAACACTGAACAGAAAAAATGTTAACCGCAAAATATGGAGCTATTATTTATATTATGTATCTAAAATGTAAATATTTATGATAGATATATGGTTTAATACTTTTTATAGTTGAAATATCATTGTTGTTTAGTTTAAAATTGGTTATTTTCATTTTGTAATTCAGGAATTTGTAAGTCATCATGACTTGAAGGAGAGTGGAATAATTGACACCACGGCAGATCTGGACGCCACACCTCGGGATGGAGAGATGACCAACAGAGAACAGACACAGGTCAAAAGTCAACAACAAAAAGAAGAAACTAAGCAGGAAAAGACACAGAAAACTCAGAAAAAACAACAGCAGAAGTTGGAGCCTTCATTAAAGTGGAGGAACCTGGGTCTAGAGGAGCAAAAAGAGCAGTAAGCAGACTTTTTTTCCTGGCATTGCTATATGCAACTGTTTAGAAGTATTATTGGTGTTGTTCCCGAATGAAATCTGAAAGCAAGTGCAATGTCTGAGCTAACAATTTTATTTTCCATTGTTGTGATGTTATTAATAAAGGAATACTTTTTTGCAACAATGAAAATGTGATTGTGCAACAATTAGGTTAAATGCAACATAAGCAATTATGAATCATAATTCCATTGTTGAAGGTAACCATGACAACTGTGTTATTTAAGGCATTTGATTGGATACTTATAAAAAGTCTCTTTGTGATTGGATGTTTCTATGGCTACATAACTGTGAATAAAATATTTGCATATCATAAATCTTATTGATTTGAATAGAAGAAAATAGATTTTTCAATTTGATCTAGATATCTAGAATTATAGAAATTTAGATCATGCCTCCTGCTGCCAGGTAGTGTTGCAATAGCCTTGAATATAATTTTATACTTTGAATTCTCAAATACTATTTTTATTGCTCATCTTCGGTATTGTGTAATGTACATTTTAGTTTGAAAAATAACATAACCTATTATTCTTTTAGACACGAAAAGAAGGATAAACCAGAGAAGAGCAGAACCCCCATAAAAAGAAAGACACAGCAAAGGTAAGAAATCAATCAGTACAAAGGAGTAAAGAAGAGTGTTTGAAAATCCAAAGGTAAATTAACATAAATTACTCATTTATGTTTTGGAGATATCAATACTTGTAAGCTTACAGCTAATGATAGCATATTTTTTTAACTAAAAAAAGTAAAAGATGAATTGTGTTATGTTATAGCCTCATAGAATACTGTTTATTTCAAATGGTCCTTATGGATGATTTATACAATCTGGGGTGATAAAAAAACAAATCTGTAATGAATATAAGGAATATATTCTTTGGAGAAAAATACTGCATAAATGTAGATCTATATTTATTTTTTTTCTTATGCCAGGAGAAACAAAACGCCCCTTGATGCAGAAGACTCATTCAGTGAGAGCTCCACAGAGAGCGAAGAGGAGGAAGAAACCCCAGATCGCAGGAATGAACCCAACTCTGATCTGCCCTCAGAATACTGGCAAATACAGAAATTGGTGAAATATCTCAAGGTACAGTGTGTTTAGATCTCTGTGGTTGGTTTAATATCATTTTGTGTTCCATAAACTCTTTTGTAATAAATAACTGCCTGGATTTTTTCAATCATTATTTTTTTATTTTTTATTATTATTTTTTTTTTTTGTCACTTTAAGTGATTTTTATTTCATTTTTTGTTTTGAATTTACATTAAAAAATGTCATGCTCTGTTTGATTATTTACTTATTTTTTTTAATATTTATTCACATGGATATTTGTCTCTATATTCAATATTTTGATATTCAGTACATTTATCTTATAATTAAAATTTAAACAAACTTTAAGTACACTTTAATTAAATAGATCTTGAATGTTTTTCCAGGGAGGCAACCAGACAGCTACAATCATTGCACTGTGTGCCATGAGGGATTTCAACTTGACCCAGGAAACCTGTCAGCTTGCCATCAGAGACGTGGGGGGACTGGAGGTCCTCATTAATCTCCTGGACACAGAGGATATCAAATGCAAGGTGAGAGTTGTGGAAAAACAGCAGGGTATTTATTTTAGATGGACAAAAAAATATAAATTAAAAAATTTGTGGATTATTTCCTTATTGAAGTCTTTTTTAACCAAATTTTCTTGATATTTTGTACTTAAATCTTATGTTTATTACTAAGTTTCAAGGAGCTAAAACAATTTTTTTGTCCTTAATCAAAACCATATAGATTGTGAATAGAAATGTTATTGCATCCTCCAAAAAAGAAAAATGCCTTGTGTTTAATTACATGTACAATTAATTACATCGGATTTTTTAAATGTATTTATCTGTTTAATTTTTTTTTCAATGATTTTCAGATTGGCTCCCTCAAGATCCTGAAAGAAATTTCCGGCAATTCTCAAATCCGTAGAGCTATTGCTGATCTGGGTGGTTTGCAGACCATGGTTAATATACTGCAGGACCCGAACAAAGAGCTGAAATGTCTGGCTGCAGGCACCATTGCTAATGTGGCCAAGTTCCGCAGGGCAAGACGTACAGTCAGGCAGCATGGGGGCATCAAACGCTTGGTAAATATCCAATTAAAATGGCAAGAAATTATTTTAAAGGAATTAACATTTAAATTTACATCTTTTTGGTGTAATAAAATGATTAACCTATCAGTATATCTTAATGGGATCCGAATATTAATATTCTTGTTACTTAATGGTAAACCAGATTAAAAGCTGTTCATACTCAATGAGACTAAATTAAGATCTTAGGCATAGACCTCCCACTTTTCTGTTATTTGATAATATAGAAAAATCTTAAATTATCAAGAATGACAAATGATAAATATACATGTAACATGAGCACGGCATGTTTTTATTACCCACAAAGTACACATAGTTTCTTTTTGTGGTTCTTGAGGTTTCCCTTCTACGTGCAGTATTTACTTACTTAGAAAATATCAGAAAAATATTTTTATTAGAGGACATTCATCAAACTTTTTTTCCATTCTATCTCTAGGTGGGTCTCCTGGACTGTGCTCCCCTGGGCACTGTGATGTCCAGCCAACAGGAAGAGGATGTGGAGGTGGCCCGCTGTGGCGCCCTCGCCCTGTGGAGCTGCAGTAAGAGCACCAAGAACAAGCAGGCCATGAGGAAGGCGGGGGTGATCCCGCTCCTGGCGCAACTCCTCAAGTCTCCGCACGAGAACATGTGCATCCCAGTGGTTGGTACTCTGCAGGAGTGTGCTTCAGAGGTAAGGAATGAAGATGGTAGTGTGGATAAATAGTATAAAATATATTATGCTGTTGATTGTAGTGTATTTGTGTATTAGTAAATAAAATTCTTATTTTTGAAATTGTTTTATTCTGTTTATTTAAGCTATAGAATTTCCATCTTGTTCAGTCATTTTAATGAAATTAGAATTATTTAAAAGTACACTGTTATCCATTTGGGATTTTAAAATCCTTCATCTATATATATTATTAGTATTAAATGGAGGGTAATTTTTTATTTATTTATCTATTTTATATTTTTATTTATTTATTTGTTTTTATTTATAAAATTATTATTTATTTTATTTTATTTTTTGATGCAGACAAAAGTCATAATATATTCATTGCATATTCTTGCAGCCAAGCTACAGATTGGCTATTCGTACTGAAGGAATGGTGGAAGATCTGGTGAAGAATCTGAACAGTGAGAACCAGGAGCTACAGATGCATTGTGCAAGTGCAATCTTTAAGGTGAGGAGGATTATACATAGATGAAAAGTGTAGAATAAAACTCTGTACTGGTTGCTGGGTGTTTATATGAACTGCTGGATAATTGATATTTCTGATTATTTTAAAGCAAATTAATACTAGTTTGAATCTTTTGAAGTTGTACCAAAAAGAAGAATCTAATAACAATAAATGAAATGAAATATAAAAATGAAATGAAGATTCAATGAAGTGAAATAAGTTATAACAGAACATTGTTTAACAATTCAGTGTGCAGAGGACAAGGAAACCAGAGATTTAGTGAGGCAATATGGAGGTCTAGACCCCCTTGTGAAATTGCTCCAGAGCACAGAAAACAAAGAACTCCTGGCAGCAGCCACTGGCGCCATCTGGAAATGTGCCATCAGCGATGAAAATGTCCTGCGTTTCCAAGAACTGAAAACAACTGACTACCTGGTTGCTTTATTGAATGATCAACCAGAAGAGGTAAGCACATTCTGACTGAAGGATTCATCATTTGTTTTAAAAATCAGTTTCTTTTCTTTAAATTTTTTTCTTGGGAAGAAAATTCTGGATTTAAGTGCTTTTGAAAAGTGTTTTCAAAATTGATTTACAGTAATGTTAATTCAAAGACAATTTGATTTTTTATCAACAAATTGTAGTCTTGTTATAAAATGGTATTGTTCTGCATATTTTAGATTATATATTAATTACTTCTAACCATATATGTCTTGTCAAATGTTCTAGGTATTAGTAAATGTGGTAGGTGCATTGGGAGAGTGTGCCAAGGATCCTCCAAACAGAATGGCCATTCGTAAAGCTGGTGGCATCCCACCACTGGTCAACCTGCTCACTGGAACCAATCAGAAGCTACTTGTCAATGTCACCAAGGCAGTTGGGCAATGTGCCGAAGAGTCAGACAACATGGCGTAAGTCTTGGACAGATGTTAGAACTTCAGCCGAAGTGATATTGTTGTTTTATTAATTTATTTGAGGAGAGATGTGAACTTTAATGAGAAACTGTACTTTTATTGGGTTCGAGTCATTTCAAAACATTTTTCTTTTCTTTTTGTGTTTTTAAGGAAAAGATACTTGTTTTTTTGTTTGTTTTAGTATTTTACCGATACAGGATTTTACAGATACAGGACAATATTTAAAATTTTATTGAAATTGCTAAATATGAATACATTTATTATATAACATAAGGTTATGCAATGTCCTTGAAAAATATCATTTCTTCATGGGGTTTGTCTCAGGAAAGCCAAATTCTTATTATACAATGGAAAGTAATTATGGCATTTCATAACTAAGAAAGCTGAAATTAGCACCTAAAATGTTCTTTCATAATTAGATTTCCACATTTCCAGGATCATTGACAAGTTAGATGGAGTGCGCTTACTCTGGTCATTACTGAAGAACCCCAATCCAGAGGTCCAAGCCAGTGCGGCCTGGGCAATATGTCCCTGTATAGAAAATGCAAAGGTATGGGGAAAATCACATATGTAAAATAGGTTTGATTTCTGACAAAGGCATGTTGCACAAAATCTGCACGAATTGAAGTAAAGCAAAGTATTAAAGTTTTTTTTAACATTAGGATGATTATGTACCAATTTTGATAAAATAATTTTGAAAAGATATTTAGAGCTAGATATGTCACATTACCATATTGTTACTGGTATTTATACAATGTTTCAAAAGAGAGTTTTTAATTATTTTCAGAGAAACTTGCTGGTGGTATCAATATTTTTTGTAAGAAGATACAAAACATTTTCTTGTCTTGATATGTTGTGATCATTAATGTAGTTACTCTGTTATTTCAAGTGTTACAATCTGTTATTATTATTTTAATGGTTATTATTTTTACTATGTCCATAGGATGCTGGGGAGATGGTGAGGTCTTTTGTGGGTGGCCTGGAGCTTATTGTCAGCCTGCTGAAGTCAGAAGACAAGGAGGTCCTGGCCAGTGTGTGTGCCGCCATTGCTAATATTGCCAAAGACGAAGAAAACTTAGCTGTGATAACTGACCATGGTGTGGTGCCCATGTTAGCAAAACTGACAGAAACAGTGAGTGAATTTGAATTTCATTCTGAGATAGGCAATGTTTAGCTCTTTGCTATTTTTTAAAAGGCATTATAATATTTTTTTACTGATATCAGAATAATGATTGCTTTGTAAAATGCCTCATGATGCCAAGTTTAATTTGTGTAACCTGCAAAGAACTAGACACCACCTTTGGTAACAGTTCTTTTCAAAAAAATATCAATCCACAGTTAGTAAAATAGGATCTGGGAATGGTCCCTAAGTCTGTTACATAATTATACATTTTTCTATTAAATTTGCCCAGGTTGATGACAGACTTAGACAACACTTAGCAGAGGCCATTGCCAGATGTTGCAGTTGGGGCAACAACAGGGTGGCCTTTGGCACGGCGAATGCTGTGGCCCCTCTGGTCAAGTATCTCAAGTCCAAACAGGTGGCCGTCCACCGTTCCACTGCAAAAGCTCTCTTCCAGCTCTCCAAGGACCCGGATAACTGTATAACCATGCACAATGCTGGAGTGGTCAAGGTATATTTGTAATGTACATTAGTTGTACATTTGTGTTTTTTCTGTTCCCTTTCCTTCTTGCAGTGCATGTTACTGTTTGTAACTCATGGTCATAACTGCTGCATGGACCATCTGCTTTGTGTATTCCTGTTGTTAATGTTCGTTAATGATCTATATTTAAGATACGCGGAAAAGAATTCCTCTGATTTAATTTGTATATTGATGAAAGCAGATGCAATTCAAGTGATTATCGCAATTTGGCACATGCAATCTTTGATATAGATCGATACATCTAAAACCTTCTTGTCTGTCTGTTGTCTTTGTCCTTCTTCCTTTTTTTTTTAATCTATGTATTTCATTAATCTTTCTTTTTTTTTTTTTTTTTGTAGATTTCTTCTCTTAGTTCTTGCTCCAACTGATCTTCCACTGTCTGCATGATGTGTGGGTCTTTTTTTTCATTTTCTGCTTTCTTGCAGCCACTTATGAATCTTGTCGGCTCTGCTGATGAATTGTTACAAGAAGCTGCCGCAGGGTGTATAGGAAACATCCGCAGACTTGCTCTGGCCAATGAGAAGGCTCGGAACTCTTAGCCAGTAACCAACCAGCTGTAATCTTTTATTTCTTTTTCTTCTTTTTAGTTAGGTCTCAACAAATCTGGTCTTTTTCTTTAATTAATTAATTTATTTATTTAATATTAAATTATTGTATTGAGGTTGTGGTCCCTAAATGTCATAAATAGTTTGGGACCAACTCCATAAATGTGTTAAGAAATATATAAGATTCAACTAACTTTTAATTAGCTTAAGTGAATTTTAACCATGTTATTTTATTAATTTCATATTTGAGAGAACTATACATGCTTCTTTATTTTATATTTAAATCATACAATTATTTGTATGTTTAATATTATAAGAACTTTACTTGTTGAATACATTTTATCTCTGTCACCTCAAGTACATAGTTTCAGTTCAATTATTGTACATCATGAATATTTTGATATTACTAAAAAAATTTTTCTATCATGATACATTATACAACTTTCCATTTTATTTCCAGTGTCTTATAGAAATGGTTGGCTCTGATGACACAGTATTACAAGAGGCAGCAGCAGGTTGCATAGGGAACATTAGAAGACTGGCCTTGGCTAATGAAAAAGCTAAGCACACTTGATATGAGAAAGAATGGGGGAAAAAAACAAAAACGAGAAACCATGGAGGAAAATTTAGTTTGTGACAGTTTATTTTAACGGCACCCCCTCATTTCCAGCTCTGAGCATAATGGCACCTATTTATTGATCTGTGCAGCATTGTGGATTCCATTATCACATTTTTATCAGGAGAGGCAATCATGAACTGATAGTGATGGTGGACATTGCTCTTCATGAAAACAATAAGCTATCCTTGTAACCTTTAGAACATTAGTCCTTCACCTGCTGAGATTTTTTTAAATCATGTTGTGCATAATTTTGATACCAGGTTATAATGAAAATAAAAAAACTAAGTGTACATAATAATGATAGTAAAAGTTGTGGATAATTGATCATCGGTTAGTTTCATAATTGCCTGCATAGATGTAACAGCATTGGTAGAGAATACACAAGGGAAGTTTTTTACTATAATATTTTACAAAGTTTCAACTTTATGGGCTGATTATGAAATATTAGAGGCTCAAGTTGGATTCACTGACACACACACACAAACAAAAAAGTGGGATGAAATGGGGAAAAGGGAGATTATTGAAACTTTATACCTACTTGGGTTTATTTTCTTAGATCTATGATGATTCTAGGGTAAAAATAGTTCTGCTGCCCATACCAGCAACAATGGTACCGAAGTTTCAAAATTCATCCTCTTCATTTAATCACACAAACTAAATTTGGTTAATTTTCTAAACTTCACAACCTGGGGATTTATTTTGATATTAAAATGTTATCAGAGACAATTGTGTCCCTAACCTATCTTTTTTCCCCTTCTGTGACTAAATTACGAGATAGGAGGTTTAGCTTGATATTGATCTCTATCAGTCTCGTGACAATTATTCAGTATCGAAAAACGTCACAAGTTATCCAATGTAGTTTTTTATAAACAGACGCCTTTTTTGTACAATTTTAATGCCATTTGGCACATTCACTCCACAAGTGTCTTTACTTCAAATTTTCAATTTGGCGAACACAGATTCTTCTTCCAAATCAGCATGATCCGATTGATTTAATAAAAATTATTTTAAAAATTGCACAATTTTGGTGACGTGATGATAATGAAAACAAGAAAAACAGAAATGAATCGTTTAGGCTTTTGTATCCTTAAAGCAAAGGAAAAAAAACAAGTAGAATTTAAATTTAATTACTATTTCTGAAATAAACCTCCCCAAGAAAGATTTTAAGATTGTGACTGTTTAGCATTCTTGGTTACTTTGTGATGATAAAATATGAATTATATGCAAAGTAATATTTAACAGATAAAAAAATTAACACAGTGGTGTTTACATTTTTCTTTTTATTCAAGCCATTTAAATGGATCACACTGGCTAGAAACAACAAATACTTATGTCTTCTAGGAAACATTCATTGTAAGTAAGTGAGTGATATTTAAAGTTCAAAAATTAACATTTCTTTTCACATGGGACACCTAAAGGTTGATCAAGACTAGAAAAAGAGAGATAATGCATCAGAATGAGAAGAACAAGCTCTTTTGTTTAAAGTTGTTAAGAAAATACTACCCACTACCAGTAGCTTTGTAAATTTCTATACATTCACATATAAAAAATTCCCAAGAAATATATAGAATGTGCATGGAAAACTAGTTTCTTTCACAAAAATAACTTTATCAGGGATTATTCATGTACATGATTTGGAAATATAATTGGTCATTTAGATAGCATTATTTTCTCTGAAACAGAATTATCATTATCTACTCACCATATAATATACAGTCACAATGCAAGAGACCTAATACTCAAAAATAGTTTTTCAAGTACCCTGAACTGGTTTGGCCTTTCAGGAGTTTATTGCACTTCTTTAATGAAGATGCAGAGGCTTGATATAGAAATATAAGTTTACAGTTTGAATACAAAAAAGATCACTTAAGTCAATGATTAACATATATCTATTTGATTACCAGATAATACTTTATTAAATTCAGTCATGCAGGGTTTGAAGCTAGAATTTTTTTCTTAGCATGTTGGTTCACATATGAACTCTCATAAATTGTCCAAATCCTATTATTCAAAATATACACCTTCAGTATCTAGGCTACTTTTCAGAACCATGCCTTTCTAAAACATTAAAAAAAAGTGACCAAAACAAAACAATAAGTGCTGCTCATCATTCTACTATACTACTTCATATTCCTTCTTAATACTTCTAGCTAGGCAGGCAGCGAAGATTATTCCAATTATCTGAAAAAGCAAACCAAAAATCCATAAACATACATCATATGCTACATAAACACACATCATATGCTACATTTGTCAGAGAGATGAAAATGCTTCACCAACGTTTGAACATAATCAGTTCATTTACAACGGACATTTATACAACATAGGATCAATTATGTAGAAGACATGGACTCAAAGTGGACATTACTTTCCTACTTCAAATACATACTAATCCACATTAAACAAATGGTGTTTTAACACACCTTCTAGCCATTACAATGTATGTCTGTAACACTCTACCAGTACAGCAAGTAGTTTTTCTATGAACAACAATTCCCAAGAGCATAGCAGTTCAAATTAATAAGGATGAGAGAAATTCCCTTGACGCTACAAATGATTATTTAGAAACAAAATTCCTTAATGTTCAGATTCAGTAGCAAAGTAAAACATTAAGGTTAACTATGCAGCAAAAAGAGTTTCATTTTCAAAGAATGCCACCAAGGAATACTGGGACTGTAGGGCATTTTATTCCAATCTTATAATCCTTAAGATATCCACAGGGCTTTTAAATTACTAGGCATGATTATCCTCTATATTTCATATCTGTGTTGAATGTTGATTATCTCGTTTTTCCCATCATCATTTGCAGGGAAGCAATTCCATGCAGGTCATGCAAATTTAACTTGAAGCCATTAGCTAGTTTTAGCTCCATTACCACTTTCGCCATGATGACAAAAATATAATAATGATAATAATGATAATTAACAGTTGAGGCTTTGAGGTTAGTCTCTCTCTCTCTCTCTCTCTCTGTGCTATTCTCTGGACAAAATAACAGGGGTTACTCAACAAAATATGGTTGTTGTTGTATCGTCTAAAATATATCCTTGGCTTTAACCCCAAAACCATTTAGCCCAGCACAAAAACAACCCGTGACACCTTAGACATAACATTTTTTTAGGTTAAAACTGACTGACAGAATAGAGCACGTAAACAGCTAATTATTGTTTAAACAGCTGGGTAAGGGGCAGCAACAGAGTGGGCATGAAGGCATATGATTTTTAAAAAATGAATAATCACATGTAAAAAAATTAAAAAATTAAAGGCTAAGCTTAATAGTCTGTTAAGGAAAAGGGTTAATATAATTTTGAGGCCTTACAACTTTTTAAAAAGATTTCCCATATTCCTTCTGCTTTAAACTAGGATCGCACCCCAAACAAAAAGCCAAGATAATACCAAATATCTGAAAGATGATGAAATGCACAATTATTATCTGTGAATGGTTTTCCTTGGCAGTTAAAAATAAAGCCTGTGGCTTCTTCCCTTGTGAAGATTCTCCCCGTTTGCTATTTCATATATACCATTAAAACAATTTCCACAAATTAAAATTTTTATTTATTTATTTATTTACAGGGATACCTAAACCAAGGCCCAGTATACACCTTTATCTGAACATTCATACCTCCATCTTTAATATTTTTCTTTCCCATTTAAGGAACTGCAAATGACTAAGGGATGGTCAAAATGGGTTTGGTCAGAGTATCATACCTATCATTATCTGACCAAATGCCTGATAGATGCCATGTATATCAATATTAAACGAGTAAGAGAAAATGAAGGACACTGCACATAGATTTATATCATTCAAAATGATCACATGATGACCAAAAGGGATATATGGCAATGACACTGCCATTTTAAGGATTACTACTCTATGTGAACTAAGCTATGAAATGAGCATTCACAACCAAATGATCCATGGAATAACTGGTCCGTGGATCAAACATGGTGCAACGAGACTTATTTGCTCTGCCCCTGCTGGGATGGTCCGCCTGGGAGGAGGGGATTCCACTACATTATTGCTAGGGGATTATATGGCTTACTTTTATTGCTTTTGCGTGCTATAATTGATCTGCACACAATTTAGTTCATAGATGAAGTGGCTATGAATGCTCTCAAAGACATTTGTCACACAATGCTACCTAGATAGAATCTGATCATCAGCTAGGACAAGACTAACACTTCAATTCCATACAGTACTATCAAAACTCACACAGCCAGAAAAGGCATGGTCATTCTCAAGAACTATCCATATTTTCACACCCATTATCTACGGTAGTGCATTATACAAGCCTCTGTATTTGCCATTATCATATTCAGTCGCTTCACCACTATCAAAACTTACACGCCTGAAGAAAAGAATTGTAATGCAAAAGAACTATCTACATTTTCACACCCAACCATTATCTATGCTGGCAATACAATATACTAGCCTCTGTATTTGCCTGTGCCATATTAGACCACTTCATGCTCTTTCTTTACGGCACGACCCAGACAGCATGCAAACACAATGCCCATGATCTGAAAATAAATCACCCGACATAACATCAGCCCATATTAGTCACAACTGATCCCTTTCAAAGTGTTGCCCACTCCCATTTCCAAAAGGCATGTCCAACATCACTTAATATTTTGCATAAAGAAGATGATGACTTTCAGATGATGACATCTGCTGTCCATATTTTTGCATCCCTTAGATTTTATCGTATTGGTCTTGTAAAGTAGTAGAATTTGAAATAACAGCATTAGTAAATTGCCATGTTAGTACTAAAGAGATCAGGTTTGTTTTAATATGTTTATCTAAAGAAGTCAAACATAAATAAATGCAGATTAGACAGTGCAGTTTTTGGTGAAAATGCTGCCTACGCTGCACATGGTGACTTTATTATCTTCATCAACTCATAAATTTACATGCATGGTTATATTCCCAAGCACTAATATTTTATATCTTGACAAGCATTAGCAGCAAACATCTGCTATTGACTCTAGTCTAGAAGAAGCGAAGAGTGCTGCAAGCATGCAGTGTTAGAATATGACAAATACAGAGACAAGTACAGAGGCGTATATAATACATAACTACATATACATACACTAACTACATCAGCTGAGCAGGCAGACAGAGCACAACAACAAACTGTCAGCAAGGCAACACAACACAAGTATATCAAAAAGATGTTATTCTACAGAGAGCAACATTTAAGCATATTAGAAGTAGAGAAGCCAGTTATATCTTACAACATGGTATTGGTAAGGGGTCATATAGATCTACTAAGTGTGCTATCCAGATAAATGATGAAACTGGAGCAGTCCCTAAACGTAGTTGACGGAAAAGAAAGGTGGTAATGGGTATGAAATATTCATAAGTAGTACTGACATTCAAAGCTGAGTTATGTTTAGACTGTTAGAGCTACACATATATTAACACATAAATAATTGCATTAAGAGTAATACCAAAGCAGCACTAGTACTGTTAAAGCAATTCCACACCCAGACACTCTTTATATATATATATATATATATATATATATATATATATATATATATATATATATATATATATATATATATATATATATATATATATATATATATATAAAGAAAATTTAGCTGTGGACAAACTTGAATAAGGGATTCATATCTTTTAACCATTTAAACCCCCAGAAGTTGTCACAACTGTTAACCCTTTACACAAGAAAACAAATACAAGAAATACACATATGGGCCACATGAAGTTCATTGAAGAAACAGATTTATACAGAGAACGTTAAAAAAGAAAGTTACTCCAACCATTTAAAGTTTTGACAGAGAATTATCCACTACATTTTGCCACACAAAATTATTTCTGATTTAACTGCTCATTACACCCCTGTGATAAGCAGGTCGATTGCATCTGGTATCGAAACACACGACATGTTTGAAGACAAGTACATAAGCATAAGAGCATTTAAAATTCTCAGGTGAGTCAGATAGTACAAACATCAACAAAACTGATAAGATCCTGTGTTGTACAACAAATTAAAAGCTACAAAGAAACAAGCTGTGATAAGGGGGGAAGAACAAAGCTCTAAGCAAATTTTATCAAAAACAGAAGCAACTACTGTCTGTGTCACATATAAAATGGCAGAAGAAGACAAACTTACCTCAATGAAAGCCCAAGCTATGCCAACCGCTCCAATAATGTAGATGTATCTCTCTGCCCATTCTTGGACTGCTTTGACACAACCCTGCAGGAAAGCAGAACAATGAATTTACATTAATTTTTTAATATTCCTTAGATTTATTCTGCACTCGCTTTTACATCAATAACATTGACTTTACTACTCCTGATTGTGACCCACAGGAAAAGGGGTAGGAAAATTGGAAAACTGAAAGCTGAAAATTTAAAAATTGATGCCAAGTGACTGTGCCAGTTCAAATAAACTATAAACTGACCCATAAAAGTTTGATGTTAAGACCTACAGTATTTATCTGGTGAGTGCAAACCCCCCCCCCCCATACAATATCTGCACAGTTTACAGATGGATTAGGCATAATCTTATTCATTACTTCATAGAAGGGCGAGTAATTGGGAACTGATACTATTTAAAAGAGGTCACCAGAATTCGACCCAACATCTCACAATACCAAGGATACCAAGATCTAGAAGACTTTAACAAAGAATTCACAACATAATCAACCTGAACATTTCAAACTGACAAATTTTCATGAATCTTTATAAATGACATTTTTGCAATTTCAAACAATGAAACTGCCTGCTGCTGCAGTCTTTACCCAATAATAACAAAAATAATGTAAATCAATAATAAATTAAAAAAAAAAATAAATAAATAAATCAAAATACAAAAGAACATCGTTTCTTCTGTACTTACATCATTTCGCAGTTTGCCTGTGTCCCCTTTGTTCAAGTAGTATTCGTAGCAACCTGTTCTGTTGTTGTTCAGACTACTATCAAGTGAAATGCAGCAGCCATCACCTCCAAGTTTGTTGGTTTTATTTTCCCAATCCCCAAAACCATTCACGCCACAGCATTTGAACTGAAACATACAAGTGGGGAAATCAAAAGAGACAGCAAAGCTTGAAGTACACAGACACCAAGCAGGTAGAAGCATTGCAAGAATACTGCAAACAAAAAATCAATAACTTTGGTTAAAGAAAAGGAAAAATCGGATTGTGCCGATTTTCAAAAGGGACCTGCAATTTTGCCCAGTGAAGTCACAATGCAAAATGTGACATCAATTAGAAATTGTTATCAAAAACCAAGGGACCTGCAATCATTTCAATATTTTTTTTTAATTTTCATGTGCACAGGCTTCATAAAAATGGCAAAAAAAAAAAAAAAAAAATTTCAAAGATTACTTCAAGCTGATAAGTCAACAAATGATGAAGTGACATTGTAATATATGTAAGCCACAATTAAGATAATTATTATACTTCTTGGTCAGTTACAATCCAATATTCTGAATAATTTTTAATCAGCAGGTATTTAAAAACATAAACTGGAATGAGCAGGCATTCTGTGTTTTCGTTTTGCTTCAAAAAGGCATCTTGACACCTGTGAAAACCTCCTCCTGTTTTAAAAAAGCAATCCCTGCAATGGGCATACTTACATCTTTTTCAATTGTGTTGAATATGGTGATGTCTGCAGTGTTTCCTGTGCCAGCCTCGTCCAAAATTTTGGAAGCAGAGGTTTTAATTACATCAACAACCTAAAACAACAATAAATATTCTAATCAAATGAATTAGGTATTATGAATGATATTAACATTCTTATGTAATATTTTGTTTGAATGCTCATTTATTTTCATTTTTTCTATTTATTAGCTACCATTACCTATATTTGTGCACTGCCAAATGTACACAGACACATTCAGAAAATAACAGCAGCAGAGACACATGAAAATATTCTTCATACAATTTTCTATTACTAATTGTATTTCACAGAAAACAGGTTGGCAAAGCATGATCAGACCCCCTGAATACCAAAACAAATATCATTTCAAAAAATGTTGAAATAAATCTATTTCGATATCTTTTTAGGGATCTTGATAATCATAATTAATTATAATTACCTGATCCTTGAGGACAAAACCAGCAATTCCCGCTGCCAGCTCAAAGATGAAGATGATAATCAGAAGTGCAGCAAACTGAAATAAAGTGAAATAATATTGATAATGACTAATATGACTTCTGTTAGTAAAAACTCTTCACCAAAACAATATAGCGTAAGTGTTACAGTTCAATTTTGCAGTTTAGGAATCTTCATGGAAAGGACTGAAAATTACCATTCCTTGAAGCTATTTAATTAGCATTATATTTAAACAACACCTTTCATTGCCAATAGTGCTGGTGATTTCCAATGCCAAAAGTGTGAAGTGGCTTGGGTCAATGAAAATCTAAAATTGACCCAACAAATGTTATTGGACCTAGCTGAAAAAACTACCTTTTAACCATGGCCAGCAATATTTTTAACATTCTAGGGGCTTTCTGCCCATTTTTGACATCATTAAAACATGGAATGGGTGAGCAAGGCACAAACATTTATAACAGCATAAAATATCCAGTGGAATGGCCCATTTATTTTTCCAGTATATATTCCCCTCTCCATCTCATTTCCTAGATTTTCATAAATCACACCCATACTCCACGATTTCAACACACTTCTATACTTACGGTCATAACCATGCAATAGTTCTCCTTGATGGCACCGAAGCAGCCAAAGAAGGCGACAATCAGGATGATCACTCCCACAATTATGACATACGTCGCTGCCGAACCAAACGGCCCTTCTCCAAGGAATTGTGCATATTCTGAGAAACTTGTAAGCACAACTGCGCCTGCGATGATCAGCCCAAGACCACACAGCTGTCGGGAAAAAAGGAGACGTGGAATACTTATAAGCACCCTTATATTTATAAAATAAAGATATATCATGAGTCAGAGATATCAGAAAATTAAGAAAAAATGTACCTGAAAGGTTCAAATGTTTGACTGTTTTTGAACAATTTAATGTAATTTGCATTTTTCACTGTTAATCTATTTCATATAAAATTTAACAAAAAGTTTCTCTTAGTATTGAAAGAAATGCTTATTTTTGTCTATTTATGATGAAAAAATGCATTAGTCAGACCAGAAAAAATATCACTTGTCTGGGGTAGCGCTAACACTCGCCAATTTAGCCCAATGCTAAAACTGACTTAAACTGGCTAAAGAAAAAGGGCTTGATTTGACATGTTTTAGCCAAATTATAACCATTTCGATAACAAATTGACAAAAATGTGGTGATTTGGCTAGGCGAAAAAAATTGCTAGTGCTACCCCAGCTTGTATGTAACTAAATCATCATATCTTGCTCTTAAAACATCTTTCTACATTAGGATTCATGATACAGCTGAAATATACTTGGCAATACTTCACTTTATACTCGTATTACTAATTCTATTGTTGTTTCCGCTCATTTCGCATACAGAAAACCTAACACCATTCAACATATAAGCATCCTATTGTTGAATAAACTCTTATTGAGAGCATACTTGTTTGCAATTTGCATGCATTCGCCAAAATCTAAAGCTCATAAATCTAAAGCATGATAAAGAGCGACTGCTTACTTCGATATGTCACATTCATGCCATTTTAGTTTTAAACATGTTGGTCACATATTCCATGACTTTGTAAACTTCTATTAAGATATAATCATCAAAATCATACCCGAATTCTACAATTTTCTTTGGTAATATATATTGTAAAACAACTCAAAGCTCTGCATAATTTTCTATTTATTTCAAATTTGTTGCCCAAAAAAATTCAAGAATTTAGAATTTCCACATGATAAAGTACAGTCTGATAATCTTTTAATATTTACCTATATATTATATATATGTATGCAGTCCCTTACTAATCAATATCATTTCATGAAAAATGCACAGCAAGGCAAATCGATATATATGCAGAATATGTTACAATAACCACTTTAATCAAAGCACCTACGTGGCATATTTAGTAATCAACAGCTAAATATACACATTAATTCTTATCAAAGCTGCAGCTTCATACTACAGAAATCGTGTTTAGATTGTTGCCAGATACCACCTCCTGATTAATTAGAAATGGGAGTCAATGCCTATCTATGCACACAGGGATCCTGACTAAACATTAAACTACCTATAAAGCTAAAGAGAAAGGTGTTCGCACATGCAATCAATACTTTTATCTAGATCAGGACGAGATAAAGGCTTATCGTGATAAATCATTCATTCAGCGTCCTTTCAGAATAACAAAATTCTTATTGTAAATTAGGATGTATGCAGTGGAATAGGTCACATGTCCATACTCCCACATTATCGCCACAGAAACACCTAATGCAAGAAATATGTTTACGTCCTTGTAATATCCGTTTTCTTTTCTTTTCTTTTTTTGCTGTAAATATCCTGTTTACTGCTTAAACACTGTGAAAGATTGACACAGACATTTTTTAAACATACTTATGCAAAATAATAACAATAAAATAAAATAAAAGTGCTAAGACTCCTGCTCTTATCAATGGAAGCAAAAAGTGAACATTATTAAATACCTAAATCAATTATAAACAGGCACACTTGCTATTACACATTAGTATTGCACTGAATACAAGTTCCATAATGTTATATCACATAAATTCACCCAGCATCTACCAGCATGCTAGCAGAAACCCACACATCAATGCAGGTATGGGAAAAGTATTGGTATTTGACAGAAATATCAATCTGTTTAGCACCTCACATGAAAATTATTAAAAATTAATACTTCAAAACCTGTTTCTTTTAATACAAGATTTAAACATGTGATTCACAATTGAAAATAAATGGATTTTGAAAAAAAGGCAACTTGCAAGTAAAGTGTACATATACACTACCCAAAGAGGAAGAAAATAAAATTTGGCTAATATTTATTTTTAACCTTCCTGTTTTCCTTGTGGACAACCTATATTTTACATAAAAAATAGATATCTTTTAAGATTAATGAAATATCCATGTTAAGAAATTCTACATTTGAACCCAAAGTGACTTATCTGACCTTAGCAAAGCAAAACAAAAAATGATTGGTCTAAAGACTTGTATGTTATATTTATAATTAACTTCCGCATTTGTTACTCAATACACAAAAGTGCCAGGAAAATGAGTTTCCTGAACTTTTTTTTTTGAACAAAATCTTGCATGCAGACTCTTAAACAGTCATCTATACAATATGAAAGGTCAGACCTGTTCATGAAGTAACACAGTAAGCCCTTAAATTTATCCTATCATGGTAAAACAGATCAACAAGTCACGTCACACCTTTGTAACAGGATGTACAAATGTAAGTTCTAAATTGCAAATAATGACTAATGAGCACATGCCATTTCAAATATGTTAAACATCAATATAACTTGAACAGTAATAAACTTGTTTTTGCTTGCTCAAACTTATTTAAATTATGAAAATGTACAGTAGCATTTTGGCAAGTCAAATTAATGCTTTGAACAAACTTGTTTCCATTTCTTTTAATTGAACAAAAAATAAAATCTCAAATTACTATGGTAGTAAACATTTATCATAAGTTCTGCACAATTCACAGATATGATCAGAATAATAATTTCCTTATTTTCTGGGACTTGCACTGAATAATAAAAATATATTTTGACAAGGATAGTTGCAGTCACATAGACATTCCCAACTTGTTGATTTCTTATTTAGCATTTCCCCTGGTCTAAATCGCTACAACACATTTCTCAGATGGTTTCAGTAGTTCACATTTGTCATACTGCACAATTAACATTCCAGAAGCCTGATGTCGAAGTGCGATTCGCAAACTGGCGGCGGTCACACCTTTAAGCTCACAGCTAAACCACTGATGCTGGTTAGCCGCCGCTAGCACTGCCCTAGTCTCAGATTTGCCCTCTAGAGATCCTTATTACTCTAAACCCAGATTTAAATTTTCTGGGCTGTTAATACACGGTGTAAATAGTCATAACTATTATTTAATAAAATCTGACGGTAAAATTCTGCTTTTTATGTCGAGATTTAAAACAGGCGACGTACACAACGAGAGCAAGTGGAGTGAAAACCTGCATGACAACAACTCAACAAGTCGAGGTTATACTTACGAAAAAGAGCAAGTTGAATGCGAAGAGCAAGTATTTAACGCATGACATGCCACCCTCAACCATTTTTACTGTTTTGTGTTGTCCTGAGATACGTTGTTATGTCGTGGAATTCTAACTGCGATGTCCCTCCAAGAACACCTGTCGGCTTCGTAGCTTCCTAGATCGGATACACTTGACCGTTTTTCAGTGGATACTCTGTAAAATATAGTTCCGTGTATGTCTGAAGTTTCAGTTAAATTAACCCTTACTGTTCAAGAACTGGTGATAAATTCACACTTTATTCAGAGCTTTGGGAAACCTATCATGGGATGCACATCACATGACACTACGCCCATACAGTGGGGATGAATATTGCGCAAACATATTTATTTTGAGCGCAGTGATATATTGCAACGTCAACATCATGTGAGTACCAGTGAGTACTATATTTTTGTCAATTACATCATGACCGCATTAGAACCTCGTTTACAAATGTGTTAGAAACATACATGATTCATAGTATATTGAAAACGAGTCTTATTACTCTTTTCGCAAGAGAGAACAGAAATCGCATTGCGGAAATTTGAAGCATGTCCCAGTCAGAGTCAAGTGATGTGACGTATTTTTCTAATAAGCTGAAATGGGCAATCGAAAGGCGAGATATACCTGCTGTGAAAAGACTAATCAAAGGAGGCGTCATTGCTGACGCACAGTTTTGGGTAGCCATATTATCTTGTTGAAATCAATATATTACAAAACAAGCATTACCCAAGGCTAAGCTTTTAGACTAAAGTTAGACATGTCAGTGTTACCAGTAGACGTTAGACCCAGAGACTTTATTCTTGAATCTAACCCTCACTTACTCTGACCGAGTTTAACTCATTACTTAATTGTTACGTTTTACTCGCATTTCAACTTTGCAAAGATCAACATCTACACCCGATTTGCATCAATAAATCCACCTTATGAGTTGCTCTCATTGCACGTTCGTTTTACATGCAGACATGGGGAAACTGCCTGTCCGACTGATCAACTTACTGAGGGAGAATACTAATAGTACTTCAGGAAGCACTCACCCTCCAAACATACCTGCACTCACCTTTACGTCTGACTTCAGTCAAACTTAGTTCATACTTACATAAGTTTGAGCGAAGCGCGAGTTTGAGTGAGCTGAAGAAATACTATGTACAAGCCTAAGGCTTAAAGACCTCAGGACTGTCACATCATTACCTGAGATAAATGTCTCACTCTGTTAGTCACTCAGTCTCGGTGCATGACTTTTACCATACCTGGTATGTGTCATTCCAAAACAGGTATGCCTGGTGATAAACAAGAATGAAAGGCAGCATATTTTGAGTTTGTTCTGTGAATTTTTTTATTATTTCAAAACACTTGAATAACATTAACCAATCTATAAGTAGCTGTAATGGGTTAGTTAAAAACAATCAGGTGGCATGAGAATGATTTTAATTTTACACTTTCCAAAAGAACCATTTTACAAATGGTCATTTCGACATTGAAAAAAAATTGATCAGATATTATACCAGTTAGTTATCATATCTAAGAAGTTTGTGTTTTGAACTTGAAATTTGTTTGGTTTTTAAGATAATTGTGAACTGAGTTTCATCTTATTTGGCAGTTATCAGTAGAATACACATTTGTGACCTATTTTCCCCAATTAAGTATTCTGGCAGGACACCTGTAAATGTACAAACATTGTCCTGTGTGTCCTTGATAACACGTGATACATGATACATATTGAACACATGACAGTGCACCTCAATATTCAGAAGCTTGCTGCATCAGTGTGTCTTACTATTTTGTCATTTTTAAAAATTAAACATGGTGTAAGAGTCAGAAACCAAAATAGATAATATTATACCCAAATCTAAACAATTGTAAATTTGAATAGAATTTGATGTAAATTTCAGATTTTGAAGTCAATAGATTGTAGCCAATGTATTATATACCTCATGCATATTTCTACAAATGATACCACTACATGTACTATTATTGCTATAAATATTTATTAAAAGTAAATACGGATGGTAGAGGCAAACTGATTATTAGTGGCGCAAGCCAGTTACTTCCAAAGCTGTAATTAATTAATTCTCGGCTGCGCTCGGAAGAGAGTCTCATATCTTAGACTAATTCTTGTCACTAACCTGTGAATTTTGCACCTATTAAACTATGTAATTCAAATTTTCTAAGTAAGTCAGGAAGACCACTATATTGATAAAAGTACATAATTGACAAATTGCACAGATTGTCATATACATATGACTTGAATGTAAATTGTTCTTCAATTACTTTTCAGTACAATTCCACTGTTCTTCATGAAGCTGTTTCTTCTGGTAATGAGGAGCTAGTCAAACTGATACTACATGCCAAAGCTAAAGTCAATGCAAAAAACAAGGTACAGTACGTGTACATGTATACAAGTAGTTCTTTTTAAGTTTACAGCCCAGTGACATCATAAGAGTACAAATTAATCTGGCAAATCTACATTTACCAAGTATGCCATCAAGTTTTATAAAAAGGGAAATGTTTGGGGTGTGTTGGGGGGGGGGGAGGAAATGCGTGGATTTGTTATTGCACTCCTCAGGGTACAGACGTGTATATGGAGTTAAGTTATTATTTGTAGAAAGCCCGTCTCATCTTGATGGTATCACGCCTGCTCTTATTATATAAAAGTGGGCGCTGGGAGAAGGGAGGGGTGCATGGGAAGTTCCCTATTCTACAGTGTTTCATATCAGTTCACATTGATTTTGTATGTAACATTATGAAAGATAAGGTGTGAAACAGCAGATGAGATGTGCACCTTTGATGAGCACCTTTAGGTTGGTTGTTCCAGGATGAAGAGTCTTTAATTGCAGTCAGATATGTTGCTTCATTATTTTAATGTATATAATAATATGCTTAAAGATAAGTGTGCTCTATACTATTATTATTATTATTATTACATATATTTGTCATGAAGGAAGGAAGAAGTGCTCTCCACATCGCTGCAAGATTAGGCCACTCTGGTGTGGTTCAACTTCTCCTGAATGCAAATGCTGATGTGAATGCACAAACTAAGGTACAAATTTGAAAGACAATTCTTGTAATTTATCTTACTGTTTCATGATTTTTGTGGCCTGCAAATTTAATAGAAAGTGTCTAAAAATAAGTTTAGAAAATTATTCAACATCTAGCTATAAGATTTATGCTTATGAACTTACATTGCAATGTCTGTCAACAGATGCAATTTAACTACAATGACGGTACTAGTTTTGTCATAATTATGGTCATCATCTAGTAACAAATTTTGTAAGTCCACAAGCAGATTTGAAAATTTGTGTATATATAGTTTTTTATTAAGTGCCTGTAATTTAATGCCATTTTGGTTTAGATTTTTAAAGAAAAAAATACCTCAGACAGAATTGAAAATATTTCATTGTTTAAAATGTGAAATGTTGTGCCTGATGGTTCAGCTGTATATGTTTAGGATGGCCGAACACCACTCCATGTGTCACTATGGAGAGGACATACACAGATAGCAAAGGCACTGGTCAAAGCAGGTGCCTCTGTCAACAGAAGAGATGAGGTACTTATTTTTACTTTTTTTGGACAAGTAGTTTGTAATATTCTCTGTAGACTGAGTTGAGACTAAGTTGATGTTCAGTTTGAACAAGATAATTTTCATACATTAGTTACTTTACAAAATAGTGACTCTTTAGGTCATAGGTAGCGATGTACAAATTTTGTGTAAAATGTGTGTGACTGTATTATGTCACAACTCTTGATTTCTTTCTATACTGGATGGTACTATACAGTGTAGTGTAAAACAGCAAAAATAATTGGGCAAGTCAGAAATATGATTCGACTTGGGGAGCTTTTTTTTTTTTTTTTTTTTGTGACATGTCTGATGTAGTGGAAAGTCCTTTACCAATCATCAGCAATAAAACCTCTTAGATGAAAGATTATCTGAAATTAAATTAAAATGGCAGGAAAATGTCATATAGATTACCTTTAATCATGTCCAAATAACTGATAAAATTGCTGATAATTTTTTGACAGGATGGATGGACGCCACTGCATTGGGCTGCTAAACAAAACAACAAAGATGCATTGGTGCTTTTGTTGCAGGAAGGTGCCGCAGTCAATTCATCAGATAAGGTAAATAAGGCAACACTTTTGAACTTCATTTTAAGATATACAATATTTATAAGAAATTAAAAGTTTCATAGTACTTTATTCTTAGGTTCATTGTCGAATATTTTTTAAAACTTTTTTGGCAAAATCAAATGTGTGTATAATGGTTCCTGTTACAGCTGATTTTGCAGTCCTTATAAGGTACTACAGAGGTTATTAAATGCTTATTCAGTCTTTGTCAAAATCTTTTAAGTCTACTGGCCACCATGTGGAAACAGTGTCAAGTAACTGAAATTTACTGTCCACAAATTTTTACTAACCTGTCCTAGTTTTTCTGGCATTTGGCAAAGGCCCAGTGTTAGCATCACAGGTTGCTGATGGAGCTCTGCAAAATTTCTTAAAAAGGGAACATTCTTTTTGAGAAAGAGATAGATTCTGTTGTTCTTTATTTTTATGATTCATTTGATTTATCTTATATTCCATAGAATGGCCACACGGCATTTCATGAGGCAGTTTTCAAAGGCCAGTTTTCTTTGGCTAAGGAATTGGTTAGAGAGGGTGCTGATGTGAACCTGGTTGCCAAGGTAGGAAAATAAAAAGCTTCTCATTTTCCACACCACTACACATTTTTTGTCAAAAATTCATAGTTTTTCATAAGTTTTACAGTATGACTTCAAAACATGACTTACTACTAGTGCATAATACTTTTTTAAAATTTTTTTAAATGTCTAAATCTCAGTAAAAGAATGGTTTTTATATCATGTAAACTTCTTACACAGTTTATTTATATTTGTTATGGTTAGACACTCAGTATATTGCTCACTGTACTCTCTTTATATAAAGTCATGTGCAAGTACTGAATAAATAATACTGACAATGTAACACAGTCTAACCCAAAAGTTACTCGAAATTATTATTTTTTTGCAATTTTCAGGAAGGACCAATCAGATTTCTTTTAACTTGTATTAAGATATGTCTAAGATATATGACTTCATATTACTAATAAAGATGTTGACAATGTACCAGTATAACCTAAACCAAAAGCTACAGTTGTACCATATGTAATAAGGTATGTTGACAGTCAAGTATAAACTCAAAAAAGAAAAAAAAACTTAGCATGAATTTTTCTTTCAATTTTCAGGAAGGACCAGCTTTCGATATCCTTCTCAAGAAAGGACTTCTAACCTCACAGAGTGTCAGTCAGTTACTGGACTGGGGATATGATCCTAGAAAAAACAAACTGTGTACAGCAAAGGCAAGGTTTCACAAAATGATTGCAGACAAGTTACAGACTGTAGACACTCTAACTTCCCTGTGCAGAATTGAAATCAGACAAATTTTGTCTAGGAGAAAAAATTGCAAATGCTTCAGTCAGCGAGTTGTTGAACTGCCATTGCCAAATATTCTCATAGACTATATTGCCATGAAATCTGAACTAGAATCTTGACAATTACATTATGTACAGACAACAAAGTTCATATTAAATTTTATTGAAGTGTCATACATGTAGGTGGGCAGATTTTGTTTTGTTTTGCTTCAAGTTGTGAAGTTTAAAAGAGAGCATCCTGCTACTTTGCATAATTACCTCAGTCAAGGTTGGATGTCATGTTTTCATGGGCATTGTTTGTGGACGTCTCAAAAATTTTCACATATTTTAATAAAACTTTCAGGACAGACACTTTTTCAGAAGGGAAAGAAGTGATTTAAATTTAACCGTCTCTGGGTCTTCTAATACTTCTTAAAGTTCCTTCATTTATTATTTTATTGTTAAGGTTTTGCTTTTGCGAGGTCTGTGTTCTTGGAGTGCTTGCCGTTTCTTTTAACCCTCCTTTTGAGATAAGCAGACTATTTCTGTTTATGTCAGTGTTGCTTGAAGGTCAGCAACATCTGTCGACTTACAGACACATGATTTGAATAATAGATGTAGAAGTGTGGAATAGCTGTATTCCGTCTGTTGGCATACATGTACTGTTAACAGTTATCTTGTCTTGGTTAATAGTGAACCTGTATTTGTTTATGTTCTAGTATAAATATTATATATAGATATTATGAAAGTCACTGTGGACAGTGCTTATTAATAATATAATAGCAAAACTACATTTTTGTTTCAGTGTTAATTTCCTGAAAAGTAATGTGTAGTTAAAATGAAAATAGAGTATGAACAGTAGCACATCACTTGCACACAGTAATAGGAATAGACCTTTTGCAACTAGTTGACTACATGTAGATGTTGAATTATTTTGTTAACTGGAGAGCAGGGTCTTCAGTAAACAAAAGAAGTCAATATCTGGTCATCAAGATGCAAATGCCTAGGCCTGAAACACCGTTAGAGCTGAAATAATAGAAGACAACTTTGCTAGAGATGGTTTAAACAGTGCAGGGAGGGGGGGGGGGCGCAGAGGTCATGCTGTGTTTATTGTTATTGTTGATGTTTTGAACGTTTTCAGTAGCCACGTGATATGGATGATTTACAATGTGGAGAGATCACATGATGAGTGTTGACACTGATATCGATCAGCGAGCACGTGTTACAATTTGTAAGACAGTCTATGACCCTAAGCCAAAGACGTTCACAAGGGTCCGTCAATTACCTCATAACACAGGTGATTTATTCAGGAGATGCACAGGGGCGGATCCAGGATTATTTGAAGCGGGGATCTGGAACGACAGGCCTCGGATGCGACGCCAACCATTGCCCCTTTGGTGTGGGGTTCAGGGCCTGCTGCTATAATTCAGAAACCAAAGGGGGCAGGGTCAGAAAATGAAAATTAACCATTTATGCTCCTTACATAATGTATAGATATGGTAAAGATAAAATGTAGATGTAAAATTGAGAGTCGTAGATTTTTGTTCTATACACATATGATTAAAAAAATTAACACAACTTATTGAATGCAATTTTTTTATACTTAAGCATGTGGATTGCGTCTCTATATTGCGTTTGGCTGAGTAGCGGTTTTAAATTATTTACGACTTGCCAATATATTTCTACATACAATACGCCATCACATTTAAAGAAAAGCTTTACCGATGAATGTGAAAATTTTTGCTCTGTGCATTTTCACGGTCTTGATAGTTTCCATTTATTGGATGAAGAGAAATTTAAGTAGCAGATATGTGATGAAAACCAGGATTCTGCCAAAAGGTAAAAATGTTCTCTCTTTCTCTCTCTCTCTCTCAATTTAGGCCGGTGCCCGAGGCAAAGCACCCATTTTCAAGGGGAGAGATGGCTTCTTTCCTGGACAAAGAGATAAACTGTACCAGACGAGGCAAGTATCCGACTTGTTCAACCCAGCAACGGCATGTATATTATTTGTCGAATTTAGAACGGATGATCCGCGAACTAACTGATCCGTTTATCAAATTTGATAATTACATTATACATTATGACCGTACTAGAAAGCGATGCTGCTTATCCCCTGATGTTCTCCCAGCTTAACACACGCGTCAGGACAGCAGGGGCCTAGCAATAAAACGGATTAAATATCGGATCCGAGGTAATTTACTATCGTATTCAGAACTATCGTAAATTACCCCCTAGTTATTGGAGGGTGCGTGCCAGACATTTATCCGCTTACACTGAATGCAATTTAGCTAGAATCCCTGCAGAGTTAGACATATCCGGCTAGTAGGCTATGATTGGTTAATGAGGACGCTCCCATAAACCAATCCTACTAGCTGGATCGATCCAACTCTGCTAGGATTGTGCTTTTAGTGTAATCAGCTGAATTGTCTGGCACGCCCCCTTGAGTAACTAGGGGTAATTGACTGTCGTTAATTAAGAATCTAAGAACCTGAATAACCAACAGGCTGGTGATAACAGTATGGTATATACTCTACCCCCTCTACTTCTTTTTCTTTCAATTTTGCCTGTCAAAATAAGGTGTTTTTAGTTGTTATACGCTTGTTATGTCTGGAAATTTTTGTTGTTTCTTTCTCCCTGTGATGACTTTAATTAGGGTTCGGTTGGTTCAAGTAAGCCTTCTTTAGCACTCATTCGTTGTGAATCTTATGTGTTCTTGATCATGATAATCCTAGGAGTTTTCTGAAGAATCACATTTCGGTGTCGGTTTTGGTCGCTCCAGAGAGGGCGTGCATTTCACTATTATTATAAATATCTGAAAAACCATGACCACTCTTCTTAGTTTTAGATAGAACACAAGAGACCACCCTTCTGGATGGAACATATTTTGCCAGTGTTCGACAATTTCCCGATGACACATCTTCGGCTGCTCCTTTTCCATACGAGGTCCCAGGACGGACATGTTCTCACGTAAATTGTAAAGCAAAAAGACATATTATTTCCTTGAAAGTTCATAAATGCGGTTCTACCACCATCTCTTCAATTTTCACACGGGCAGCAGTAAAATACGGGTTGACCGTTTTAAAGCCACTGAAAGGAAGACCTAGTTTTTACCCGAGTAAAGATCTGAACTACCCGCTCCTTCATGTAAGACCCCGTTTCCAGAGATTAGATCGATCTACTTTAGATCGACCTAACTCCCTTGGGGTTCACGCTAAATAGCTGTCAGCCGAGCGGACACGAAAGTTAATTACCCCTTTACAGCTTGTAGTAGGCGGGACGGACATTTAAGCCGGATTATCTGACAGTAATCTAGTGAGACTCCCCGCGGGGATAGATCGATCTAAAAGCTCTGGGAATACAGCCTAAGGAAGCCAACTGTTGCAGATGCCGCCTACAGTCCTAACAAAACATATGACATGATGATTCATCACATGGTTTTTGATGCTGAAGTGGTAAACGCCATGATGCCCAAGGATTCATTTCTCATAGGAATTGTCCGTGATCCATTTTCTCAATTTAAGAGTGCCTTTAGCTATATGGCAATGAAAAGCAAATTTAATATAACATCCTCAAATAGTCTTCTAACATTTTTCCAAAACCCGTATAAATATTGGAATAAGTACATACGCCGAAGTCATAATAGCTTTATAAGAAATGGGATGATGTACGAGTTTGGATTTCCAGATGACGATGTGAAAATCAGAAACAACGAAACTTTCATCAAACAATACATTGATTACATAGATAATCAATTTGATTTTATCGTTGTGAATGAACTGTTTGATGAAAGTTTGGTTTTACTTGGTAGAAAGTTATGCTGGAAGGTACAGGATCTGCTGTATGTAAAGCAAAATGCTGGTAAGTACACTCCTGAATTTAAGACTGAAGACGACCCATGGATCATTCAACAACATAAGACATGGAGTAAAGCTGACTATTACTTGTACGACTACTTTTTGACCAAATTGAAAAAGACAATTTCTTCTCAGGGTAAAGACTTTTATGACGAGCTTGCAAGTTTTAAAAATGCTTTGAAATGGGTGAAAAGATGTGGGTTTGCAAATGTGATAGATGTCTGTCAACGAAATGTCAGTGGAACTTACGTTGCACTGCAGTGTGTAAAATTTGGCCGTACATATAAACAGAACTAGTCAAGTTTTGCTGATCATTCGAATGAAAAAAAAAAAACGAAATCTTCACTTATTTAACATATGATGTGTCACAGAAAAATATATTGTATAGCTTGATCATTGCTAGACAAAGTCTGTTTGTCCAGGTAAGATCTACATTCGAAAAAAAAGTTTGAAAGTATGAAATTGTTTTTCAATAATTAAAAGAATGTCATACAGTGGGAAAATCTTCAGTGTATATATAAAAGAACGAATGTTGAGTGCGTTATCCATCAATATTTGGTTAAATATTTACCTTAGCTCATATGATTATTTCATAATTATCCAAAATGACGATGTTTCCGAACTTTTTTGGTCTAGTGTATTTGAGGACTTTATTGTATGGAATCCCAGGAGGCCCGAATGAAAAAAAAATCATAACAAACTTTAAATGAAAAAAATCATATTGAGATTTTATTGTGGCTTTTGCTGCCAAAAAAATAATTTTTTATCTTGATCGATTTGAAATAAATGATATAATTTGCCATGTTTGAAACATCAAGCCTTATAAGTAGCATTGTGCAGTACTAAGTATCATGGAATAAAATACAAAATTTGGGATCAAGCATGGAGCTGATAAAAGCGAAAATTTAGGGTAAATATACTTGTTTGTAAAATACTTTCATATCCGATAAACTACATGTATCTCAATGTATTTGACTGGATATGTGTTTTTATTTATATCGATGATTTTTATTAATGAAAGCAGACTATGGGTTAGTTTATCTTGTATATGCTGCCACTGTTCAGGACGCAGTGGCACCCCATTGCCCTGATTGTCAGAGCACTGTAAAGCTAGCTTGCTCACTATACCTTTCCATGTGTTAGCTTTACAGGTATTGCTGATATGGGTTATATATGAAATCAAGATCGAGCTGGCAATACCGAAATCTAGAACCTAGGGTACGCCCCATAGGATGTCGCGTGCCACCCATCTATTTTTTTATATCTCGCGAGCTTAACCATGTCTCGTGAGGCTAGGTCATACTTCATTATTGCAATTACAGTAAATAAGTTATATAAATATGCATGTTATGTAAATGTGGGATATGAAGAGGAATGAATTGTAAAGGTTTCTGTTTCACGGAATTTTAGTTTATTTCACCCTAGATAAACCGGTGAAAGTCCAAAAATTGCACCCGGGGGGGAACAAACTAATTACGATTTCAAACACACCTCCCTCATCCAAACATCTACCGTAACAATGCCGTTTTAACTCATTCTTAATCTCGACAATAAGAACTACAAGGTGGAAATATAAACGCCGATATTTTATATTTTCGAGTTCTATTTATTGTTTTAATCAGCACCAAGGTAGATGTTGCAGAAAAAAACTCATTTTCGGTATTTGGATGATAATGACCCCCTACAGTAGTAGGCACTGACAGTAGTAGACACTGTAGGCCTACTAATGTGGGGGAAATATCACAGTTAACTCTCTTGTGAAGGTGCAATGAATTGTACTTAAGTATCATACATAATATATAAAATACATAAACTTAAAAGAATTTTGTTAAATACATGTACTATATTACATCATGTAAGTTTGCTTGAAATAAAAACACTAGCATTCTTTCGATAGAGACTCATGAATCATACTAAGCGCGCGTGTGTCGCATTATATGATCAAAGACAGTCTTTTTTTCTAAGGGGGGTGCACTGAGTGCATCTGTTCCTGTCGGTCAAGCCTTCACAAGGACATCAGTAATCTTACATGTATTTTAGGCTGAAGTCTAGCACTGTGGACACAGGCATGCTTGGTTTAGTCCGATCTTGTGCTGCCGTTGTCGCTGGCTCCGTTTTAAACCATCCATTCGTGTAACTTTTGTTCTCGGAACCAGTTTCTAATCTGACAGAATGCTGTCGTTCGTCACATTTACCGGACTGACTTTTTAACATATTATATTAAACTCAGCCGCACTACATGCAGAGGCGAAAGAATTGCTGTGCCTACTACTGTAGATAGACAGCTGCTAGTGCATGGAAGTCATTTGCAACTTTTAAGCTAAGGGCATGAACGATTTTAGGCTTGTATTTGATAAATTTCATTTATAATACTCTCATATCGTCAGGTTTTTCAGCCAGTTGCCATATGACTGCTAAGCGCATCCTGAGACCACCTGCCGGTCAGTTGTGAAGATAAATACCGTGACAAGGATGAGAAGAATATAAAACACTCGTTTCCACTCCAGGTGAATAAAACTCATTGCCTAAAGAGGGTGATAAATTTAAAATTTATATGGCTGGGTTGAATTCCTCCATAGTTCAGAATCGGTTTCGCAAAAGAGCTGAAGACCGAAATGTTTAGTCCGCTAAAAGGTTACTATTATGTAATTTTTTTCTTTTCTTTATATAGGCTATATATATGTCTATAACAAGCGCAATAATTTTTTTGTTGGGCAGGACCTCTTATTATTTCCGTTAGGGCCATTTAAAGTTTAGACCATCATTCGGGCTTAAGTTTTCTTGTGAAATTCGTCCAAGGTCAAATATTTATATGGCTTTTAGCAACGTTTACCAGTAAGAGGTCGCTTTATTATTTTTCTATTCAGCTCTGCTGATACTTGAGTTCATAAAAATTACATTTAAAGATATGAGATAAGTTCAAGTGAACAAAATAATGGAAAGAAAAGTGTTTTCATGTTCAAAAGATGTCATTTTAAGGATAACTGCACGTACAGCCTAGGTTGCAATGGTGAAATGGTGTTAATGACAGGAGTCAGGACTTGAGCGTCTACAACGCTTTCGACGCACCCTATACCAGGATCCCAGAGATATTTTTATTTGATACTGTATCCACAGACATTACTCTGGTTAAACCTGTGCTTATCTATGCACGCTCATAACACCGATACAGCCAGTTTCTACGGTTAGTTTTCCAATTTAATTTGCTGGTAACCAGGGGGAGGAAAGCCACTCAAGACATCTGTGAATTCTTAAAGGCAAAAAGGTTAGTACTGTCCTGTAACTGTACCTTATTCAAGAAGGATTGTTTAAAAGGGCCTGTTTAAAAATTACCACGAATCAAAGCATTATTTAGGTAAAACGTCCCTTTAACTACATTCCCTACTGGCTGTTAATATTACTATTCAATCAAAACTCTATCGTGTCAGCTGGTAAGATCATGCAGTATGATCACATAAAATTTCGTAGAATTATATACAAACGTTTTTCTGAAATAGAATATATACAATTTGTTTTTTTAAACCTTAGACGGATGTGCTTAACAGCACGGACAATTGGAAACTGGACGGTTTAACTAAGACGAAATATATAAAATATAATAAGAATCGGGATACAAATTAAGCATTAAACTTTATATCGTTAAAATTTCTTAAGAAAATCATGGAGATCGGGGAAGAGTCCACCGAAAACCATCGGACAGCGTTTATAAGAAGCAAATACTTCCAAACATTTGTTATATGTGCCGCGTTAATGGCCTTGGTAAGTATCGATAAATGAAAGAAAACTCTACTTCTTGTATTTTTCAGTGCATCGTTCTCTGCTGGTTGGCTAGATTAAAGATAAAATAAAACAGTACTAAGATATCAGCACCGGAGTGTTTTAATGATTTAATCACTAAAAATATCAGGTGAAATAGATAAGTTAATCGTTATATTGTACAGAGACATACAGCAGTTCTTTTCGAGTATTATTTTAGTTCCACGCACATTTTTTTGATACAGGGAGCAAACATGTCGGTCCAAGGGCCCACTCTGATTGATCTAAGAAAACAGATGGGTGCCTCGGTGCTCTCCGTCTCTTACGCCATCAGCGGTCGCTCAGTGGGTACAACACTTGGCGCCATCGGTGGCGGCTTCATCTACGATCACACCAATCACCACTTGTTCCTCAGTTTGGTCATGGTGCTGATGTCACTGATTTCCTTCCTCATTCCATTTACTACACACGTGTTTGAACTGGCGGCGTGTTTGGTGGTGCAGGGTCTAGCCATAGGGTCTCTGGATGCATGTAAGTGTATTGAGTCTATTGTTTATTCTCTGACATTTTGACATTGACATTAATGGTTTGGGAAGAAGTAATGTTTCCAAAAAAAAAAAAAAAAAAAAAAAAAAAAAAAAAAAGCCATGACGGGTGACGTCCCTAGCGTCCCAAACAAGCCCGAATGACTTGTCTTTGTTATAGACCAAAGGGTCACTGCCATAAATTTTCGTATTAAGATGAAATTTCACACGAAGGTCATATAAGGCCTGTGAAATATGTGGTGTAATTTTAATAATATCATATAGATGAAAACTAATTGATTACTGCTATTCCTTTGTATTTTCAGGTGGCAATGCTATGCTTCTAGCAATGTGGGGAAAAGACAGTAGTCCATACATTCAGTCTTTGCACTTCTCCTTTGCTCTTGGTGCATTCGTCGCACCTATACTAGCCGAGCCGCTATTGTCGAAAAAAGTAACAGTTCTCTTTAATAAAACATCAGTTTTGTCTCCATCAGATTATGCACACTTTCCTTTATATGCTTCGCACAACTTAAGTCACGAAGAACCGTTGTCATTGGATGTATTTAATGCTTCCACCTCGAATCTATCATCTTTCCTCAACGAGACGGGCATCATTTCGTCCCCTCACGCTGTGGAAAGGTGGACAGAATCTCGGATTATATTCGTTTACATCGCCGTTGGTATGATGGCGCTACTTTGTGCAGTACTATTTTCTGCGATGTGCCTTCAAGAACGAGCCATCTTCTACTGGAAAAAACAAGAAGTGGAGATGGATGAAAAACCCACCGTTGAGGAATCCCTGTGGTTTAAAGTACCGTTTTTGACCATTTTTGCGTTTTATTTTCTGTTGAATGTTGGTACGGAGGTGTCTTTCGGCGCCCTTGTAACGACATTTGGTTTTGAGACTCTACATTGGTCTAAACACAAAGCAGCGCACTTGTCTACCGTTTTCTGGGGCTTTCTAGCCGCCGGAAGAGGTTTTTCTATACTGGTATCAAAATTCACGAGTACTGCTGTAATGATTGTCGTTGATCTATCTTTGATGACATTTTCCACGGCATTGATGTCACTTTTAGTAAACAGTAGCGAGTATGTAATGTGGATCTGCACAGCTTTGTATGGTACTGGTATGGCTTCCGTTTCCCCTGCCGCAGTTTCATGGGCAGATAAATATGTACATATTACAGGGAAAGCTGCATCCTCGTTTACCGTAGGAGCTGCCATCGGAATGCTCGTTTTTCCCGCGGTGTTTGGTCATTTCTTCGAAATGAACGGGATGTATTTTGCATACATGTTATTCATCGGTGCACTAGGTACTGGAGGATTGTTCATCACTCTTTTTATCATTGCACGCTGCCATGGGGAAAGGCACCTTCCCACCCACCAGAAAGAGGAAAATGGTGTGGATGAAAGTCCCCAAGACGCCACAGAGACGACGAAACTATGCAAGTAATCTCATCTCCTGACCAGAAGTTTGTGTTTAGAATTAACTTTTTTAACAAACTTGTCAAATACACAAACAGTAGCTATAGCTATATTAAACTGATCTACTGTTCTCTATTTGGTTTGGAGAAATGGCACTTATGAACTGTTACCGGACATTTTGTGCCCAGAGGGTCACTTGGACAAACTGGACTTGCAAAACGTGCACCGTTTGTATGTTTTGAAATACGTTTCTTAGTATGGTGAAATTCAAATTCAGGGTCCCATAAAGATTGCCTATTCAGGTTCAACAGTAATAGTAACTATGAATAGTAACTATGGGTGCATCTTTGCTAATTATGGAGCGTTTCACATTTTATTTTGAAAAAAATTCAACATTTAGCACTGCAACTTTGTCCTTTTTGAAATAGCATAACTCATTAACCGTGTGGGTCGGGGCTAAGCCCACGAGTATTTCTAGCGCTCACACTGGTGGTACTAGTGAAACAACTTATGACAAACGCATCCAAGGAAAATATTACAACAGTTTATTCACAGTTTCAAGGATACACTTAGAAGTGTGTAGATATTTAATGTCGTCTTCATAACATACTGCGACTAATCCAATTTACCTATGTAAAGAAAATAACCCTTTATTAGACTTTGTGCTGGTAAAGGCTTTAAAGGTTTTTTTAAATGGCACTAACATCATTAAGTCTTTGTTTAAGCAAGCAAGATACCGTTGGCTTTTCCATTGATCATTTTAATAGCATCATTTGTTTTAATACTTTCAAGATAACTGACAGAAGACAGACGAGCGTGCATCCTTACATTTAGTTCAATTAAAATACGTTAAAAAATCACTTGAAGTTAAAGCTGTCCACAGTTCGAGTTTTTTGTTTTAGGATAAAATGAAAGTTTTAACTGGGAATACTGCTTGGTTGCGAAGAATCAAATATTGATACCCCTGATAAGAAATATGACGAAATATCTGGCACCAGGGTCACACATTTTGAAAGCGCCTTCCACTGAAATTTTGCATAATCTGAAACCATGTAATTATTTGCTGGGAGTTGACACATTCTGAGGCTTCTTCTCGTGTATTTTTCCAAAAAAATTAAGAAAGAAATGGACTCCCAACATTTAACTTGGTCATTGCTTTAAAACACCAGTAGCTCTTGGTTTATGCAGTAAGAAATTTACTCCGCTGCTACATCTCCATTTTTGATATCTTCATCTTCTCCCGTGGATACGATCTCTCTAAAAAAAAAATTTAATTAATAATAACAAAAACTTGCTTTGGTATTTCACCTCTACTGAAGGTTATATTTTACTACATCCTATTTTTGAATATGTTGCACTGGCGCTTCATTCCCAGGAGAAACAATATTCATCAACATTACTACCATTTAGTCAAGTATTACACCATCTTACATAATAACATCTTTATTTCCCAGTTCTTCACTGGTCCTTACACAAACAAACTGTCTGAGACGAAGTGTCACTTCACCAATTGCAATTACTGTAATTGACTCTGCAACAACTGCTTAATTCTTTTTTCTGGGTGTGTCCAAAAATAATCTTTTACCTTTCTAGCGAGTTCTCCTCGTCGTTCCTTTTCCTGGTTTTGCTGGGACTGGGCGACTTCCGCCACGATCTCTCACCAGATCTACAGACCAAAATAATATCCANATAAAATGTTTGGGAAGAGATAAATTTTTCAAAAAAAAAAAAAAAAAAAAAAAAAAAAAAAAAAAAAAATTGCCATGACGGGTGACGTCCCTGGCGTCCCAAACAAGCCCGAATGACTTGTCTTTGTTATAGGCCAAAGGGTCAGTTTAGTGCCATGAATTTTCGTATTAAGATGAAATTTCACACGAAGGTCATATAAGGCCTGTGAAATATGTGGTGTAATTTTAATAATATCATATAGATGAAAACTAATTAATTACTGCTATTTCTTTGTATTTCCAGGTGGCAATGCTATGCTTCTAGCGATGTGGGGAAAAGACAGCAGTCCATACATTCAGTCTTTACACTTCTCCTTTGCTTTTGGTGCATTCGTCGCACCTATACTAGCCGAGCCGCTATTGTCGAAAAAAGTAACAGTTCTCTTTAATAAGACATCAGGTTTATCTCCATCAGATTATGCACACTTTTCTCCCTATCCCTCGCACAACTTAAGTCACGAAGAACCGTTGTCATTGGATGTATTTAATGCTTCCACCTCGAATCTATCATCTTTCCTCAACGAGACGAGCATCATTTCGTCCCCTCACGCTGTGGATAGGTGGACAGACTCTCGGATTATATTCATTTACATCGCCGTTGGTATGATGTCACTACTTTGTGCAATACTATTCTCTGCAATGTGCCTTCAAGACCGAGCCATCTTCTACTGGAAAAAACAAGAAGTGGAGATGGATGAAAAACCCACCGTTGAGGAATCCCTGTGGTTTAAAGTACCGTTTTTGATCATTTTTGCTTTTTATTTTCTGTTGAATGTTGGTACGGAGGTGTCTTTCGGCGCCCTTGTAACGACATTTGGTTTTGAGACTCTACATTGGTCTAAACATAAAGCAGCGCACTTGTCTACCGTTTTCTGGGGCTTTCTAGCCGCCGGAAGAGGTTTTTCTATACTGGTATCAAAATTCACGAGTCCTGCTGTAATGATTGTCGTTGATCTATCTTTGATGGCATTTTCCACGGCGCTGATGTCACTTTTAGTAAATAGTAGCGAGTATGTAATGTGGATCTGCACAGCTTTGTACGGTATTGGTATGGCTTCCGTTTCCCCTGCCGCAGTTTCATGGGCAGATAAATATGTACATATTACAGGGAAAGCTGCATCCTCGTTTACCGTAGGAGCTGCCATAGGAATGCTCGTTTTTCCTGCACTGTTTGGTCATTTCTTCGAAATGAACGGAATGTATTTTGCATACATGTTATTCATCGGTGCACTAGGTACTGGAGGATTGTTCATAACTCTTTTTATCATTGCACGTTGCCATGGGGAAAGACACCTTCCCACCCACCAGAAAGAGGAAAATGGTGTGGATGAACGTCACCAAGACGCCACAGAGACGACGAAACTATGCAAGTAATCTTATCTCCTGACCAGAAGTTTGTGTTAAGAATTAACTTTTTTAACAAACTTGTCAAATACACAAACAGTAGCTATAGCTATATTAAACTGATCTACTGTTCTCTATTTGGTTTGGAGAAATGGCACTTATGAACTGTTACCGGACATTTTGTGCCCAGAGGGTCACTTGGACAAACTGGACTTGCAAAACGTGCACCGTTTATGTTTTGAAATACGTTTCTTAGTATGGTGAAATTCAAATTCAGGGTCACATAAAGATTGCCTATTCAGGTTCAACAGTAATGGTAACTATGAATAGTAACTATGGGTGCATCTTTGCTAATTATGGAGCGTTTCATATTTTATTTTGAAAAAAATTCAACATTTAGCACTGCAACTTTGTCCTTTTTGAAATAGCATAACTCATTAACCGTGTGGGTCGGGGCTAAGCCCACGAGTATTTCTAGCGCTCACACTGGTGGTACTAGTGAAACAACTTATGACAAACACATCCAAGGAAAATATTACAACAGTTTATTCACAGTTTCAAGGATACACTTAGAAGTGTGTAGATATTTAATGTCGTCTTCATAACATACTGCGACTAATCCAATTTACCTATGTAAAGAAAATAACCCTTTATTAGACTTTGTGCGGGTAAAGGCTTTAAAGGTTTTTTTTTAAATGGCACTAACATCATTAAGTCTTTGTTTAAGCAAGCAAGATACCGTTGGCTTTTCCATTGATCATTTTAATAGCATCATTTGTTTTAATGCTTTCAAGATAACTGACAGAAGACAGACGAGCGTGCATCCTTACATTTAGTTCAATTAAATTACGTTAAAAATCACTTGAAGTTAAAGCTGTCCACAGTTCGAGTTTTTTGTTTTAGGATAAAATGAAAGTTTTAACTGGGAATACTGCTTGGTTGCGAAGAATCAAATATTGATACCCCTGATAAGAAATATGACGAAATATCTGGCACCAGGGTCACACATTTTGAAAGCGCCTTCCACTGAAATTTTGCATAATCTGAAACCATGTAATTATTTGCTGGGAGTTGACACATTCTGAGACTTCTTCTCGTGTATTTTTCCAAAAAAATTAAGAAAGAAATGGACTCCCAACATTTAACTTGGTCATTGCTTTAAAACACCAGTAGCTCTTGGTTTATGCAGTAAGAAATTTACTCCGCTGCTACATCTCCATTTTTGATATCTTCATCTTCTCCCGTGGATACGATCTCTCTAAAAAAAAATTTAATTAATAATAACAAAAACTTGCTTTGGTATTTCACCTCTACTGAAGGTTATCTTTTACTACATCCTATTTTTGAATATGTTGCACTGGCGCTTCATTCCCAGGAGAAACAATATTCATCAACATTACTACCATTTAGTCAAGTATTACATCATCTTACATAATAACATCTTTATTTCCCAGTTCTTCACTGGTCCTTACACAAACAAACTGTCAAAGACGAAGTGTCACTTCACCAATTGCAATTACTGTAATTGACTCTGCAACAACTGCTTAATTCTTTTTTCTGGGTGTGTCCAAAAATAATCTTTTACCTTTCTAGCGAGTTCTCCTCGTCGTTCCTTTTCCTGGTTTTGCTGGGACTAGGCGACTTCCGCCACGATCTCTCACCAGATCTACAGACCAAAATAATATCAATATTTTAAATATCCCTATGTTTGATATTGTAGTTGTATCTTTTATCAATAACAATGTAAGTTAAAAAGAAAACCAAGCTTTGAATGAGTAAAAAATGAAGTATTTAATCACTACAAATTTGGTACATCATTAAAATCACTTGTATATATTCAGTGAAAAAGAAAGTTAACCGCACTAAAGTCTAAATATAACTGCATTCCGTATTCGAGTTTATTACACAGAAGTGGCGATTCCATAACTTTGATAAGTGTAGTAATGAACCATTATCACACCACTGCAAAAATTCAGTCCGCACCTTGACCTTTCCTTTCTAGATCTCGACCTTGACCTGGTTCTGGAGCGTCTGCCTCCACCTCTCCTGCTTCGCCTTGACCTTGACCTACTCCTGGAACGTCTGCGGTTATGTCTAGAGCGAGATCTGGACCTGGGAAAAGGGAAAAAAAGTGTCCATTTCAAACTCTACTAGATACACCCTTTCACCCCTAATCCTAAACTCACTACGTTTTCATGCTGTAAAGAATGCAAATTTAGAACAAAAATAAAAGAGATGGGGGACAAAAAAAGAAGCTAACCATTTTCATACATAAATATAAATAATACAAATATGGAAAGCAATAAAACATTTTATGGAAACCCATTTTTCATCCTGGCTCAAGAGAGCGGAAACAGACCTTGAGCGTCTGGATCCAGAATCGTATGAACGCGATCGCCGTCTTCTGGGTCTCTTCTGTCGCGAGGTTCTGGACCCTGATCTGGACCTCGATCGGGATTTTGAGCTATTGGAGTAAGACCTGAAAGATGAATAATTTCCGTGTCCTGGTTAGATAATTGCCCACTAGTCAAGCCCAACCGTAGCCACCATGCTTTTTCCTACAGTGTCCTTTTGGTAAAAAAAAATATCTGAAAGTTATATAAGTCAACAAATTTCCAAGAGATGGTAAGACCGGAATAAAACAGCACGCAAAGACATGTCGTGTCTTCATGTTTATTTATCTTTTATGGAGTCCTTTTTTTTTGTATTTCATACCTTCTCCGTCTACTTCCACTCCTGCTGCGACGGCGTCTATTCCTACTACGACTTCGAGAACGGCTTCTCTTCCTCCTGCTCCGACTTCCACTACGGGATCTTTTGGCACGGCTCCTGCTTCGACTACGACTGGGTTTCCTAGAAGCCTCTCTGCTGTGAGCCTCCATCTCTCTTTCTTTTCTCCTGTCTTCTCGTTCCTTTTCACGCTTTTCCCTTCTTTCCGCAACACTTTTCTGTAAAACCAACAAACATGACACTTATTATCAGCTAGAGGCGCAGAAATATTCCTGGCTATATACCACATGATGCTTAGGGTGCATCAGTGGGATAATACCACGAAGAAATTATTTACGTTGAAATGGAAATTCTACGTAAAAGTTACCAATGAAAAGGAGACTGACTGAAGAACTTAGCAATTAATGTGCAAAGACAAGGCATACCGTTACATGCACTCGAGGTGAAGAAGATGTCGGCAGGGTATATTTATTATCAATTATTCATTTCAAAAACTGAAACAAAGACCCTTTCAAATTTTCTCCCATTTACTATAAATCAGCATTTACACAAGACTTTAAGGGCTTTTTATGTGTAAAGCTCCTAAAGAAGATTAAAATCCACAAAGTAATCTGGTGACAAAATTAGTGATATATTTACTTATGCAAATCTACTTTCCATAATCTAAATACGACAACAGCATTAAGACAGAAAGAGAACCTTGAGGTCCTCCAGTTTGCTTCTGATCGTTATAAAACCCAGATGAAGTTTGCCACCGAAGTGATCGGCCAGACGTCTGTCGTTGTCATGGATACCCAAATACGCAGAACAGACTTCACACACACNATATTTTAAATATCCCTATGTTTGATATTGTAGTTGTATCTTTTATCAATAACAATGTAAGTTAAAAAGAAAACCAAGCTTTGAATGAGTAAAAAATGAAGTATTTAATCACTACAAATTTGGTACATCATTAAAATCACTTGTATATATTCAGTGAAAAAGAAAGTTAACCGCACTAAAGTCTAAATATAACTGCATTCCGTATTCGAGTTTATTACACAGAAGTGGCGATTCCATAACTTTGATAAGTGTAGTAATGAACCATTATCACACCACTGCAAAAATTCAGTCCGCACCTTGACCTTTCCTTTCTAGATCTCGACCTTGACCTGGTTCTGGAGCGTCTGCCTCCACCTCTCCTGCTTCGCCTTGACCTTGACCTACTCCTGGAACGTCTGCGGTTATGTCTAGAGCGAGATCTGGACCTGGGAAAAGGGAAAAAAAGTGTCCATTTCAAACTCTACTAGATACACCCTTTCACCCCTAATCCTAAACTCACTACGTTTTCATGCTGTAAAGAATGCAAATTTAGAACAAAAATAAAAGAGATGGGGGACAAAAAAAGAAGCTAACCATTTTCATACATAAATATAAATAATACAAATATGGAAAGCAATAAAACATTTTATGGAAACCCATTTTTCATCCTGGCTCAAGAGAGCGGAAACAGACCTTGAGCGTCTGGATCCAGAATCGTATGAACGCGATCGCCGTCTTCTGGGTCTCTTCTGTCGCGAGGTTCTGGACCCTGATCTGGACCTCGATCGGGATTTTGAGCTATTGGAGTAAGACCTGAAAGATGAATAATTTCCGTGTCCTGGTTAGATAATTGCCCACTAGTCAAGCCCAACCGTAGCCACCATGCTTTTTCCTACAGTGTCCTTTTGGTAAAAAAAAATATCTGAAAGTTATATAAGTCAACAAATTTCCAAGAGATGGTAAGACCGGAATAAAACAGCACGCAAAGACATGTCGTGTCTTCATGTTTATTTATCTTTTATGGAGTCCTTTTTTTTTGTATTTCATACCTTCTCCGTCTACTTCCACTCCTGCTGCGACGGCGTCTATTCCTACTACGACTTCGAGAACGGCTTCTCTTCCTCCTGCTCCGACTTCCACTACGGGATCTTTTGGCACGGCTCCTGCTTCGACTACGACTGGGTTTCCTAGAAGCCTCTCTGCTGTGAGCCTCCATCTCTCTTTCTTTTCTCCTGTCTTCTCGTTCCTTTTCACGCTTTTCCCTTCTTTCCGCAACACTTTTCTGTAAAACCAACAAACATGACACTTATTATCAGCTAGAGGCGCAGAAATATTCCTGGCTATATACCACATGATGCTTAGGGTGCATCAGTGGGATAATACCACGAAGAAATTATTTACGTTGAAATGGAAATTCTACGTAAAAGTTACCAATGAAAAGGAGACTGACTGAAGAACTTAGCAATTAATGTGCAAAGACAAGGCATACCGTTACATGCACTCGAGGTGAAGAAGATGTCGGCAGGGTATATTTATTATCAATTATTCATTTCAAAAACTGAAACAAAGACCCTTTCAAATTTTCTCCCATTTACTATAAATCAGCATTTACACAAGACTTTAAGGGCTTTTTATGTGTAAAGCTCCTAAAGAAGATTAAAATCCACAAAGTAATCTGGTGACAAAATTAGTGATATATTTACTTATGCAAATCTACTTTCCATAATCTAAATACGACAACAGCATTAAGACAGAAAGAGAACCTTGAGGTCCTCCAGTTTGCTTCTGATCGTTATAAAACCCAGATGAAGTTTGCCACCGAAGTGATCGGCCAGACGTCTGTCGTTGTCATGGATACCCAAATACGCAGAACAGACTTCACACACACGCAGCTTCTGTTGCTGATAACTGGATGCAGGCATGGAATTGCGATACTCTATCTGTAGAGAACAATGAAAACACACACTCGTTTAATCTGTGATGTCCTTATCTATATCTGTACAGCATATCATGCAAAACGAGCACTAAATCACACTGTATGGAAACCAGGACTAGCATCAAACACATCAAAACATCACAACAACAATACAATAAGATGCCAATTTGAAAGAATAAAGCCCTCTACATTTATGATTAGTCAGAGAAAAATGGTATTTGAAGTTTTTTATTAGCTACTACTTACAATTTTATAACAGATTGAAAGCCCAGGGGTTTCAGTTTAATTTGTACAGTTATTACTATGTAATTTTCTTTTTAGTAAGTACATATCATATAGTGATTTATAATACATCATCAAGGAGAAACCTTAACAAACCTCTGCCTGTTGTTTCTTTTTCTTGAGTTCTTCCATCTCCTCGAGAAGTTTCATGGACTCGTCCACCAGTCCCTGGGCCCCTAGCTCCTCAGACTTGGCCAGTTTGGTGCCCACCTCCTCTCCCAATACATGGATTATCTCAGCCTGGAAGTAATATGTGAAAGGAAATAGGCAACAATAAAATAGAAATATTATTGAAAGTTCTTTGAAGAAAATGAAGTAATACTTTAAAATATACGAATGATAAATGTTACACACATTGGGGTTCCATAGGAAACTGTCACAATATGTCTTTTAGTTTGAATGTACAATACTAATTAATTTATCTTGGGCCAAGGAAGACAATTTTTTAAATCTTAATATTTGAACCAACTTTCCATCCAATGTTCTTTTAAGACAGGCCCCAGCTCTATTCTTCACAAGTGAAAGTTGTAAAAACTGAAAATCCTGAAAACATTGCTTGCACTTCCTCTATCATTTTGACTGAATTAAAATAAATAAATTAATTAATTTTTAAAAAAAATGAAGACTGAAAATGTATTACTTAGTCCTGTTCTCACCTTGGAATTGGCCTCATCACTGAGCTCCTGCTGAGTTTCTTTGAGCCTCTTCTTGGCCTGCTCCGTCCTTCTGTCACAGTCTGCAATGAAACTGGACAGGTGTTCCATGGCCTGAAATAGGGAAATAATTGAAGATTTAAATATGCAAAACTGCTGATGCACTCCATTTGCCAGTTTTCACTGGGAAAGTTATTTGCCATAACATCTTTAATCTGGCTGTCCTACCCATACACACCATAAAATATTTAGATGTAGCAAAAATTATCCAAACATCAAATGGCATAATATGTTTGTAATACAATGCGCTCCATTTAAGTTAAAACCTGCAAAGCTTGGTTTGACTTAGTACTTAACATCAAGTCACAAACACACTGGTGGGCGTGCGCACACACAGACTACTGATTTACTATCATTTCTCTTACATCAATGTCATAATAGTAATCTTTGTGCCTGGATGCCTTTTCAAAGTCAGCTCTAAGTGCCAGATCATGAATCTTTGGACAGTCTCCCAAATCCATCCTCTGAAAAACAGCAACAACAATGAAATTATAATACAAAGAAATTACTCCTTGCATATATGCAGTTGTAGGTCTCAGGAACAACTTTTTCTCAGTATTTCAGAAAATAAAATTAAACTCTCAATTTCAAAACTTTGCTTAACCCGTTAAAAATATAAATAGTCATGAATAACAGCATAATATAAAATTCTAGCACAAAGATGTACATAAACAAGCATCAAGCCATCAGCTCAAATATTTCCCAAATGAAAACTTTTTTGGGTTCAGAAAATGAAAATTTCTTTTTGAAATATTTCCCTTAGTGTTAACTTCAATTTACAGTTAACAATTTAACTGTTTGGTTGAAACAACAATTGCACTCAAAGGAGTTTAGTTATGAATTTTAAAAACTCACCGTACTGGCCAGGATGTCATGTGGACAGCAATTCATCAGAAAACTTTTGCACACGCGGGGGTCATCAAACGTCACTTTAAACTTGTTGTTTTCACCTGAAAATAGATGAAAACAAGTTTGACTCTTGCTTTTTAATGAGACAAAGTATCAAAACAGGACTTGCTATATAGACAAAGTAAGACTATACTTTAAATATTTGCTCTTTCTGTTGCCCAGACACCTCCCATTTTTGTTACAGGAAAAAAGGATTCAAAATTTAAAAAAAAGGGCATGTTCACAGTGGTAAAAGAGTGGGATCAAAAGTTAAAGTTATAACATCTGACCATATGATGTCAGGCTGCTCCATGCAAATACAGTTTTGCAACATGATGGAAAGTGCATAGTGCTGAGGTGGATAAGTATGCCTGAGATTTCCACACACTTTTAACCTAGAAATTCTTTGCCTCACTGAAATGAGGCAAGCAGTACCAAACTTCGTGGAAAACTCTAGAAGCATGCAAATATTTTATTCCAATGTCCAAATCTTTCAAACTGGAGGTCACTAACTGATTAACCCCATTTTTTCCAATTAATCGCAGATAACAAATATTGTTCTAAATGATAAAGTTTGATGACAAGAAAAAATTCAACAATTTACCACCTAAAACTGCATGTTTTTATACTGACAAAGACTGGCATATCTCACACATACATCCATTGGTTTGATTGGTTTGATGGTTGCAATTTATACTCCAGCCCGACAGAGGAAAATGTACAGATCTAAAGTCAGCAAAAACATACAGCTCTAGATTTATGAATGTGCTTTCTCTTGGTTGCACATTGCATTACTTGTCTAATAAGAAGACATGTTATTTTAAACCCATTCCCAATAACAATAAAACATAATAATAACAGTCATTTCAAGAAGTTATACACACTGCGCCAGATACACACGGTTTCCTATGGCTTCTTTTTCAGGCAGGCACAGGGTCTTAAAAAACATGATTCTGCTCCATGATATCGCTGAAACAAATATTACCTACACAAAATCATTACCTACAAATTGCAGAATAATCAAATACAGTTTGATGGAATATACTCAAATAACTATCTTATTACAACTACCAAATTAACCTTTTGCCTGAAATCTTACCAAATATTACCTTTAATTTTCTAATGTTTTTTCTCAAATTCCCATCAAACTGAGTAATATTTATAATCTACGTTATTTATTGTAACCAGGTTTCCCAAGTTCTGAGCCTGATTATCTTCACCAGCCTAGAAATTGTAGCAAAACTTCCACATCTTTCACAATGAGGAGACTGGAAAACTGTAAGCTTTTCTTTAAAATATCCATGACACTCTGTCTCTAAATATTGATAACTAAAATAACATAAAACTTTTTTTTTCATGAAATATATTTGAACTCACGGCTTGTGGACCCATGCCCCCTAGCTGTTATATCACCTGGGGTTACAGCTCATAACATAGTTCCCTTAAAAAATACGGGAGTGAAAGTCAGTTTACAAAAGCAGAGCACAGTCCACTTAACCAAATGCTGAAATAAATACTTAATTATAAGAAATACATGGCATTGATATGAACGTGAATACGCTAACACGCTCTCCGTTACTTAGGATATTCGTAAGGAATTTTAAGGCAAATGTACTTAAAATATAAAAATGTTGTTAGAAAGACACTTTTGTCAAAAGCATGGTAAATGATGGTTTACCAAAATTATTCAACGTAGTTATTTATCAACCCCCTCTTGGAAAAAAAATCGTAATTGGAAAACCCACCAGACAATAACTCAAAGAAAATAAAATGAAGAATTAAGTACTTATCCGGATTATGAATTATCTTAATCTCTATGTCACGCAACTCACCATCTCTCCCGGTACCCATAAGCTGATCGAGCATATTCTTCATTTGCTCGTGAGCCGACATTTTTATGGTTTCGTGCACAAAGCTCAACCATACGTGCACGAAAAAGCAAATGGCGGTGAATCATGTGGCCTCATTGTGAAATCAGAGCAAGGTTAGGGACGATTGCAGTAGAGGAGACTGAGAGGCAGGAGGCATTCTGCGTAAATCCTAGGTTTGGCCTATCAGGGAATTATACCGATATAATTCCCTGGGCCTATATAGGGCCTACCTAGTGTGAAGAGAATTTCGTGAATATTTAACTTAGATTTATGCTTTTAAAAATAATGAAGTGTAATAAATTGATATGGATGATTCATTACCTTCAGACACACATCCCTTCCACAGTATTTAACTCCTACGGGCCACGGTAGAAAGAAATTGATAGACCAATGAATGAGTGACGCGTGAAATTTTGTTATTGCTTTTTAGGTGTGCTACTCTTATAATATCAATATATACCAATATGTATTTAAATCAAATAACAACCATATTTCAACTTATAATTGTGAGGGTATTTGATGCATGTTTTGGGAAGAAATATGCGAATAAAACTATTTCTCGTCTTAGCGCCGGTTTTTTTCTCACACAGGTAAAGGGGATTAGGTTAATACTAGCACATGTATAGCACATACATAATCAGGAAATCAGGATGAAATTGATTAATGAAATGATATACTTTAGGGAAAATAACAAAATGAAAATAAAATAAAGAGACAATATGCACTGTAGAACAGATAGGACCGATCAAGGTGGTGAAGAACGGAAGGGCGGCGCGAGAAAGGGTCGGGCGTAACAAAAATACTTAAGCGGTGAGTCCAAATAAAAGATGTTTTTTTTTTTCATTTGAAAATAACTTTGTTGAAGAGATTTTAAAATCTATTTTCATAACCTTGTGATAATCTTAATAATTGGCACAGTGCACAAAAGTAGGGTTAAGTGTTTAAACTTTCGCAGTAATGTCTAAACAAAGTTCAATCAAGCACAAAAAAATGGCTGCAATCATTTAATCAAAACGTGCCTAAAATTTCGAGGAATTTTTTATTTCGCAAACACTATCGTTTCTGCTTCATGTGTAACATTTGCATAATCAAGATGTTGCTTTTGCCCTTCATTGCTTCCTTTAGTAATAAAATCATGCCTTTTTGTATTTTTTGCCATAGAATACAAATTTAAGTACTTTCCAAACAATAACTAAAGGCAAAACGCAAGCTAAATAATACAAACAACTCACTACAGTTTTGTATGCAATGACATCCATTAGATAATACTGATACCAGTTCAGACTGTAAGCAGCCTGAGAGTGAAAGTGAAGAGTTCCATTGTGTCGTATAACATACTTAATCCAATACAACAGTTCCTCCTGTCCCGACATTGGGGTGTCTTGTAGAAGTTTGGACATCTTAACCGCGTTCTCTTTATACGATTTGTCGTTTAGGACCTTGAGAATAGTGCTTTCTAATTCTTCTTCATTCAGGGTGCCAAAGTTTATAATTTCACCCATTTTCGCACGCTCCTTCAATTTCCTTGCATGGTGGTGTTGATCCCAAAGAAGTGGAATTGCAACCACGGGAACAGCATGGTACAGCGTTTCCCACGTGCTACTTACTCCACAGTGGGTGATGAACAGTTTGGTGTTAGGATGGGCAAGAAGATCATTCTGTGGCAGCCATTCTACCAGGTGTGTGTTACTTCCCAGAGACTTAGGAGGAACACCTTGATAACGCCAGATAACAGTCTGTGAGAGCTTGGAAAATACTTTGGCCAAAATCTCTGCTTTGTGAACATCGAACGTCGGCACGAGTGTTCCAAAACTCATCACAATAACTCCGTTAGTGGCAGCAGATACAATATTCTCAAAGTCTTTTGATAACGGCTTAGGCGGTGTCCACAGAAGTCCAGATATAGGTATTACGTGCGGCATGACAGGTCGCGGGTAGTCAAACGCAAAGTTGACGTTGGCGGCAATCATTAGAGACACTCGTTCATACGAGTGCTTTGCATGTGGCCAGTCGTTGTTTGGAAGATGCTTTGCTTTCATTTTTTCAATATGATCTATTCTATCGCTGCCCCATTGTTCCATATCAAGCATCATATCGGTATTTTGCACTCTTTCCCAAAATGTCATGTTATCGGAGAAGTCACTGAGCATGTATGGCGTATAAGAATAAAATGTTGGCAGCTTAAATACGAACCAAACTTCAAAAAACCCAAAATTTGAATAAGCAATGGAAGGAATGCGAAGATATTCATTCAAAATAGGACCAGAGCCAACATTGCCAAAGTCAAAGAACAACAGATCAAACTTTTCTTCTTTCAGTCTATTCAAGATGTCTTTGCTACCAAGAAGAACATCGGACAGTGTATAGTCCAAGTTATCCATTTCTCTAATGAATGGCAACGCATCTTTCTCGATGTAATGAAGTGATCTATTCAGGTCCAATTCTCCCCCCTTATTGATTTGTAGTTCAGGCATTTTGTACCTGATCAAGTTGACGCCATCTATATTCCTTTTAGGTGCATAGTGGTGAGAGACCAACATGGTGACGTGGAAGTCGTGTTCCGTCAGCATGACAGCGATCTTCTCCAAATTCATGGTTCTCGAATTGTAAAAATTTGAAAAAGGAAATATCAATATCTTCTTTTTACCAGCGCCGCTGCATGTTCGAGGCACATTCACTAGTAGAAAAACAAACCAAAGAACTGCAAAGCCAGCCCAGGAGAAAGACATTTTAAAAAATTTACAGCCACAATTGCCTCCTCGAAACCGTGAAGTGGTTTCATTGCATGTCCCACTTACAGCGTGTAAGGTCAATCACCGATAAAGATAAGGTTTGCATGAGGCACGTGAAACTCTCTCATGTACACGTGAGTGACAGATGGCACAAGGCAACTGTTAACATGCAAAAGCAAGACAAACTGCATTTATTGGACATTTCTTTTCAAAAATTCACTAGCCTTTATTTCATTAACTTGTCTTTTAATTTATGGTGGTTATGCGCAGTTAAATAAATGTATTTTGTTGCACGATCCTTTCTCTGCTAATATGCTCAGCTGGGTCATTCCCAGCAAACACAGCACGTCATTATAATGTTACCATAACTTTTACATAACCAAAAAACGTTATAACAGCCATTCCACGAAAAAGGGTACAATTCTGAANAAAAAACCCAAAATTTGAATAAGCAATGGAAGGAATGCGAAGATATTCATTCAAAATAGGACCTGAGCCAACATTGCCAAAGTCAAAGAAAAACAGATCAAACTTTTCTTCTTTCAGTCTATTCAAGATGTCTTTGCTACCAAGAAGAACATCGGACAGTGTATAGTCCAAGTTATCCATTTCTCTAATGAATGGCAACGCATCTTTCTCGATGTAATGAAGTGATCTATTCAGGTCCAATTCTCCCCCCTTATTGATTTGTAGTTCAGGCATTTTGTACCTGATCAAGTTGACGCCATCTATATTCCTTTTAGGTGCATAGTGGTGAGAGACCAACATGGTGACGTGGAAGTCGTGTTCCGTCAGCATGACAGCGATCTTCTCCAAATTCATGGTTCTCGAATTGTAAAAATTTGAAAAAGGAAATATCAATATCTTCTTTTTACCAGCGCCGCTGCATGTTCGAGGCACATTCACTAGTAGAAAAACAAACCAAAGAACTGCAAAGCCAGCCCAGGAGAAAGACATTTTAAAAAATTTACAGCCACAATTGCCTCCTCGAAACCGTGAAGTGGTTTCATTGCATGTCCCACTTACAGCGTGTAAGGTCAATCACCGATAAAGATAAGGTTTGCATGAGGCACGTGAAACTCTCTCATGTACACGTGAGTGACAGATGACACAAGGCAACTGTTAACATGCAAAAGCAAGACAAACTGCATTTATTGGACATTTCTTTTCAAAAATTCACTAGCCTTTATTTCATTAACTTGTCTTTTAATTTATGGTGGTTATGCGCAGTTAAATAAATGTATTTTGTTGCACGATCCTTTCTCTGCTAATATGCTCAGCTGGGTCATTCCCAGCAAACACAGCACGTCATTATAATGTTACCATAACTTTTACATAACCAAAAAACGTTATAAACCTTCTGTGTTTGCCGGTGTACCATGGAAACCTGACTCCACCAAAATGTGACTCCCCAGTCAAATCTTCGTAATGAAAATGTGACTCCCCCCATGAATTTTGACTCCCCCCACAAAACTTACTAAATCTCACTTTATTTGAGTATATGGCTTTTACATTGTAGTATGCATAATGGAGGATACATTGGCGTTTTTTGTTAGTTTACAGGTGAAAATTCTCATGAGATTTTACCACCCAATGACTCCCCTATGAAAAAGGTATTTATTTGATATTTGGTGATCATTTCAAGATCTTTCCTTTAAGTATACTATAACAAGAATATATTGGAAATATCTGAAAGTTTGGTAGTAAAATATTGGGCACAAAAAATGAAAAAAATCCTCACCACTATACACCTAAAAGGAATATAGATGGCGTCAACCTAATCAGGTACAAAATGCCTGAACTACAAATCAACAAAGGAGGAGAATTGGACCTGAATAGATCACTTCATTACATCGAGAAAGATGTGATGCCATTTATGAGGCAAGTAGATGAGATGGACTTTACACTTTGCGAGGTTCTTTTAAGTAGCAGCAACCTTTTGGACAGGCTAAGAGACGGAAAGTTTGATCTGTTATTCTTTGACTTTGGCAACGTTGGCTCAGGTCCAATTATAAATGAATACCTTGGCATTCCATCCATTTCGTATTCTAATTATGGGTTTATGGAAACTTGGACTATATTCAAACAATCGACGTTTTATTCTTTTACGCCAGGTGTTTTCAGCCCTTTTTCAGATAATATGACATTTTGGGAAAGAGTGCAAAATACAGACATGCTTCTGGATATGGAAAAATGGGCCGGCGGTAGAATAGATCATATTGAAAAAATGAAGGCCAAGTACCTTCCAAACAACAACTGGCCATATGCTAAGCACTCATATGAACGAGTGTCTCTAATGATTGCCGCCAATGTCAATTTTGCGTTTGACTACCCGAGATCTGTCATGCCGCACGTGATACCAATTTCTGGACTTCTTTGGACACCGCCTAAGCCGTTATCAAAAAGTATGAAATATGACACAATGGAACTCTTCACTTTCAGTCTCATGCTGCTTACAATCTGAACTGGTATCAGTATTATCTATTGGATGTCATTGCTTACAAAGCTGCGGCGAGATGTTTGCATTATTTCGTTTACCTTCTTCCAGTAGTAATTCTTTGGAAAGCACGCCTGATTATTGCGCCCTTGAANGTGGAATGGCTGATAAACCTGTGTTTGCCGGTGTACCATGGAAACCTGACTCCACCAAAATGTGACTCCCCAGTCAAATCTTCGTAATGAAAATGTGACTCCCCCCATGAATTTTGACTCCCCCCACAAAACTTACTAAATCTCACTTTATTTGAGTATATGGCTTTTACATTGTAGTATGCATAATGGAGGATACATTGGCGTTTTTTGTTAGTTTACAGGTGAAAATTCTCATGAGATTTTACCACCCAATGACTCCCCTACGAAAAAGGTATTTATTTGATATTTGGTGATCATTTCAAGATCTTTCCTTTAAGTATACTATAACAAGAATATATTGGAAATATCTGAAAGTTTGGTAGTAAAATATTGGGCGCAAAAAATGAAAAAAAATCCTCACCACTATGCACCTAAAAGGAATATAGATGGCGTCAACCTAATCAGGTACAAAATGCCTGAACTACAAATCAACAAAGGAGGAGAATTGGACCTGAATAGATCACTTCATTACATCGAGAAAGATGTGATGCCATTTATGAGGCAAGTAGATGAGATGGACTTTACACTTTGCGAGGTTCTTTTAAGTAGCAGCAACCTTTTGGACAGGCTAAGAGACGGAAAGTTTGATCTGTTATTCTTTGACTTTGGCAACGTTGGCTCAGGTCCAATTATAAATGAATACCTTGGCATTCCATCCATTTCGTATTCTAATTATGGGTTTATGGAAACTTGGACTATATTCAAACAATCGACGTTTTATTCTTTTACGCCAGGTGTTTTCAGCCCCTTTTCAGATAATATGACATTTTGGGAAAGAGTGCAAAATACAGACATGCTTCTGGATATGGAAAAATGGGCCGGCGGTAGAATAGATCATATTGAAAAAATGAAGGCCAAGTACCTTCCAAACAACAACTGGCCACATGCTAAGCACTCATATGAACGAGTGTCTCTAATGATTGCCGCCAACGTGAATTTTGCGTTTGACTACCCGAGACCTGTCATGCCGCACGTGATACCAATTTCTGGACTTCTTTGGACACCGCCTAAGCCGTTATCAAAAAGTATGTAATATGACACAATGGAACTCTTCACTTTCAGTCTCATGCTGCTTACAATCTGAACTGGTATCAGTATTATCTATTGGATGTCATTGCTTACAAAGCTGCAGCGAGATGTTTGCATTATTTCGTTTACCTTCTTCCAGTAGTAATTCTTTGGAAAGCACTTAAAGTTCTGTTCATTTGTGAAAAACCTTAACACGCCTGATTATTGCGCCCTTGAAAAGTAAAAGATTTAGAGGCCAAAACGTCATTTAAAGTGATGAATCATTTAGTCTGTACATCACTGTTAGCTCATTACCTGTATCAGAACGGGGCAGTTGAATTTGTTAGTTTCATTTGAGAGAGACTGAGCTAATAAATTATTAATATAATTAGTAAATAGATTGAAAATGAAGAAGAATGAAGATGTTGATAATACGTTAGCAATTAAACATCGGTGGATTTTCATTTATTCATTTGTCGTGTCAGTTAGTGTACAGAATTTAAACATTTCTTAAAATGAAGCCAACGAAGACCAAGAAAATTACTAGAATAACCGAAGACATATTAGGCTAACTGTCAAATTTGAACTGTTACATGATACCTCCACGCACCTCGGTCATTGCCATATAATTTTTGATATTTTTAACAAAAGTAGACCGATCAAGATAAAACTTTGACAAAAATTTTTTTGATCTGTATTCCGCCATTCCAAGGTGAGCAGCTGGTCGAGAACTGCAAATCAAGTAGACACCTTTCTATTCATTTTGCTATCTTTGCGATGACTCCACATTTTAGTAGGTACAAGTTTGTGCCCTGGCGGAGTGATAAGTTTATTATAAAGTCATGAAACTATCTACCGATGTCAAGAACCATGTGCCCTTTAAAGAGGATGACACTTATACCAGGGGCGGATTTAGGCCGTCTTCTGGGTCTTCTAGAAGACGGTCAGATTTTCAAGTTTACATTGACGGGTATCCAATTTTTTCTGACGGAAGACGGTCAACAATTGAGGATGGACCAACAAAGATAATTGGGAAGACTGTCAGAAAATATTTCTGGATCCGCCCCTGCTTATACGACATGCCAAGTTGCAGGCCTAAATTAAAATAATCGGGCCATCTCTTTGCGTATGTTTCAAGAAAATCTTTTGGAACCAATCCAGATATTTATCTGAATCAACGTAACCAGAGGGAGAGCAACCGTGCACGGAGTTCAGAGGACCTTGGAACAAAGTTTCGTCGGCAGGTAAGCAACCCTCAAAAATAATCATGGGCGGCAGCAGATCCCCCATTGCATCGTCACGTTCCAAAACTGGTCGGAAGTACTGATCGACCTGTCGTAAGGAAAACTCTTTCCTTTCGCAGCTACAATATTTGTACTTGCCTGAGACGGAAAATACGTTTCATCACAGTTATAGATGCAACCTGGTTTTCCTTCAAGATTATGCTTTACAAGCGTATCATTTACAAAAAAAAAAAAACAAAAAAAAAAAAAAAAAAAAAAACAAAAAAAAAAAAAAACATCCGCAGCTGTTTTTGTGACATTACCGCTCGCCCTCTGAAAAAAAAAAAAGGAACTTCACCTTGTTAATGTAAAAACAAAATGACTCATATTTAAATCATGCTTTCTTATTTTCCTATAGCCGTTTTTATCGTTATCTAAAGACAACAATCATTTTCTAATTATTTTTTATTTATTTAGCATGTCTTTTATTTCACAATATTGCACCTATTTATCTGTCCCGGTTTTCTAACAGACAACTCGGGATGTCGATTCATAAACCTTTTCCACCAACCGTGTGACCCTGAAAAGCTCGTGTCCATATTTCTATTCTTTCCCACCGCCAGGGCAAATTTGCAGACCAAGGCTCCGTAACTCGAAAGCATCGGGAATATGTTGCGAATAGCGATATCACCTTCTATTTCGAGGCTATTAAATGGGGCGAGTAAATCCCGAGTTATGGAATAGAGACGCTTGCGCTCGGTCGCAAAATGCGATGCTTTCGAGTTACTGAGCCCAAGTCTTTAGTTAGGGGAAACCCCCAGTCGCTCATGATGAGGCAGTAGTCGACTAGAGCTGCCTGATCATCAGACTGACTGAGGGCCAACTTCCCAGGTACACCTTCCTTGAGAGCACCTGTGGTATAATGAAGAAAAAAAAGAGAAGAAGAAGAAGAAGAAGAAGAAGAAGATACAAGATAGAGACAGATGAAGTAAGAAGTTTTAAGGATAAAAACTTCCAGCAGAAGACGCATACCTACTTTATGATCAATAAGTTTAAGTGTAGCTATTTGGAATTTTTTTATTTTCATTGTCATCACAACAAAGATCAAACATGTATCATTTGTATACCTAAAATATGATTTAAATTGGTTGTCTTTAGCAATTCAAATATACGTACCGCTTCTGAGTCATCCCTTACGGCACTGACGGCAGCATGCAACCTCTCCGGATGGTACAATTTCCTCTTCGGCATGCTGAAATTCATCGTGCATGAACAAGGTCAGTAACGTTTTTTTCTCTCTCTCATAAAGTCCGATAATAAAAAGTCAACATGAAGCGTTATTTTGTGAGAACAAATTTATTTAAAGACACAAGTCGCGTGAGTCTAATAGCGCACGTACAGTGTAGCGTTCTCTAGCGGTTTCATGCCTATACGTCCCCGCACCAATACTTCCCCGCACCGATACTCCCCCGCAATTACAGATATACTGAGGGGAGTATCGGTGCGGGGAAGTATCGGTGTGGGGTCGTATCGATGCGCATACATGTAATACAAAAAAAATTACTAAGGGGAATTATCGGTGCTGGGGAGTATCCACATGACCCCTCTCTAGCGACAGTTTACAGTGCACAGAAAGCACCCACAGCGTTGCCAAACATTCAAGCCATTTTATGAGATCTTGGAATATTTCATCATGTTACTCTTGAAAGTGGATGCTTTGAAAATGATTTCAATTCAACGAGAACAAGAAACACAAACAATTTAAGAGACTAAACACATTACAATACTTCTATTGTAATTAGAATTAGAAAGGTATAGAATTAGAAAGAGGGACGTGTTTACGTCCACAGCGCTCAATGTATCTACTCGTAACCGATATGAAAATGTTAGAAATCGAGATTAGACACTGACAGTAACATATGCAGACAAAAGCGGACGGTAAATGACTTAAAAACCTGCTGGAATAAACGTTAGTTCATTAATATTGTTATCAAATTTGGGAGCAACGAACTTTCAAACGCTAACACTCATAGAGTGTCTGCATTTCGTGTTTGATACATTTAATCATTGTGGCAGACACTTGAAACTTAAGTGGAAACAGGGATTGTTTACGCTCTGCATGCTGGGTAAAAAGGGCAAACTTCAGGTTTTGTTCCATAATCCAGGGTCGTTCCGTAATGCAGGTCGGAGCCTATATAACCAAAAAACGTATATACAAGGGGCAAAAAAGTAGGTCACATAAGTAAGTTAAATTTCTGAGCAAAAGGAGCAGTCTAAAGCTGTTTTATGGCTGATCGAGTGATATATTCAGTTCAGTTTATCCCTTGGCACGTCGACTTTATTTGAGTATAAGAAAATAGCAGTAGTGGTTTATAAGCCCTGTGTTACTGGGAATCCACGCTTCACCGATGCTATGTTCATACACTTAGGCCCCTATGTACCTTTAAGATTATGGCTTTTAATGTGCAAATCTTCAGATCATTTCACAAAGAATTCGCTTTCTACAGTTACACATGTAGTACGCGAAAAAAGTACCTGTTTGTGAACAAGCACTTCCTTTCTGACATGCTCCTATTGTCTTTATCTATATATAGGCTCTCCAGTGCCACGGATCAAAACACATGCATTTAGCTGTCTAGACACACTACGAAAGAAAGAATACCCAACAGAATAACAGTCTTAACAAGGCACTGTGGGTGTACGGTATTTTAAAACATGGCCTTTTTACGTGTGGGTTTGGTATTTCTGTTGATGTATGTTGCTCACACTTGTAGTAGCGCTGGCAAACAGAAGATACTGATCTTTCCTTTTTCAAATGTCTATAACTCGAGGACCATGAATTTAGAGAAGATAGCTGTCATGTTGAGGGACCACGACTTTCACGTCACCATGTTGGTCTCTCACCACTATGCACCTAAAAGGAATATAGATGGCGTCAACTTGATCAGGTACAAAATGCCTGAACTACAAATCAATAAGGGAGGAGTATTGGACCTGAGTAGATCACTTTATTACATCGAGAAAGATGTGATGCCATTTTTTAGGCAAATAGATGAGATGGATTTTGCACTTTGCGAGGTTCTTCTTAGTAGCAAAGACATTTTGAATAGACTGGAAGAAGAAGAGTTTGATCTGTTTTTCTTTGACTTTGGCAATGTTGGCTCAGGTCCTATTTTGAATGAATATCTTGGCATTCCTTCCATTGCTTATTCTAATTTTGGATTTATGGAAACTTGGACTATATTCAAACAGCCAACGTTTTTTTCTTATACGCCTGGCATATACAGCTCCTTCTCCGATAACATGACATTTTGGGAAAGAGTGCAAAATACAGACATGATACTTGACATTGAAAGTTGGGCCAGCGATAGAATAGATCATATTGAAAAAATGAAGGCCAAGTACCTGCCCAACAACAACTGGCCACATGCTAAGCACTCATTTGAACGAGTGTCTCTAATGATTGCAGCCAACGTTAACTTTGCATTTGACTATCCGCGACCCGTCATGCCCCATGTGATACCAATTTCTGGACTTCTTTGGACACCGCCTAAGCCGTTATCAAATGACTTTGACAATATTGTATCTGCTGCTACTTATGGAGTCATTGTTATAAGTTTTGGGACATTTGTGCCGACATTTAATACTGAAAAGGCGGAGATTTTGGCCAAAGTGTTTTCTAAACTCTCACAGACTGTTATCTGGCGTTACCAAGGTGTTCCTCCTAAGTCTCTGGGAAGTAACACACACCTGGTAGAATGGCTGCCACAGAATGATCTTCTTGCCCACCCTAACACCAAACTGTTCATCACCCACTGTGGAGTAAGTAGCACGTGGGAGACCCTCTACCATGCAGTTCCCGTGGTTGCAATTCCACTTCTTTGGGATCAACACGTTCACGCAAGGAAATTGAAGGAGCGCGCGAGAATGGGTGAAATTATAAAGTTTGGCACCCTGAACGCAGAAGAATTAGAAAGCATTATACTCAAGGTCCTAAGCGATAAATCGTATAAAGAGAACGCGGTTAAGATGTCTAAACTTCTTCAAGACACCCCAATGTCGGGACAGGAGGAACTGTTGTATTGGATTAAGTATGTAATAAGACACAATGGAACTCTTCACTTTCACTCTCATGCTGCTTACAATCTGAACTGGTATCAGTATTACCTATTGGATGTTATTGCTTACAAAGCTGCAGCGAGATGTTTGTACTATTTCGTTTACCTTCTTCCAGTAGTAATTCTTTGGAAAGTACTTAAAGTTCTGTTCATTCGTGAAAAACCTAAACACGCCTGACTTCATTATTGCGCCCTTGAAAAGTAAAAGATTTAGAGGCCAAAACGTCATTTAAAATGATGAATCATTTAATCTGTACACTGTTAGCTCATTACCTGTATCAGAACGGGGCAGTTGAACTTGTTAGTTTCCTTTGAAAGAGCCTGAGCCAATAAAACAAATGAAATAATTAGTAAATAGATTAAAAATGAAGAATAATAAATATATTGACAATATATAAGAAATTAAACATCGACGGATTTATGTTTTATTCATTTGTCGTGTCAGTTACTTTACAAAATTTATACGTTTCTTAAAAGGAATCCAACGACGACCAAGGAAATTACTAAAATAACCGAAGACGGGCGCTGTGCGATGAAATTGTCCGTACCATTTTTTTTTAATCGTAAGGAGCTACGGGCTACGCCGAATATGTCTACATTACATGGCCTTAAATCCGAACGATGCGCATGTTAATCAAATCTTTAACATGGCAACTTATGATTACCTGGCTCTACGATGGTGACATTGGCCTCTAGCCTTGTCTTTATTATTTCTGCCAACCAATGATCGTCGGAAAAATTTTAAATTATTTAGTTATTTAAATTGGCAATTTAAATTATTAAAATATGATAATATCTTAAAGTGATAATAACTCTTCATTTCGGCCAAAAAATGAATTTTCCTGGAGTGAACAACAATTTTCTCATACTTACCAATGGTTAATGAATCCATTTTTACATTCAAAGTTAGTCCCTGGTTTTTTCTAAAAAGTTTGGTTTTTTGTTAAAATCTCTTAAGAGATTTTAACAGAGTATAGCCATCAATGGAGGTTACATCGTCTAAAGACAAGCTCAGATATCAGAATAATAGCTACAACTGCCATTTTTGTGGTAAAACAGAATATATTATATTTCTATGAATTATTCACAATGTTTTTATTGTGAAATATAGATCTCATATGAAGAGTTATTATCCCTTTAACATTCCACCTGGCACACAGTCAACTCAAGTGTCAGCAATATCGACAACAAGCTCTTGTCTTGCTTACATGCCATACTAATTTCGGTTTATATGCAATTTTTAGTTTGTCTACCTGTCTACCTGTGCACCTGAGGGAGACCAAATTCACCACGCTTCTTAAGAAAAGTATGCACTACAAGTGTTTTGTTTTTAATTTTTAATTGATCTTCTCTTTTCCTTTTAATTTACTTTGAAAGTGAAAATTCCTTAATAGTTTGATGTAATTTCACGTTTTTATGGCTAAATTCAAAAATAAGTCTTCAAAGAAAAATCCCAGGAACCCTTTTGTAGTACTTTGTTCAAGTGTTATAATACCATTTAAAGCATGGTTATAGCTGTCCAGGTGCCTTAGAAAATCAGGCAACTGAAAATGATGTTTTTGTCCCCAAAGTCCCCACATCTTGTCACACGATGAACTTGGAGCTGTGTTTCTGTGACGATGGTATTACTGATTACGCGAGGGAAAAACCAAACAACTTTCATGTTCCTTCATAGCCTTTATCATCACTTCCTAAATACCCTATCTACAATTTATTCCTCTCCGTTCAACCTCTTACATCGTTCTTCCCCGTTTACATTACATTCTGCAGTTGAGTACAACGAGGTCATGTCAACCAACTCGAGTTAATCTACAAAACACTCCCCGCTCCTTCACTCGTAGCTGTCGATTACTAACATTACTTTTCAATTAGATGTTCTGAAGATTATTAAATAAATGTAACAGGAATGAAAAAGCTAAAAGCTTTATTTTAATCTCCAACCTACTTCTCTCCCTTAAAACAAAACGTGCACTTGGCTCAGGGCAAGTTGGACCGTGTATAAGATAACCTTGTTATGGCTTTTCGAAACAACTTCAAACTGTTGAAGGAAACGTTTAGAAACATCAATATATGTGCCTCATATGGAGTACAAAGCAGACTCTCAAAATTAATATTAATTAAAATATATGAGTAAATGCGTTAAATATGTTTTTGCCCTTCACATGGATTACTACATTATTAAAGAATAGGGTGCCAACTTGCCCCAATCGAGGCAGTTTGCTCCATCTCGGGAAAAATTGGCCAACCTGACATTGCTGACATTCGGTAGAAGATGGTAAATTTATGGGAAATAAACGAACGACACCATTTGTATTCAAAGCTGATGCAATTATTTAAAGCTGAGACACAAAAGCATATCAGAAATCTTTATTTTAATTAGTAAAGGCTACGAGGGACGTTGTGGCAATACTATACCTATAGGTAAATAAAATTTTGAGTAATTTTTATTTTGAAAATGGTATCGTTTCTGCTTCAAGTGGAAAATTCGTATAATCAAGATGTTGCTTTTGTCCTTCATTGCTTCCTTTTGAGACTCTTGTAATAAAATCCATCCCAGCAAACACAGCAAGTCATTATAACGTTACCATTACTTTTACATAACCCCCAAAACGTTATAAACCTTCTGTGTTTGCCGGGAGCCAAATTGACTCCTGTGTGCTTGGGTATGGACGGGAAATAGGTTTGAAATAGGTCCATGTGGATTAATAGTCGTTTATAAAACCTAATTAGGTTCCAGTCATTCCCACTTAAGCTTATGGCTTTCAACATGCAAATCTTGATATTATTTCACAAAGAGTTCGCATTCCAAAGTTAGCGTGAAAAAAAGTATCTGTTTGTGAACAAGCAGTTCCTTTTATGACATGGGCCCCTTATCTTTATCTATACAGGCTCTCCAATACCACGCATTAAAACACATGCATGTAGCCGTCTCAGCACACTCCACAAAAGGAAGAATACCCCATCGGAATAACCGTCTATCAAGGTATTGTGGGTGTGCGGTATTTTCAAACATGCCCTTTTTTCGTGTAGGTTTGGCATTTCTATTGCTGTTTGTTGGTTACTCTTGTAGTAGCGCTGGCAAACAGAAGATACTGATTTTTCCTTTTTCAAATATCTATAACTCGAGGACCATGAATTTAGAGAAGATCGCTGTCATGTTGAGGGACCACGACTTTCACGTCACCATGTTGGTCTCTCACCACTATGCACCTAAAAGGAATATAGATGGCGTCAACTTGATCAGGTACAAAATGCCTGAACTACAAATCAATAAGGGAGGAGAATTAGACCTGAATAGATCACTTCATTACATCGAGAAAGATGTAATGCCATTTCTTAGGCAAATAGATGAGATGGATTTTACACTCTGCGAGGTTCTTCTTAGTAGCAATAACCTATTGGACAGGCTAAGAGACGAAAAGTTTGATCTATTATTCTTCGACTTTGCCAACGTTGGCTCAGGGCCAATTATAAATGAATACCTTGGCATTCCATCCATTTCGTATTCAAATTGGGGATTTATGGAAACTTGGACTATATTCAAACAACCGACGTTTTATTCTTTTACAGCAGGCGTTTTCAGCCCATTTTCCGATAATATGACATTTTGGGAAAGAGTGCAAAACACTGATATCCTTCTGGGTATGGAAAATGGGCCAGCGATAGAATAGATCATATTGAAAAAATGAAGGCCAAGTACCTGCCAAACAACAACTGGCCACATGCAAAGCACTCATTTGAACGAGTGTCTCTAATGATTGCCGCCAACGTCAACTTTGCATTTGACTACCCGCGACCTGTCATGCCCCATGTGATACCAATTTCTGGACTTCTTTGGACACCGCCTAAGCCGTTATCAAAAGACTTTGAGAATATTGTATCTGCTGCCACTAATGGAGTTATTGTTATGAGTTTTGGCACAGTTGTGCCGACGTTCAGTATTGAAAAGGCAGAGATTTTTGCCAAAGTGTTTTCCAAACTCTCACAGACTGTTATCTGGCGTTACCAAGGTGTTCCTCCTAAGTCTCTGGGAAGTAACACACACCTGGTAGAATGGCTGCCACAGAATGATCTTCTTGCCCATCCTAACACCAAACTGTTCATCACCCACTGTGGAGTAAGCAGCACTTGGGAGACGCTGTACCATGCAGTTCCCGTGGTTGCAATTCCACTTCTTTGGGATCAACATGTCCACGCAAGGAAATTGAAGGGGCGCGCAAAAATGGGTGAAATTATACACTTTGGCACCCTGAACGAACAAATTTAGAAAGCGCTATTCTCAAGGTCCTAAGTGATAAATCGTATAAAGAGAACGCGGTTAAGATGTCTAAACTTCTACAAGACACCCCAATGTCGGGACAGGAGGAACTGTTGTATTGGATTAAGTATGTAATACGACACAATGGAACTCTTCACTTCCACTCTCATGCTGCCTACAATCTGAACTGGTGTCAGTATTATCTATTGGATGTCATTGCTTACAAAGCTGCGGCGAGATGTTTGCATTATTTCGTTTACCTTCTTCCAGTAGTAATTCTTTGGAAAGCACTTAAAGTTCTGTTCATTCGTGAAAAACCTAAACACGCCTGACTTCATTATTGCGCCCTTGAAAAGTAAAAGATTTAGAGGCCAAAACGTCATTTAAAATGATGAATCATTTAGTCTGCACATCACTGTTAGCCCATTACCTGTATCAGAACGGGGCAGTTGAACTTGTTAGTTTCATTTGAGAGAGACTGAGCTAATAAATTATTAACATAATTAGTAAATAGATTGAAAATGAGAAGAATGAAGATGTTGATAATACGTTAGCAATTAAACATCGGTGGATTTTCATTTATTCATTTGTCGTGTCAGTTAGTGCACAGAATTTAAACATTTCTTAAAATGAAGCCAACGAAGACCAAGAAAATTACTAGAATAACCGAAGACATATTAGGGTAACCGTCAAATTTGAAATGTTACATGATACATTCAAGCACCTCTGTCATTGCCATACAATTTGTGATATTTTTTAACAAAAGAAGAACGACCAAGATAAAACTTTGACAAAAAAAAAAAAAAAAAAATGATAGAGCAAATTTTTTATCTGTATTCCGCCATTCCAAGGTGAGCAGCTGGTTGAGAACTGCAAATCAAGTAGACACCTTTCTATTCATTCTGCTATCTTTGCGATGACTCCACATTTTAGTAGGTACAAGTTTGTGCCCTGGCGGAGTGATAAGTTTATTATAAAGTCATGAAACTATCTACCGATGTCAATAACCATGTGCCCTTTAACGAGGATGACACTTATACGATATGCCAAGTTGCAGAACGCGGTTAAGATGTCTAAACTTCTACAAGACACCCCAATGTCGGGACAGGAAGAACTGTTGTATTGGATTAAGTATGTAATACGACACAATGGAACTCTTCACTTCACTCTCAGGCTGCTTACGGTCTGAACTGGTATCAATATTATCTATTGGATGTCATTGCTTACAAAGCTGTAGTGAGTTGTTTGTATTATTTCTTTTACCTTCTTCCAGTAGTAATACTTTGGAAAGCACTTAAAGTTCTGTTCATTCGTGAAAAACTTAAAAATGCCTGACTTCATTATTGTACCCTTGAAAAGTAAAAGATTCGGAGGCGAGAACATCATTTAAAATGATACAGCATTTAGTCTGTACAACACTGTTTGCTCATTATCTTTATCAGAACGGGGCAGTTGCACTTGTTAGTTTCCTTGGAGAGAGCCTAAGCCAATAAAATTAATGAAATATTAAGTAAATAGAATGAAAATGAAGAAGATAAAGATGTTGACAATATATAAGAAATTTAACATCGACGGATTTATGTTTTATTCATTTGTCGTGTCAGTTACTATTCAGAATTTAAACCTCTCTTAAAATTTATCCAACGAAGACCAAGGAGATTGCTAAAATAACTGAAGACATTTGAGGGCAACCTTGAAAGATAACGTCATATATGTAATGTTGTACATGTAATATGGCACCTCTGTCATTGCCATATTATTTTTGATATTTTTATCAAAAGTAGAATCGTCATGATTTAACCTTGATAAAAAAATTGATATCTTAAAAATCAGGAGCGTGAGCAGACCTTTAATCTGCATTCCGTCATTTTAAGGAAAACGGCAAATAAAGTCGATACCTTTTCCATTTACTCTGTTATCTATGCGAATACTCCACATTTCAGTAGGTGCTTGTGCCCTGGCGGGGTGATAAGTTTACTATAAAAGTCTAGATTACATTTACACGGGCGACGTGTGATGAAATTGTCCGTGCCATTTTTTTTTTAATCGTAAGGAGCTACTGGCTACGCCGAGTATGTCTACATTATATGGCCTTAAATCCGATTTCGCACGGCCACTGTCTCCCTCCGCTCAGACGCCGCAAAAAAGGGTATTACGGGCAGTATAAAGGCCTACCCAACTACCAGACCCGGCACCGAATGATCCTGAATTCCCCGATATAACGGACCACACTATCCGTTTTCAAGGTGTGTGTCAGTACACGCTTCGAAGCATTAGTCACGACACCGCTCTTGCCTAGTACGCGATGTGATAGAGATGATTCTCAGCGGGGTTTGAATGTAGTGCATCTCATCTCAAAATTTGTTCTGGGGTATGATACTGTGAAATGCGTACTGACACACACCTTGAAACGGATAGTGTGGTCCGGGATCATTTGGGATCATTCGGTGCCGAGTCGGGTATACGTGCACCATACTATACGGGCATCGCATATCAAATGTAATCTAGGGTAAAGTCATGAAACTATCTGCCGATGTCAAGAACCATGTGCCCTTTTAAGAGGAGGGCACTTATACGATACGCCAAGTTGCAGGCACGCGGAGAGCCTTGGTTAGTCTAGGTGTGTGGGGCAGTGTGTATGCGCGTGCGCGCGCGCGCGCGCGCGCGTGTGCCTTTGCTCCGCAATTGCAATTATTTTAGTGAACATTACTCCGTTAAAATAATTATCTGTTCTCCTGAAGAGTGATTTTCATTCAGTGAAACTCAGTGAAAGCCGAGCTTTAACATAGGTGAAAAACTATAACGACTGTTTAGGGTAATCATCTGTATACATTTAAAGAAACTTTACTGTTTTTCTTTTTATTTTTACGAGTTTTTCCTAATCTTATCTGTGATTTACTTATTTTGAGATCCCAATTGCAAGTTGTTTGTTAACGCTCACGAAACTTCAACATCAAATTAATTCACGGCAACACCTCATGGAGCACCAGGGCAAGGAGTAGCATTACAGAAAAGTGATTATATAACTAAATATTTATGTGAAATGTGAAATGTAAAATTCCGCTGCTTTTTACCTGTGAAAGCAACCGTCATACTATCGATCAATCTTCGACAACAGCTCTATGCAGTCGTCAGATGTATAGGTCTATGCAACTTGGGCCATCTGGCCTAGCATCGTGGCGCATGGTAATCAAATCTTTAAAGGGATAATAACTCTTCGTTTTGGCCAAAAAAATTAATTTTCCTGGAGTAAACAACAATTTTCCCATACATACTAATTGTTAATGAATCCATTTTTACATTCAAAGTTAGTCCCTGGTTTTTTTTCTAAAAAGTTTGTTTTTTTGTTAAAAACTCTTAAGAGATTATAACAGAGTATAGCCATCAATGAAGGTCACGTGATCTGAAGACAAGCTCAGATATCAGAATAATAGCTATAACTGCTGTTTTCGTCGTAAAACAGAATATATTATATTTCTATGAGTTATTCACAATGTTTTTATTGTGAAATGTAGATTTCATACGAAGAGTTATTATCCCTTTAACATGGCAACTTATGATTACCTAGCTCTACGATGGTGACATTGGCCTCTAGCCCTGTCTTTTCTGCTTGCCAATGATCGTCGGAAATTTTGCTATGATAATATCTTAACATTCCATCTGACACGCAGTCAACTCCAAGTGTCTGGAATATCGACATCAAGCTCTAGTCTTGCGTACATGCCATACTAATTTCGGCTTATATGCAATTAGTAGTTTGTGCATCATTAACAGTAAAATGTCCTGCTTACGTTACGGCCTATCTGGAATTATCAGGTTAGGTATCATTAAAAATTAACGACCTGATAATATCGTCCAGTTTCAACTGACGTCCAGTCCACTCAAGTGTGTTATATAAATAGCAGCACGCGCAATTACAATTCATTAGTTTTAACGTTGGTATAAGCATAACACGCTGTCGATATGGGTAAAAGAAAGAGAAAAGTAAAAACTGAATTTCCACAATAACGCAAGAGAATTTTAAGTGAAAGTCAAAGATGTGGATGGGGAAGGCCAAAGTACCGAAAGGTGCAAGCGCTAGGCAACGGAAGGAAGCAGACGTCGTTTACGAGGGCGACGAAGAAGAAGTTGTCACACCTGAGCGGGAGGGATGTCGAATTAAGCACTGCAGTTAGCTGCAACAAAGCGCCAGTGCGACCTGTGCTTGCTGCATTTGTGGGGGTGAGGTATGGCTGAACAGAATCCTGACAGAGAATCCACAGAATGCTGGTATACCGTGAGGAACAATTCTGGATGCATGTATGCACTTTTGAGGCCGACATGTTGTCTTTTTTAGATTAGATTAGCGTTGATTTCCGATTCAGGTTCCTACTGGATCCTCTTTTTTCTTCAATAATTATCCCAGAATTTTTTCTGACTCACCCAACTTTAGACATTTCACCTAACAAGCCCTTCCTGGTTGCACCTATTTCTTGTTTCTGATGGTTAGATCGGCGTCCTGTAACACGACCATGTTTTCGAACCATATTTCTCTCGGCAACTGTAGACAAGACGGCCTGCGATGACGCTAAATAGCATCCTAGAGCGCTTCCCTGACACTTGGTCCGGCGTCCATTGAGTCATTAGGGCTTACTTGATTGCCTGTCAACTATTCTGGCAATATATGCTACCGGTAACTCCTTGAAGTTACTAACAGGTGGTGAGATTGATACAAATATAAGATTTCTGACATCCAAATGCATGCAAACGAGCTCATTTCAATGGGCAATAGAGGACCCATCTTTGCGATCGTCAGTCACCCTGAGCTTCAGAGATAACTTGACACTAACCTCTTCACTATAGCCTATCTTCATCGTGTCAAGTTACCTCTGACCACATCTAATAGCCCCCGCCGCCCGCCAATCAAATTTAAAGCCCGCACTCAATGACTCATTGAACGATTTAGCCAATGAACGCGAACGAGTCAAAGCGCGCTTTGATCAAATCCGGACCAATCAAAGATAAGGCTGAATATCAGGGACTTGCCGTAACCTGTGGGCAGCACGCAAAATACATCATCCCTCAGTAGATAATGATGCAGGGCCTCAAACTGCTCTGGTTTCAATTCCGATATACTCATATTTTGCAAAGAATCAAGAGATAACTTAACACATTAATTTACGTAGTCACTCGTAGGAGACGCCATGCTTTCTTTGTGTACGGTTATGCACTCGGAACTACTCGGATGTCTCCGCACTCGACAATAACTTTGTTGTTAGTATGGAGCTTGCGGAATCAGCCGAGGATTGCCGATTGACGGTCAACCAATCAGCGTTTTCACCAAACTTTGGTGAAAAATTTTGAAAC
>NW_019773825.1:212099-349102 GCF_001039355.2 Lingula anatina
AATGAAAAAAATATTTTTAAAATTTCAAATTTCAAAGGGGAAGGGGACTGCTACATGTAGTTTAATTAGCGTGGGAAAAAGGTACCTGCTGTGAACAAGCGATTCCCTTCTGACATGTGCCCCTTATCTTTATCTATATAGGCTCTCCAATACCACGTATCAAAACACATGCATGTAGCCGTCTCAGCAAACTCCACAAAAGGAAAAATACCCCATCAGAATAACCGTCTAACAAGGTACTGTGGGTGTGCGGTATTTTTAAACATGTCCTTTTTTCGTTTAGGTTTGATATTTCTGTTGATGTATGTTGCTCATACTTGTAGTGCTGGCAAACAGAAGATACTGATTTTTCCTTTTTCAAATATCTATAACTCGAGGACCATGAATTTAGAGAAGATCGCTGTCATGTTGAGGGACCACGACTTTCACGTCACCATGTTGGTCTCTCACCACTATTCACCTAAAAGGAATATAGATGGCGTCAACTTGATCAGGTACAAAATGCCTCAACTACAAATTAATAAGGGGGGAGAATTGGACCTGAACAGTTCACTTCATTACATCGAGAAAGATGTGGTGCCATTTCTTAGGCAAATAGATGAGATGGACTTTACACTCTGCGAGGTTCTTCTTAGCAGCAAAGACATATTGAATAGACTGAAAGAAGAAAAGTTTGATCTGTTGTTCTTTGACTTTGGCAATGTTGGCTCAGGTCCTATTTTGAATGAATATCTTGGCATTCCTTCCATCGCTTATTCTAATTTTGGATTTATGGAAACTTGGACTATATTCAAACAGCCCACGTTTAATTCTTATACGCCTGGTATATACAGCTCCTTCTCTGATAAAATGACATTTTGGGAAAGAGTGCAAAATACAGACATGATACTTGACATTGAAAGTTGGGCCAGCGATAGAATAGATCATATTGAAAAAATGAAGGCCAAGTACCTGCCCAACAACAACTGGCCACATGCTAAGCACTCATATGAACGAGTGTCTCTGATGATTGCCGCCAACGTCAATTTTGCGTTTGACTTCCCGCGACCTGTCATGCCTCACGTGATACCCATCTCTGGACTTCTTTGGACACCGCCTAAGACGTTGCCGAAAGAATTCATCAATATTGTAACATCTGCCACTAATGGAGTTATTGTGATGAGTTTTGGGACACTTGTGCCGACTTTCAGTATTGAAAAGGCGGAGATTTTGGCCAGAGTGTTTTCCAAGCTCTCACAGACTGTCATCTGGCGTTACCAAGGTGCTTCTCCTAAGTCTTTGGGAAGGAACACACACCTGGTAGAATGGCTGCCACAGAATGATCTTCTTGCCCATCCTAACATCAAACTGTTCATCACCCACTGTGGAGTAAGCAGCACATGGGAGACCCTCTACCATGCAGTTCCTGTGGTTGCAATTCCACTTCTTTGGGACCAACACCAACACGCAAGGAAATTGAAGGAACGTGCGAGAATGGGTGAAATTATAAGCTTCGGTACCCTAAATGAAGAAGAATTAGAAAGTACTATTCTCAAGGTCTTAAGTGACAAATCGTATAAAGAGAACGCGGTTAAGATGTCTAAACTTCTACAAGACGCCCCAATGTCGGGACAGGAGGAACTGTTGTATTGGATTAAGTATGTAATAAGACACAATGGAACTCTTCACTTTCACTCTCATGCTGCTTACAATCTGAACTGGTATCAGTATTACCTATTGGATGTCATTGCTTACAAAACTGCAGCGAGATGTTTGTATTATTTCGTTTACCTTCTTCCAGTAGTAATTCTTTGGAAAGTACTTAAAGTTCTGTTCATTCGTGAAAAACCTAAACACGCCTGACTTCATTATTGCGCCCTTGAAAAGTAAAAGATTTAGAGGCCAAAACGTCATTTAAAATGATGAATCATTTAGTCTGCACATCACTGTTAGCCCATTACCTGTATCAGAACGGGGCAGTTGAAATTGTTAGTTTCATTTGAGAGAGACTGAGCTAATAAATTATTAACATAATTAGTAAATAGATTGAAAATGAAGAAGAATGAAGATGTTGATAATACGTTAGCAATTAAACATCGGTGGATTTTCATTTATTCATTTGTCGTGTCAGTTAGTGCACAGAATTTAAACATTTCTTAAAATGAAGCCAACGAAGACCAAGAAAATTACTAGAATAACCGAAGACATATTAGGGTAACCGTCAAATTTGAAATGTTACATGATACATTCAAGCACCTCTGTCATTGCCATACAATTTGTGATATTTTTTAACAAAAGAAGAACGATCAAGATAAAACTTTGACAAAAAAAAAAAAAAAAAAAAAAAAATGATAGAGCAAATTTTTTATCTGTATTCCGCCATTCCAAGGTGAGCAGCTGGTGGAGAACTGCAAATCAAGTAGACACCTTTCTATTCATTCTGCTATCTTTGCGATGACTCCACATTTTAGTAGGTACAAGTTTGTGCCCTGGCGGAGTGATAAGTTTATTATAAAGTCATGAAACTATCTACCGATGTCAATAACCATGTGCCCTTTAAAGAGGATGACACTTATACGATATGCCAAGTTGCAAAACGCGGTTAAGATGTCTAAACTTCTACAAGACACCCCAATGTCGGGACAGGAAGAACTGTTGTATTGGATTAAGTATGTTATACGACACAATGGAACTCTTCACTTTCACTCTCAGGCTGCTTACGGTCTGAACTGGTATCAGTATTATCTATTGGATGTCATTGCTTACAAAGCTGTAGTGAGTTGTTTGTATTATTTTGTTTTTCTTCTTACCGCAGTTATTCTTTGGAGTGTGCTTAAATTTGTGTTCATTCGTGAAAAACCCAAAAATGCGTAATTTCATAATTGCACAGTTAGTACTTTAGTTTGGATTAAAAAGACAAATCGACTTGAAAACAAACAGCCAAAACTATGGCCATTATGAAATCAACTTTGAATAATGTACGAAAAGTAATTATATCCTTTAATTATGAATATTCAAAGTCTGTACTTAGTGGAATATATAGTTGGGCATTGCCTGTCACACATTGTCTTACTCGTATTTCTAATTTGCTGCAAACCACTACGGTGTCTAATTTAGTTGTCAGAATGAAAAGAACTGTGAATTTTCATTAGTTTTAATAACATAGTCAGCAAGATATAGATATCTTCATATTTTTGTTCGTCATAAACCAGCTACATGCACCGTGCTTATGCAACCTACTGATTTGTGTCCTAACTCGGTCAATCACGGTCAGTAAAGATAAGGTTTGTACTTTAAGGGCTCATTCCCCATTGAAACTATGGGTCTAGGTAGATCAATCCAGCTCCGCGAGGACTCTCGCACAAATACAATTAGTTTAAGAGATTAACATGTCTCCTCCTGTTTCTAACGTACTCGTGTGATCACCAGCTTTTCTGTTTTCTGCTCAACGCCGGAAGGAGGCGTGTTAGTCTGTTAAACTGATTGCATTCAACGAGATTCCCCACAGAATTGGATCGAACTACGTAGACCAATAGTTTCAATGGGAATGAGCCCTAAGACAGGGACGCATGCTCTTCCTTGATAAATACGTGTCACAAGGCAACATACACAGCCAAGCAAACTGAACTGATTGGAAAGAGTTGAGAAAAAATTTTTCGGAATAATGCATCTTCATTATTTATTTTAAGTGTATGTAGTTTAACAAATATGTTCTGAAAACGAACATACATCAGGCCAGTATCCGGGGGGAGGGGGGGAGGGGGGGTCGAAAGAACCGCCCCTTTTGCTGGGAAAAGGTCCACTCTGGGTAAAATTTGATCTAGGTACATGAAGTTTTTATGGGAAAATATCCACTTTTTCAGAAAAAGAAACCCCCTTTTGAAATTGCTGGCTACGGGCCTGTACATGAAGCCACCTGTGCCCATCAGGTCAACTGGACTCCTGTATGACTTGGATTGGCCGGGAACTAAGTTTGAAATAGGTCCAATATACCCCATAAGTTAAAAGTCGTTTACAAAACCTAATAAGGTTTCCCGACAATTACATAGGTTTCCTGTCTACATGATGAACTAACATGCTAGTGCAAACTCTGAGATCATTTCATGAAACATAAGCTTTCTAAAGTGAGCGTGTGAAAAAATACCTGTAATTGAACGCGCGATTCATTCATGAAATGGGTACCTTATCGTTATCTTTATTTACTGCCAAACATCAAGAATCAAAGTGCAGAATCGTATTGACGCACTACGAGAGGCAAAAAACCCTTCTGACGACCGTCCAACGGGGCACTGTGACTGTGCGGTATTCTTAAACATGTTCTTTTCCAGAGCAGGTTTGACTGTACTTTGTTTGGTATTTCTACTGGTGTTTGTGCCGCACACTTGTAGAATCGCTGGAAAAAAGAAGATATTGATCTTTCCTTATACGAATGTTTACAATTCGAGGACCATGAATTTGGAGAAGATCGCTGTCATGTTGAAGGACCACGACTTCCACGTCACCATGTTGGTCTCTCACCACTATGCACCTAAAAGGAATATAGATGGCGTCAACCTAATCAGGTATAAAATACCTGAACTGCAGATGAATAAGGGGGGAGAATTCGACTTGGACAGATCACTACGTTACATCGAGAAAGACGTGATACCATTGCTAAGGCAAGTAGATGAGATGGATTTCGCAGTGTGTGAACATCTTCTCAGTAGCAATGGCATTTTGGACAAACTGAGAGACGAAAAGTTTGATCTGTTATTTTTCGACTTTGTTAATGTATGCTCGGGTCCAATTATATATGAATCATTTGGTATCCCATCCATTATGTATTCCAATTTTGGGTTTATGGAAACTTGGACTTTATTCAAGCAGCCAACGTTTTACTCTTATACACCGGGTATATACAGTTCCTTCTCCGATAACATGACATTTTGGGATAGAGTGCAAAACACTGATATGCTACTGGACTTGGAAAAGTGGGCCAGTGATAGAATAGACCATATTGAAAGAATGAAGGCCAAGTACCTGCCAAACAACAACTGGCCACACGCTAAGCACTCGTTTGAACGAGTATCTTTAATTATTGCCGCAAATGTTAATTTTGCTCTAGACTACCCGCGACCTGTCATGCCCCACGTGATACCAATTTCTGGACTTCTTTGGACCCCGGCTAAGCCTTTGCCCAAAGAATATGAAAATATTGTATCTGCTGCCCCTAATGGAGTCATCTTGGTAAGTTTTGGGACACTTGTGCCCACGTTCAGTATTGAAAAGGCGGAGATTTTGGCCAGAGTGTTTTCCAAACTTTCACAGACAGTAATCTGGCGCTACCAAGGTGTTCCTCCCAAATCTGTGGGTAATAACACACATTTAGTAGAATGGCTGCCTCAAAATGACCTTCTTGCCCATCCTAACACCAAACTGTTCATCACCCACTGTGGAGTAAGCAGCACGTGGGAGACACTGTACCATGCAGTTCCCGTGGTTGCAATTCCACTTCTTTGGGATCAACACCACCATGCAAGGAAATTGAAGGAGCGCGCGAAAATAAGTGAAACTGTAAACTTTGGTACCCTAAACGAGGAAGAATTAGAAAGCACTATTCTCAAGGTCGTAAGTGATAAATCGTATAAAGAGAACGCGATTAAGATGTCTAAACTTCTACAAGACACCCCAATGTCGGGACAGGAGGAACTGTTGTATTGGATTAAGTATGTAATACGACACAATGGAACTCTTCACTTTCACTCTCATGCTGCTTACGGTCTGAACTGGTATCAGTATTATCTATTGGATGTCATTTCATACAAAGCTGCAGCGAGTTGTTTATATTATTTAACTTGGCTTTTGCCTTTAGTCATTGTCTGGAAAGTATTTAGATTTGTGTTCATTCGTCTGAAATGTCTGATTGCATTTTTGCACCCTTGAGAAGTGAATTGATTAGACATAAGGCGTCATTTTGATAAATTTATTGAAAAACTCATTATCAGTACACGGGTATTTATACCATTGTTTGCTGACAACTTATTCACAGTATGGCTCAAATTTCATAACGGTTTACTTAAATATAGTATGGGACTGAAACATTAGCTACGTCTTCCTTGTTATTACATGGTCGAAATATTTTAATTGAACTATTTTAGTAAGTAGATTTTGGTTTAGACGAATTTTCAGGCTTAAGTTATTTTGCGCCACAGACCCAATGCAGTTTGTATTTTTCGCACAGCATGTGTTATTTCTTCCACGAGGTCAAAGTGTCCTTCACCCTTTCTTGCACTCTTTATCATTATGGGACAGTTTATCTGTTAGTTTCCCCAGATAGGAACCCAGAACAAAAATAAATTTGTTGAAGATTACTATGTGAAAATGAAATTTTCTTGAAATTTACAAAGGAAAAGAATCTTTAATTGTAAACTAAATTCTTAACATAGACACTTTCTGAAGATCCCATGCAAATAACTCCCCCCAGAACCGCCCTCGTTGAAATAACACAGGTAATAAAAAATTATGGTAACAAGCTCATATATATGTGAATTTCATCTCACAGTAGCACCAAGGATGTTGCTATACATACTTACACAGTATCACAATAGACTGTGGGACTGTGCTGTGCACGTGATAGTTCCACTGATTCAGGATGTAAAATCCACGGGAACTATTACCAGAGATCACTCCAAGTCTGTCTTCAGTACCTTTTTTTTTTTTAATTTTCTTAGAACAAATTGCAAACCCAAGGCAAATGTGCAATTTTCTTTTAATTATTTTTTTTATTTTTTACAGTGCTTCATGAAGTCAATACTATACAATACTGTTTCTGAAATTGTTCGACATTTGATCAGATGAAGAAAATTTCCCTTTCCTTACAGCTTACAGTAACAATTTACATGCATGATATTCAAACTAAATATTTTAATAACCATCAGCTTAATTACAAAAACATACATTGTAACTGAATGGATATTTACAAGGACATAATTTGACAGGCCTCTCCCATAATGACTAGGTTTATTACTATATGGTTCTGAACTTTCACTTCCATAACTTTGAAACTATTTTCCAACTGACACAGAATCTAAAATGTGATATGTGTTTATCAGTTAACTTTTCTATTTGTAATCCAGAGACGTTTCAGAGACGTTAAATATTTGAAAAAAAAGTTCTTAGTTTCTTGGAAATATAAAATGATCCTTGGCACCAATTTAATAGTACCACCATTTTTCAAATTGATTTGGTGATAATCTCATTTTATAATGACACACTGTAGAGAGACTGGTATCCAATCTTAAATCGAGGTAGACTTTGAAAATTCCAAGTGGAGCTGGCATGGCAAAAACTTGAAACTCTAAACCACAAAGTAAATTGTTGCACAAATTTTATCAAAATTGCCAGTCCACCTTCACTACTGCTTCATTTTGGACTGGAAATGGATACATTTTTTGTCATGACTGGTAAAGGCAGTGAATATTCTCATTTTTACAACTATGATTTTAAAATGAGATATCAGTACTATCTATCTAAAAAAAACATTATTTCATGTTCCAAAAGTCCACATTTTGCTTTTGTCACATCACAAACACTATGTGTAAAGCTTGATTTCTCTCTGTGCCCAAATTTCAATAAATACAGGCACAAAATGCTGTCTGTTATTTCTCACCATTTTTCCATTTCACTTCAACACTCATTATTCCCCTTTGGAGTATTAAAAACTTGTCAATCTTTCCAATTTCGCTTTCATCATCTGGCAAGATATCAAATGCTGTCATTTTCTCCCCCCAAGCTTCCTGGTGCCAATCATATCATCATGTTTCAGTTCCTTACATTCTAAACACTCCAAATTTAGTTTGGACTTGCTCGGCATTCAGAGCAGCACTTATACTAAGCCCTAGGACGTTTCTGGTGTCCACTGGGTCTATCACACCATCATCCCATAACCTAAAGCAGGATCAAAGAACCATGGTTACCATCAATCATTTTTGAATGAATTTAATAATTATTAAGGTGCAATTTTTGATTGCCAGTCTCTTAAAATATAAAACTTTAAAATATGGAATTGAAAAAGTTTACAGGTACCAACTGTATTCCAATCCTTTGACCATAAACAATGATACAAGTGAAGAGCATTACCTTGCACTGGAGTAATATGGGCTTCCTTCCTTTTCATACTTCTTTAATATTGGTTCTTTTATAGCCTGTTCTTCTTCTACAGTGAACTGAAGCAATATGATCAGAGATTTATCAAAAAGTTAACACAAACAGAAAAAAATTGTATTCAAATAAGTCTATGTATGATTATGCTTCTCACATAAACAATTAAGACTGTAAACAATTACATCAGCTTTACAAAAAGTGAGAAAAATATATGTATATATATATGTATATTCTTCCACTGAAATCATCTACTGAGTCTACGAAAGTTTAAGAAATAAATTATGCTCAGAGAACTAAGAAATTATTTATTAACAAACCAAAACAATGTTTTTTAATATCTCTGGAAAGAAACAAAATGATAATCAGCCCTGTGCTTTTATATATACCTATTCACAAAACACTCTCACACATTTTTTCTTTTTCTATTAAACAAAAATATAGTACACAGAGATCTTTTCGTGTAATGGAAGTACACAATAAAAATGCACACAGCTTAAGAGCTGATTAGCCTTAAAACCAATACAAACTGAAACCATCAGGCAATCAGATCACTCAAAGGGACCTATCACACATCATTTCAAATACCATCTGGTGAAATCAATTGGACTACATGGGTTTTAGGGTGAAACTGGTCTATACATGATCCCCAAACTCACTTCTTTTCCTTCTCTCAACCGTTGCTCCCTGGCAATCTGTGACAGGACCCCTGCTGCCTGCTCCCCACCCATCACTGAGATTCTAGCATTGGGCCACATGTACAAAAATCTGGGCCTGGGATATGTATAAAAAAATAATAATGTGAAGGAATTGTTAAAAAAATGACAAAAAGACTGTTGTTGCAGTATGTAACTTACAGTACTGAAATAAATAGCAAATCCCATTCATGAGAAACTGTGAAGTTATTTGCAAAAATGTAACTTTTTTTCTCCAGAAAATAATTTTTTTACTTCTAATAACACTACTTGAAAAACAAGTTATTTGATTCTCTATTATTTAACCTACCCATAAGCCCTCCCACACATCCCATAATTCCCTGCACCATAGGAACCTCCTACAATCACAGTGAACTTTGGCACGTTTGCACAGGATACTGCTGTTACCATTTTAGCTCCATTTTTGGCAATGCCTCCTGCCTCTGCCTCTTTACCAATCATAAAACCTGGAATATTTTATTAAAAATCAGCACAAAATTGAACTCTTGCAACTGTAAGAACTCTTTCATAAGATAGCACATAGCAATTATCTTTCCTTAGATTTTTTAGAAGAACCGCTGACTGTGAATGAAAAAGCATCTACAGCAAACCTGTTATTTTAAAAGAAATATTGCCTGCATAAGTATGCTCTTTTTATATAAGAATGTTTTTATTAAAAAATAAACAGTTTTCAACTAATATCTAAGTCAAAGCTTCAGCAACAAAATTTCTTTTGATTATGAAAAATGTCTTTGACTCTGTTATGTAAAAACAAAGAGCAGCTGACCTGTAATGTTTTGAAGAAATATCAAAGGTATTCCCCGCTGGCAGCATAACTCTATGAAATGTGTTCCCTAAAACATATTACATACATGGTAATTATTAGTAACTACATGCTATCCATATCTTTACTTCAATTTCATTTCTATTATTTTTCAGAGACTCTACCAAACCACTGTAAATTCAAAACTGCCATAAACAGAATTCAGAGTAATTTTTATATTTTATTTTTTCATTCAGTCCAAAAGCCTATATCATAAATTGCCAAAATCACTGTAACACTTAGATAATATTTCAGTTTCATTGAAAAAGGTGGAACATTGAAGTACCTTTAAGGCAGACTCTGAGAAAAGAACCCCGTTGTTTCCCAGAATGCCCACAGGATAGCCCCAGAGCCTGGCAAACCCACAAACTAAAGTATCTCCATACATTTCCTTGAACTCATCAAACCTGCTGCCATCAACAATCCTAGCTATTACCTGGAAGAACATAAAATTGAGAATTTTTTTCACTACTGCTTATTAGAATATTTGTACATCTATATTTTTATGCTTTTGCAAATCAAATATTTATATATTTTTTCTGAATTATATATATGAAGTTCAAGAGACCTGTTGGATTCGAATGACACAACATGAAACCACGGAATTCTTTAAATAAAAATAACAGATAGTGAATGTGACTGAATCTTAGAAATCATGTTAAATCATGACTTATAACACTTTGAAATTTCAGATTAACACCAACTGATCCTTCAGTAATGCTAACATTCTGTTCAATTAATGCCATCTAAGGCATTCTCTTACATTCTCAGTTGGCAGACACACACCACTTACTTCTCTAATATCATATGTTTTCTTTAGATTATCTCCAACAATGCCATAAATCTCATCTGCGGAGTGAGCAGGAGCTTCTGGTTCCTCCATAGTTACCTGAGAGAGAGTGGAAAGAGTCATCAAATAACCACTGCCATACTCTCATGCTTCAAAAATCAAGTTAAAGATATAATGAAAAATATTCCTGTGGCACAATGTTGTAATTCCAACTTTAAATGAGTTCAGGAAATTCTTTAATTATTTAGTTCTGTGCTTAGACTCCACCCCCTGATTACCAGCATTTTAAAGTTATAACAACAATGACAAAAGCAGTACATGTTAAATACTGTTTACTCACGTATTGGAAGTAAAAGAAAATACTATACCTGAGGTCTTTTTGTATAATTCAGGTTTTTAATCACCCTCCTGGCTCTGTGGAGGGCATGCAGGTCATCTACTGCATAGTGGTCTGTGACACCAGATTTCCTACAATATGGCAGTGTTCATATTTTAGCATATAAGTTTACTTATCCAACATTTTAATATGTAATTAAATTGACAAAGTGACAAACAGTTCCCTTTTAAAATAAAATTTAAGTGAGGCTGGGGAATAGATAACTGTTGCTTTAAAAATCCTTTTGCTTTAAAAATTTAATCATCATGTCATTTATCTGGCAAAAGAATATAGGAATATTTTCTAAATAAACAAACATTATTATTATTCAGTAAGAATTGTGTAACAAATATTTTACATATTAATATTAACTTGACCTAATATAATCACAGATGCTTAGCAGACATATTCAGGCCATAACACCTGCAATACCTTAGCTTACCTGCAGTGAAGATCTGCCCCGCCCAGATCTTCTGCAGACACTTGTTCCCCTGTTGCTGCTCTGACCTAATGAAACAACATTACACATAAGAACTGGAAAATGGCCCAAAAGCACAGACCCAGGCAAAGGAAATAGACAATACAAAGTATTAGGAAACCCAGGTTCTTTCCGTGCTGAATGACTGTCTGTCCTGAGAGTTTCTTCAAATCTTGTGAAGATATTTTTGAGACTGCTTATCTATTAACAATGAAAAATCACAAACTGATTCCAAAATTAAGGATAATTCCAAATGTGACCCTTGTGTCAAAATGCAACTGTTCAGTACCTTTAGCTCTACTTTGATAGTAGAATCATATACAATATCAATAACACTGTACAATGAAACCATTTACAATAAGTCTAATATAACACTAAATTTGTAATTATGGTCCAATATATCAACATAAGATAGAATCTTTCTATTATAAGTACCAATTCCTGATATACCCCTCCAAAATATATTTTTCCTTCACCTCTGAACTCACATCTACACTATGGATCAGATTATAAACAGAGTACTTACTAGAGGTGGTCCTCCAAGAAATATAGTTCCTTGTTTACCAACAATAATACTTTCATCTGCCATTGCTGGCACATATGCACCGCCTGCAGTGCAGCTCCCCATCACCACGGCAACCTTAACAAAATAAAGGGAAAATCTTTAAAAAATAAAATTGTGCAGCCATTGTTAAGTCTCACAGAAAAACTGGAATGAGTTAGGTGTGACAAGTTTTGACATCCCTCACCTGAGACATAAACTTAGATACACTGGTTAATTGTAATGTAGTATGAAGTAGTATGATGTGTTAGTTGTGACAGAGCACCAAAGTATTTATATGAGACACACACTACCTTACCTGAGCTATCCCCTGGGCAGACATATTAGCCTGGTTGTAAAATATTCTACCAAAGTGGTGTCTATCTGGAAAGACTTCATCCTGGCGAGGAAGGTTGGCACCCCCAGAGTCAACTGAATACCAAATACACCATGCAGCCACATTACCAAAAACATTTACTTGATATAACATTTACAATGATGTGGCAAAACACAGAGTGCATTCAAAAAGTAAACAACAAGAAGCTTAACCAATAGCCAACATAAAACTTTAACATACTCTGGAGGTGGTTTTATTTCAAAAGTTGGTTTTAAGCTGCAGACCAACAATCTCAAGACAGCACAAACTTTTGTGCAGAAACTGAATGCACTGCTGGGAAAAATATATTTACTTTACTCACCTAAATAAATACATGGTAAGTGGTTTTGTTGAGCAATCTCTTGAGCCCTTATGTGTTTCTTCACAGTAATGGGATAGTAAGAACCGCCTTTTACTGTTGGATCATTGGCCACTATCATACATTCAACTCTGAAGATGTCAAAAAAAAATATATAATAATAATAAAATTGAAATTAATTGAGATTGTAAAACTGATAATAAATTAAACAGAAATGCATTAAATTCTATTACACAGAGCGACAGCCTTGAATTGTTCCCAATGAATGCAACAATTCTGAAGCAGTTAAAATATTTAGAAACTTAAAGAAAAATCAGTTGTGCACCAATAACATGATATGGCATTTACCCGGATACTCTGCCAATGCCTGTGATAATTCCCCCAGCAGGCACCTCTTCTTTACCATACAGGTTGTAACCAGCCAACTGAGACAGTTCAAGAAATGGAGACCTAGGGAAGAATTTGGATAAGAAATTTGAATGCAATGAACTGTGTGTACTAAAATGAATTTTGAATATATTTGAATTATGAGACTGTATTGCTAATTACTAACACTCAACATCACCAAATCATTTGATGTACAAGTTGCTGTATCTCTCTCTCTCTCTCTCTCTCTCTCACACACACACACACACACACACACACACACACACACACACACACACACACACACACACACACACACACACACACACACACACACGGTCTCTAAACAACTGGAAGTTATTATCACTTATATAGATTGCTAGAGATTCTATAGATCATCTACATAGACAAAATTTTACCCTGGATCTAAAAGATTATTTATCCTGTCCCTGGGCAAAAGTTTTCCACGAGAAGTTTGCCTTTCTCTTGCCTTTTCTCCCCCTCCTAGAACAAATGAAGTGAACAACAAGATCAATAATAACATCATGTAAGAACATACATTCAACAGAATTTATAAGCAGTAATGTTCTCTTACAAGAGGGGCCACTGTGTCCAATCTGTCAAAACTATTAACCCATTACAGTGACGTCATATTTGCTCCGTAACACTAGTCCCGCGGCCATGCTGGAGGGAATGAACGACGGGGAATAGTAGCGGTAATATAGGTGAACAAAATAAAATAAAATAAAATAAACTTCATATCGCGATCAAGTACACGTACACCAAAGGGAAAAGGATATTTACAAGCTGAAGCTTCAACTGATCAGCAGGATCGACCAATATGAACTCAATACAGTCTAAAAACGTGAAATCCTACCAAATGATACTTATCCAACATCGTGTTGTCAGAAGATAGTTCAGTTATCTTGTACTTCATTTTTCTTATTCATTGGGTAATAACAGTTATAGTTTGAGAGAGTTTAATGTGTAATCATAAGTTTAACCTTACACAGAAGCAACTTTTTTCATAAAGGATAGATATAAGGAGAAATTTGAGCTGATCATCAGGATAAACCCTTGTGGACTCAAGGAAGAATGTATGCAGGGTTGTCTTATGACATGAAATATTGCTGTCAGTTATGACTTATCTCTACATCATGAAGCTGTCAGATATTGTTTCAGCATTCTCGTACTTCATATTGGTTCATTAGAAAGTACATGTAACAAGACTGTTGTTTGAGAGAGTTTAATATTCACCATGAATGCAACCATTCATATAAGCAACATTGTTAGCATTTTATTATTAGTTCAGTCATTCACAGAAGCATTTATTAGGCACTGCAAATATCCTCAAACCTCAGTTTAAGTGGGACTTAGAGAATGGGAATTTGCCATGGGACTATACACTTGATATCAATGGAGCAATAGAAACTATGTCAATGATGAAAAAGACTGCCCTTTGTATCAAAATAAAGCTGCATGGTGAGTTGTGTTGTAAATAAGTTTTCAAAATACATCTACAGACATGTCTTGTTCATGCGTAGCAGACGATTCCGGTCTCCTTCCAAGATGGCTGCCGTTTGTTTTGATGACGCAAGCTCTAATGGGTCAATAGATATGTATGGCACTTAATATAGTATGCTTGTATCCTACTCAGAAACATTGTGTATATGTCAAATGTGAAAATAATGCACCATTTAGAGCTAAGTGAATGAGGGTTACCACTACCCAAGAAGTGAGAATATGTGAAATCAGAGCCAGGAGACTTAAAGTTAAGGTAAATGGCCTAGTTCTGGCTGTTCAAATAAGCTACAGGTAAAGGAACGGTTCTGTAACTGTACCTTGAGTAATTTTACCAACTGTAGTCTTGAGCTGTTGCACAAGCTGCTGCATTCGTTCATAATTCTCCTATAAAATGAAACAAAAATATTTATAATGCAGCAATATGAACTTTTTAACCAACTCACTATATTTCTTAAGTTCAAGATATGACGTTACTCCCTGCAAAATTTGTAGACATCTGAAAAAATTTTACCCACTTTGTATTCAGCATTTTCTGTATCTGGGCTGGTACNTGACTGGTATGTAATACAACACAATGGAACTCTTCACTTTCACTCTCATGCTGCTTACGGTCTGAACTGGTATCAGTATTATCTATTGGATGTCATTGCATACAAAGCTGCAGCGAGTTGTTTATATTATTTAACTTGGCTTTTGCCTTTAGTCATTGTTTGGAAAGTATTTAGATTTGTGTTGATTCGTGAAAAACCTTAAAATGTCTGATTGCATTTTTGCACTCTTGAGAAGTGAATTGATTAGACATAAGGCGTTATTTTGATAAATTTATTGAAAAACTCATTATCAGTACACGGGTATTTATACCATTGTTTGCTGACAACTTATTCACAGTATGGCTCAAATTTCATAACTGTTTACTTAAATATAGTAAGTATGGGACTGAAACATTAGCCACGTCTTCCTTGTTATTACATGGTCGCAATATTTTAATTGAACTATTTTAGTAAGTAGATTTTGGTTTAGACGAATTTTCAGGCTTAAGTTATTTTGCGCCACAGACCCAATGCAGTTAGTATTTTTCGCACAGCATGTGTTATTTCTTCCACGAGGTCAAAGTGTCCTTCACCTTTTCTTGCACTCTTTATCATTATGGGACAGTTTATCTGTTAGTTTCCCCAGATAGGAACCCAGAACAAAAATAAATTTGTTGAAGATTACTATGTAAAAATGAAATTTTCTTGAAATTTACAAAGGAAAAGAATCTTTAATTGTAAACTAAATTCTTAACATAGACACTTTCTGAAGATCCCATGCAAATAACTCCCCCCAGAACCGCCCTCGTTGAAATAACACAGGTAATAAAAAATTATGGTAACAAGCTCATATATATGTGAATTTCATCTCACAGTAGCACCAAGGATGTTGCTATACATACACAGTATCACAATAGACTGTGGGACTGTGCTGTGCACATGTGATAGTTCCACTGATTCAGGATATAAAATCCACGGGAACTATTACCAGAGATCACTCCAAGTCTGTCTTCAGTACCTTTTTATTTAATTTTCTTAGAACAAATTGCAAACCCAAGGCAAATGTGCAATTTCTTTTAATTATTATTTTTTTTTTTACAGTGCTTCATGAAGTCAATACTATACAATACTGTTTCTGAAATTGTTCGACATTTGATCAGATGAAGAAAATTTCCCTTTCCTTACAGCTTACAGTAACAATTTACATGCATGATATTCAAACTAAATATTTTAATAACCATCAGCTTAATTACAAAAACATACATTGTAACTGAATGGATATTTACAAGGATATAATTTGACAGGCCTCTCCCATAATGACTAGGTTTATTACTATATGGTTCTGAATTTTCACTTCCATAACTTTGAAACTATTTTCCAACTGACACAGAATCTAAAATGTGATATGTGTTTATCAGTTAACTTTTCTATTTGTAATCCAGAGACGTTTCAGAGGCGTTAAATATTTGAAAAAAAAAAGTTCTTAGTTTCTTGGAAATATAAAATGATCCTTGGCACCAATTTAATAGTACCACCATTTTTCAAATTGATTTGGTGATAATCTCATTTTATAATGACACACTGTAGAGAGACTGGTATCCAATCTTAAATCGAGGTAGACTTTGAAAAATCCAAGTGGAGCTGGCATGGCAAAAACTTGAAACTCTAAACCACAATGTAAATTGTTGCACAAATTTTATCAAAATTGCCAGTCCACTTTCACTACTGCTTCATTTTGGACTGGAAATGGATACATTTTTTGTCATGACTGGTAAAGGCAGTGAATATTCTCATTTTTACAACTATGATTTTAAAATGAGATATCAGTACTATCTATCTAAAAAAAACATTATTTCATGTTCTAAAAGTCCACATTCTGCTTTTGTCACATCAGAAACACTATGTGTAAAACTTGATTTCTCTCTGTGCCCAAATTTCAATAAATACAGGTACAAAATGCTGTCTGTTATTTCTCACCATTTTTCCCTCTCGCTTCAACACTCATTATTCCCCTTTGGAGTATTAAAAACTTGTCAATCTTTCTCATTTTGCTTTCATTATCTGGCAAGATATCAAATGCTGTCTTTTTCTCCCTCCATGCTTCCTGGTGTCAATCATATCATCATGTTTCAGTTCCTTACATTCTAAACACTCCAAATTTAGTTTGGACTTGCTCGGCATTCAGAGCAGCACTTATACTAAGCCCTAGGACGTTTCTGGTGTCCACTGGGTCTATCACACCATCATCCCATAACCTAAAGCAGGATCAAATAATCATGGTTACCATCAAACATTTTTGAAGGAATTTAATAATTATTAAGGTGCAATTTTTGATTGCCAGTCTCTTAAAATATAAAACTTTAAAATTTGGAATTGAAAAAGTTTATAGGTACCAACTGAATTCCAATCCTTTGACCATAAACAATGATACAGCAGTGAAGAGCATTACCTTGCACTGGAGTAATATGGGCTTCCTTCCTTTTCATACTTCTTTAATATTGGTTCTTTTATAGCCTGTTCTTCTTCTGCAGTGAACTGAAGCAACATGATCAGAGATTTATCAAAAAGTCAACACAAACAGAAAAATTGTATTCAAATAAGTCTATTTATGTATGATTATGCTTCTCACATAAACAATTAAGATTGTAAACAATTACATCAGCCTTACATAAAGTGAGAAAAATATATGTATATTCTTTTATGAAAAGCATTCAATGTATGTAAACAACATTTTCACAAGACTTAAACCAAGTTAAGACAAAATATCTCCCAAAAAATATAATCATCCACTGAGTCTGCAAAAGTTTAAGAAATAAATGACGCTCAGAGAACCAAGAAATTATTTATTTACAAACCAAAACAATGTTTTTTTTATATCTCTGGAAAGAAACAAAATGATAATCAGCCCTGTGCTTTTATATATACCTATTCACAAAACACTCTCACACAATTTTTCTTTTTCTATTAAACAAAAATACGTACATAGAGATCTTTTCATGTGATTGAAGTACACAATAAAAATGCACACAGCTTAAGAGCTGATTAGCCTTAAAACCAATACAAACTGAAACCATCAGGCAATCAGATCACTCAGAGGGACCTATCACACATCATTTCAAATACCATCTGGTGACATCAGTTGGACCATATGGGTTTTAAGCTGAAACTGGTCTATGCATGATCCCCAAACTTACCTCTTTTCCTTCTCTTAACCTCTGCTCCCTGGCAATCTGTGACAGGACACCTGCTGCCTGCTCCCCTCCCATCACTGAGATTCTAGCATTGGGCCACATGTACAAAAATCTGGGCCTGGAATATGTATAAAAAAAATAATGTGAAGAAATTGTTTTAAAAAAATGACAAAAAGACAGTTGTTGCAGTATGAAACTTACAGTACTGAAATTAAGAGCAAATCCCATTCATGAGAAACTGTAGTTATTTGCAAAAATGTAACACTTTTTTTTCTCTAGATAAGAAATTTTTTACTTCTAATAACACTACTTGAAAAACAAGTTATTTCATTCTCTATCATTTAACCTACCCATAAGCCCTCCCACACATCCCATAATTCCCTGCACCATAGGAACCTCCTACAATCACAGTGAACTTTGGCACGTTTGCACAGGATACTGCTGTTACCATTTTAGCTCCATTTTTGGCAATGCCTCCTGCCTCTGCCTCTTTACCAATCATAAAACCTGGAATATTTTAATAAAAAATCAGCACAAAATTGAATTCTTGCAACTGTACGAACTCTTTCATAAGACAGCGCATAGCAATTATCTTTCCTTAGATTTTTTAGAACCGCTGACTGTGAATGAAAAAGCATGAACAGCATACCTGTTATTTTAAAAGAAATATTGCCTACATAAGTATGCTCTTTTCATATAAGAATGTTTTTATTAAAAAATAAAAAGTTTTCAAGTAATATCTAAGGCAAAGCTTCAGCAGCAAAATTTCTTTTGATTTTGAAAAATGTCTTTGACTTTGTTATGTAAAAACAAAGAGCAGATAACCTGTAATGTTTTGAAGAAATATCAAAGGTATTCCCCGCTGGCAGCATAACTCTATGAAATGTGTTCCCTAAAACATATTACATACATGGTAAATATTAGTAACTTCACGCCATCCATATCTTTACTTAAATTTCATTTCTATTATTTCTCAGACACTCTACCAAACAGAATTCAGAGTAATTCTTATATTACATTTTATTTTTTTATTTAGTCAAAAAGCTTTCATCATAAATTACCAAAAGCAATATTACACTTTGATAATATTTCAGTTTCATTGAAAAAGGTAGAACATTGAAGTACCTTTAAGGCAGACTCTGAGAAAAGAACCCCATTGTTTCCTAAAATGCCCACAGGATAGCCCCAGAGCCTGGCAAAGCCACAGACTAAAGTATCTCCATACATTTCCTTGAACTCATCAAACCTGCTGCCATCAACAATCCTAGCTATTACCTGGAGGAACAAAACAATTGAGAATTTTCTTCACTACTGTTTATTAGAATATTTGTATACCTATATTTTTCATGCTTTTGCAAATCATATATATATATATATATATATATATATATATATATATATATATAAAGTACAAGAGATATGTTGGATTAGAATGACACAACATGAAATCATGAAATTCTCTGAAAGAACATATCGGCATGTGACTGTATCTTAGAAATCATGTTAAATGATGACCTATATAAATTTCAGATTAATACCAATTGATCAGTAATGTTAATATTCCGTTCAATTAATATCATCTTAGGCATTCTCTTACATTCTCAGTTGGCAGACACACACCACTTACTTCTCTAATATCATATGTTTTCTTTAGATTATCTCCAACAATGCCATAAATCTCATTTGCGGAGTGAACAGGAGCTTCTGGTTCCTCCATAGTTACCTGAGAGAGAGTGGTAAGAGTCATCAAATAACCACTGGAAATGACACTGCCATACTCTCATGCTTCAAGAGTCAAGTTAAAGATATAATGAAAAATATTCCTGTGGCACTATGTTGTAATTCCAACTTTAAATGAGTTCAGGAAATTCTTTAATTATTTAGTTCTGTGCTTAGACTCCACCCCCTGATTACCAGCATTTTAAAGTTATAACAACAATGACAAAAGCAGTACATGTTAAATACTGTTTACTCACGTATTGGAAGTAAAAGAAAATACTATACCTGAGGCCTTTTTGTATAATTCAGGTTTTTAATCACTCTCCTGGCTCTGTGAAGAGCATGCAGGTCATCTACTGCATAGTGGTCTGTGACACCAGACTTCCTACAATATAGCAGAGTTCATATTTTAGCATATAAGTTTATTTATCCAACATTTTAATATGTAATTAAATTGACAAAGTGACAAACAGTTCCCTCTTAAAATAAAATTTAAGTGAGGCTAGGAAATAGATAACTTTTGCTTTAAAATATCTTTTTGCTTCAAAAATTTCATCAAGTCTTCATTTATCTAGCAAAAAATATAAGAATATTTCATATACACAAGCATTATTATTATTCAGTAAGAATTGTGTAACATTTTTTTTACATAATAATATTAACCCGACCTAATATAATCACAGATGTTTTGCAGACACATTCCTGTCATAACACCTGCAATAACTTAGCTTACCTGCAGTGAAGATCTGCCCCACCCAGATCTTCTGCAGACACTTGTTCCCCTGTTGCTGCTCTGACCTAATGAAACAACATTACACATAAGAACTGGAAAATGGCCCAAAAGCACAGACCCAGGCCAAGGAAATTGACAATACAAAGTATCAGGGGACCCTCATCTACACTATGAACAAGGCAGCAAAGCTGTCAAATGTACAGACAAAAAGCAGACAATAACAATGCACAAAATAGGCTACTGTCAATTCTGATGCAAAAGTACATTATGATTAACTGCAAATTCAACATCAAATTTGAATTATGCTCAACAGGTAATACCAATGTAAGTAAAATGTGTAACAAGCATAAGGCTTCAGGCCCATGGGAGTTCAAGTTCACTCTTTGAAAATGCCAGAATGAGAAAAATGAAAATTTCACAGAAAACTGCATAAATTCAATAATAAATGACCTAATGAAACAACATTACATATCAGAACTGGAAAATGGCCCGAAAGCACAGACCCAGGCCAAGGAAATGGACAATACAAAGTATTAGGAACCCAGATTCTTTCCTTGCTGTCTGTCCTGACAGTTTGTTCAAATCTTGAGAAGATCTTTTTGAGATAGCTCGTCTATTAACGAGTAGACAATGCCATTGAAAATACAACCCCCTTCATAATGAAAAATCACAAACTGATTCCAAAATTAAGGATAATTCCAAATGTGACCCTCGTGTAAATTGTAACTGCTTAGTACCTTTAGCTCTACTTTGATTGTAGAATCATATACAATATCAATAATACTGTACAATGAAACCATTTACAATAAGTCTAATATAACACTAAATTTGTAATTATGGTCCAATATATCAACATAAGATAGAATCTTTCTATTATAAGTAGCAATTCCTGATATACCCCCCCCAAAATATATTTTTCCTTCACCTCTGAACTCACATCTACACTATGGATCAGATTATAAACAGAGTACTTACTAGAGGTGGTCCTCCAAGAAATATAGTTCCTTGTTTACCAACAATAATACTTTCATCTGCCATTGCTGGCACATATGCACCGCCTGCAGTGCAGCTCCCCATCACCACGGCAACCTTAACAAAATAAAGGGAAAATCTTTAAAAAATAAAATTGTGCAGCCATTGTTAAGTCTCACAGAAAAACTGGAATGAGTTAGGTGTGACAAGTTTTGACATCCCTCACCTGAGACATAAACTTAGATACACTGGTTAATTGTAATGTAGTATGAAGTAGTATGATGTGTTAGTTGTGACAGTGCATCAAAGTGTGTTAGATGAGACACACACTACCTTACCTGAGCTATCCCCTGGGCAGACATATTAGCCTGGTTGTAAAATATTCTACCAAAGTGGTGTCTATCTGGAAAGACTTCATCCTGGCGAGGAAGGTTGGCACCCCCAGAGTCAACTGAATACCAAATACACCATGCAGCCACATTACCAAAAACATTTACTTGATATAACATTTACAATGATGTGGCAAAACACAGAGTGCATTCAAAAAGTAAACAACAAGAAGCTTAACCAATAGCCAACATAAAACTTTAACAAACTCTGGAGGTGGTTTTATTTCAAAAGTTGGTTTTAAGCTGCAGACCAACAATCTCAAGACAGCACAAACTTTTGTGCAGAAACTGAATGCACTGCTGGGAAAAATATATTTACTTTACTCACCTAAATAAATACATGGTAAGTGGTTTTGTTGAGCAATCTCTTGAGCCCTTATGTGTTTCTTCACAGTAATGGGATAGTAAGAACCGCCTTTTACCGTTGGATCATTGGCCACTATCATACATTCCACTCTGAAGATGTCAAAAAATATATATAATAATAATAAAATTGAAATTAATTGAGATTGTAAAACTGATAATAAATTAAACAGAAATGCATTAAATTCTATAACACAGAGCGACAGCCTTGAATTGTTCCCAATGAATGCAACAATTCTGAAGCAGTTAAAATATTTAGAAACTTAAAGAAAAATCAGTTGTGCACCAATAACATGATATGGCATTTACCCGGATACTCTGCCAATGCCTGTGATAATTCCCCCAGCAGGCACCTCTTCTTTACCATACAGGTTGTAACCAGCCAACTGAGACAGTTCAAGAAATGGAGACCTAGGGAAGAATTTGGATAAGAAAGTGGAATGCAATGAACTGTGTGTACTAAAATGAATTTTGAATATATTTGAATTATGAGACTGTATTGCTAATTACTAACACTCAACATCACCAAATCATTTGATGTACAAGTTGCTGTATCTCTCTCTCTCTCTCTCACACACACACACACACACACACACACACACACACACACGGTCTCTAAACAACTGGAAGTTATTATCACTTATATAGATTGCTAGAGATTCTATAGATCATCTACATAGACAAAATTTTACCCTGGATCTAAAAGATTATTTATCCTGTCCCTGGGCAAAAGTTTTCCACGAGAAGTTTGCCTTTCTCTTGCCTTTTCTCCCCCTCCTAGAACAAATGAAGTGAACAACAAGATCAATAATAACATCATGTAAGAACATACATTCAACAGAATTTATAAGCAGTAATGTTCTCTTACAAGAGGGGCCACTGTGTCCAATCTGTCAAAACTATTAACCCATTACAGTGACGTCATATTTGCTCCGTAACACTAGTCCCGCGGTAATGCTGGAGGGAATGAACGACGGGGAATAGTAGCGGTAATATAGGTGAACAAAATAAAATAAAATAAAATTAACTTCATATCGCGATCAAGTACACCAAAGGGAAAAGGATATTTACAAGCTGAAGCTTCAACTGATCAGCAGGATCGACCAATATGAACTCAATACAGTCTAAAAACATGAAATCCTACCAAATGATACTTATCCAACATCGTGTTGTCAGAAGATAGTTCAGTTATCTTGTACTTCATTTTTCTTATTCATTGGGTAATAACAGTTATAGTTTGAGAGAGTTTAATGTGTAATCATAAGTTTAACCTTACACAGAAGCAACTTTTTTCATAAAGGATAGATATAAGGAGAAATTTGAGCTGATCATCAGGATAAACCCTTGTGGACTCAAGGAAGAATGTATGCCAGATTGTCTTATGACATGAAATATTGCTGTCAGTTATGACTTATCTCTACATCGTGAAGCTGTCAGATATTGTTTCAGCATTCTCGTACTTCATATTGGTTCATTAGAAAGTACATGTAACAAGACTGTTGTTTGAGAGAGTTTAATATTCACCATGAATGCAACCATTCATATAAGCAACATTATTAGCATTTTATTATTAGTTCAGTCATTCACAGAAGCATTTATTAGGCACTGCAAATATCCTCAAACCTCAGTTTAAGTGGGACTTAGAGAATGGGAATTTGCCATGGGACTATACACTTGATATCAATGGAGCAATAGAAACTATGTCAATGATGAAAAAGACTGCCCTTTGTATCAAAATAAAGCTGCATGGTGAGTTGTGTTGTAAATAAGTTTTCAAAATACATCTACAGACATGGCTTGTTCATGCGTAGCAGACGATTCTGGTCTCCTTCCAGTATAGCTGCCGTTTGTTTTGATGACGCAAGCTCTAATGGGTCAATAGATATGTATGGCACTTAATATATTATGCTTGTATCCTACTCAGAAACATTGTGTATATGTCAAATGTGAAAATAATGCACCATTTAGAGCTAAGTGAATGAGGGTTACCACTACCCAAGAAGTGAGAATATGTGAAATCAGAGCCAGGAGACTTAAAGTTAAGGTAAATGGCCTAGTTCTGGCTGTTCAAATAAGCTACAGGTAAAGGAACGGTTCTGTAACTGTACCTTGAGTAATTTTACCAACTGTAGTCTTGAGCTGTTGCACAAGCTGCTGCATTCGTTCATAATTCTCCTATAAAATGAAACAAAAATATTTATAATGCAGCAATATGAACTTTTTAACCAACTCACTATATTGCTTAAGTTCAAGATATGACGTTACTCCCTGCAAAATTTGTAGACATCTGAAAAAATTTTACCCACTTTGTATTCAGCATTTTCTGTATCTGGGCTGGTGCCAATTGGTGCAACCTTGTCAAGATGGTAGCATCGTCTAGAGAGATGGATACCTTCTTTAAAAAGCAGCACCCTCAGGTTTCTCACAAAATTCATCTCGCTCCACAACAGGAAGTGGCATGTGGAGCAACAGATGCGCATGCGCATTAATGTAGTCAGAATTCATACTGTAGCTTCGTACCTACAATAAATTGTGATACATACTTTTTATATTCTACAAAATATACAATATATTTTACCAATCCAACTACATTTAACGTATTGATCGTTTTATACATGTATATTTATCAGATATCTATGAAAGGATCATTTTTGAATTAGAAAGTGGAAGCTAAACTACAAATAAAATTTCAAGTCTGATAGACGAGCCCCCGAGTACACGTGAAGTTATTTTGGTTCTGTTTGTTTAGGATCTACTTCGTACAAGATCAGCATGTCTTTTGTGCCAGTAAGCCCTGAGAGTCATTTCCCATTACAAAACCTTCCTTATGGGATATTTTCTACATCTGATAACGTAAGTTTTTTTCCGTATCCATGCACTAATTTGATTAAAATGACGCTGATTTTTGCCGGTTGAATTTTTTATTATTGATACAGTTTATATTTCTTTAATTTCTACTGGTGTATTTAGAATTTGAACCCATTTCTTAATGTGTGTGTTTCAGTCTCCAGTTTCCATGACTCTTTAACAGTTAATTCGCCGTTTCCACAAAATTAAAAGCCTGTGCATATTTATTTATTTATTTATTTATTTATTTATTTATTATTATTTTTTTTGCCAAACTTAATTTCACATTGGTTTTATATCTTTATCTATCAATGATATTTTTTTCTTGAAATGGGGGAGGAGGGGGGGGGGCATTGATCATAGTTAGTGATCATTGTAGCCCTGAAATGGAAGTGACTTGGTTTATTGTGTGCATTTAAAATATATGCATTTTTATTGTCTCCACATGATGCACACATTTTTAATGTATAACCAACTTTTTTACTTCAGCCCCGTCCTAGGATTGGTGTTGCAATAGGAGACCTTATACTGGACCTGACACAAGTTAAACACTATTTCACAGGCCCTGCATTAAAGCAGTACCAACATGTATTTGATGAGGTAAAGAAAATTATTCAGATATGTTGTTTTATGTATATTGTTTTCAATAATTATTTTTTATGTATACATATTATTTTTTTAATGGTGAGGACTCACTCATATTTTAAACAAGGAGTTTCCAGAAATCTTTGCATGATATATATGCCACACTAATATGAAATGTTTATAAATGATTTTACAGACCATCTATTTTCAGTTGTACTGGAAATATTAACAGTGTGGTTTTAAAGACATTTTTGTATATTCTGGTAGTTTTTAATGTTTGTATTTATAATATAGCACATCAGTTTAATTTAATATTTTTTATCACAAATATGCTGCTCTTGTACATTACTCCAGGAATAAATTCAGATCTACCAAGTACAAAATATATATTTGTTTTGGAAAAATAAATTCCATTTATGCCAGAGGTTTTTTATAATCAGGCTCCTGCTTTGAAAACCTACATCTACCCTTATGTAGTTTTACCACTTGTATTAGACAATACATGTATGGTGATGACTAGATCTTTTCAATGAGGAAAGTTGTCAACTTTACAAATAAAAAATTTTAAGTCAGAAATTCTTAAAACTGGAACATTCTTACTGAGTGATAGAAACATAACTGAAAAGCCGGCTTCCTCATTCATGTAGTTCTTTTCTATATTAAAATCACCACAAATGCTTCACAGAAATATTTTTTATTTCCAAAATCATGTTCTGAAAGATTGATAATTTTTCCTCATTGAAAAGGTTGAGTTACTACCAGAATACTACTATTATGCTTGTATTATAGCCTTATATATATAATATATTATATATATATATGTTTAACCACTTGTATTAGACAATAAATGTAATACTGTGTTTGTCTTCTAGCCAACACTGAACAGTTTCATGTCCCTGGGCAGGCCTGCCTGGAGAGAGGCCAGGGAGACACTGCAGAAGCTTCTGTCTGCTGGGGAACCCACACTCAGGGATGATGCAGAGCTTAGAGCCAGGTATAAGACTGTAACAGTACATGTATTAGGATGGACTAGACGATGAATAGAATTCATTTTAACTGAAAAGATACATAATTTTAGCCAAATTGGAGCTCAGAGAAAACTACAATGTTGTTAAAGGATGGTCCATTGTTGTTGTTGTGAAGAAACTATTACTTTGGCTGAGTATATTGTAACACAGCTGATGGATTTTTTTCTTGATTTTGCTACAGGTGTTTTGTACCACAGAGCAGTGCTACTATGCATTTACCTGCTAAAATAGGTAAGTTTTGTTCAACATATTTTGTATATGTTTTCTTCCACAGGTGTCATTTACTACTAGTTCAAACTACTATCTGTGCTGAGTGGGTTGTGCATTAATCTTGTTGTGCAGTAAGCCAACCTTTAACAATGTTGAAAAGGTTCATAATATTTTTTTTTTCATTTTCAGGAGATTATACAGATTTTTATTCATCAAAAGACCATGCAACAAATGTAGGAACAATGTTCAGAGGAAAAGAAAATGCCCTCATGCCTAATTGGTAAAATAAAAATTCGAATTAAAATATTTCACTTACTTGACCATTAAGTTATCACTGATAAACTGAGAGCATGTAAATGTTGTGATTTTGTCATGAAGCTTCAAAAATAGAATGGCAAGTAATATTGATATTAACATAATTGCCATTACATAATTAGCTAAAACTACAAAATATTCTACAGCTGGATGATTATGTAATTGCATTGTAGCTGTAGAATGTTTTGTAGTTTTGTCATTATTTTTATTTTTTACACCCCCTTTCCCCCATTTACACAGCATTTGTTGTTGTTCATTTAAAAATGATAAAAAATATTCTCTTGATTTCCTAGGACCTGGCTTCCTGTTGGCTATCACGGTAGAGCCTCCTCAGTGGTCGTGTCAGGGACACCCATAAGACGACCTAATGGCCAGCAAAGACCTGATGAAAGTAAGTGACCATCTGAATAGTCATTAATACGTTTGGGGTGTTTTGAAAATTGCCAAATTAAAACATAATTAGGTGTTTTGTTATTTAGTGTATATTCCCATTGGTTTTAGGAGTTTTAGGTATTTTTGTGTTTTAATGTTAGCAACCAGTTTTATTCGATCTTCATAGGAAAAAAGTTATAGTTTAGTGTAATACTGTAAAGTTTATTTAAGAAATATCAATGACAGTGGTTTATAACCAAGTCTTTTCTGTTTAAGCCAAGCCACCAGTGTTTGGTCCCTGCAAATTGATGGACATAGAGCTAGAAATGGCTTTCTTCACAGGCCCTGCTACTCAGTTGGGTGAACCCATACCTATCTCCAGAGCAGAAGACCACATCTTTGGAATGGTGCTCATGAATGACTGGAGTGGTACTGTTCTTTATTTATCTCTGACAACAAAAATTGAAAAGCTGGACTAAATCTTTTTGTATGAGAGAAATGGTTCATTTCTGCAACCCTTCCTTGAGTTTTGAATGTTTTTCACAATATGAATGTTATGCAATTTATTGGGTCAGAGCATTTTATATGCTTAAAGGCACTATCTAGAAAAATGTTGCTGATTGAATTCTGTTGAGTTTTATGGAATAGGTTTTGAATTTGGGACCTTTTTTATTTCCCCAATATGATATGATGGTTATTTCAAAAATGAAACATAATTAGTCTGTTTTGACTTTCATGACAACATAGCATTGAAAAGTTTAATTTGCCACGAGATTAACTTATGTTTAATATTTACTTGCAGCCCGTGATATTCAAAAGTGGGAGTACGTCCCATTAGGACCTTTCCTTGGCAAGAATTTGGGTACATCTATCTCCCCCTGGGTGGTAACTATGGATGCACTAGCTCCCTTCAAGTGCCCAAACGCTATACAGGTACCAGCACTGAGAAATGTGCCTTGAAATTTGGCTGAAACAATAAAGTGAACTTTGTAGCATGAAAAATGAATTTACAAACATTGACCCACAATTAATATACACTGTTGATAAACAAAATGTAAATGGGCCATTACAAAGTATTAATACAGATAAATGATTCCCTGAGCAATCTAGACTAAGCATTAATTACGCATCATGACTAACAAAAATATTCTGCACTATCATAATTTTCTGCTTGGTGACTGTACATTTGACAGCTTTGCTGCCTTGTTTATTGCAGGATCCTGAACCCCTTCCATACCTAAAGCATAATGATCCCTATACCTTTGATATTCAGCTGGAAGTAGCTCTTAAGGGTTGGTAGCAGCAGTGTTCATCTTTGGAAATAAAGAGTATTCAGATAATTGCTAATAATTGTTTTAAGACAACATGTTTTCTTTAAAGATAATAATGGTGAAAATTATTATGATATTCACAGTGACAGGAATACACATAAATGCCTAACACCTTACTACAGCTAAGTGGTCTTTGCTATTAAGATGCCAGTAATAAATCTTTCATTTTACAGAGAGAGAGAGATTTATGAACTTTTCAGTTTGTATTTTCCTTTTGCAGGTGAATCCATGTCTCAGCCAGCCTTGATTTGTAGGTCTAACTTCAAGGTATGAACATTAAACTTAAGGCAAATAGATGATAGCCAGTAGTCATAAAAATGTGGTTTTGTTTACAAACATGAATTTAAATTGTTTTGTGTTAGCTGCAACCCTGTTGCTCAACTTGAATCTTCGTCTAACATGAACAATTTTTATTGTACAGTCCCAAATGTGCTGAGTTATGTGGCCTATTCTGTATTAAAAAGCTATTGATTTCAAGTTGCTGCTCATTACTTTGTTCTAGCATATGTATTGGACTATGAAGCAACAGCTGGCCCATCACACTGTCACAGGGTGTAATATCAACCCAGGAGATCTCATGGCATCAGGAACCATCAGTGGACCAGTAAGTGGCTTATTTTGTAGTGTGCTGACACCTACAGTTATATGTAGTATGCTGTAGGGTGACTAGCTAATTCATCATCCTGTTTTCCTAGGAGCATAATTAACAGTAAAAGTATGTTTTGTTGCTTTCTAAATCCTGTTTATAGGTGCTTAGTTTAAATCGCCTGTATGAAATCATTTGTTACACTGGAAGTTTACTAGGAATGAGATTTTATCTTGCATAACCTGCACACACTTTTTAAAGTTAAAAGAATCATTCATATTAAAAATGAAAAGGCACACTTTAATTATGATACCTGGGGGTAACTTGATGAATGTTGCATTCTCAGGAGATTATTAGACACTAACTTCAGATAGTATATGGCTATCATATAATTTAATTTTGTCTTTTTAGTTACAAAAATTATTAAAAAGATGATGTTTTGTCCTCAACATGAGAACTTCTACGGAACACTGATAGCACACATACTAGATATTACATGAATAATGCCATCTCTCACTTCATCTAGTATGTAACAGCCAGCAAAAGTTCATGAGAAGAGGATCCATATTTGTCCTCTTTGTAATTTTTGTAAACACAGTTAAAGACTGTTAAAAATACATGTTGTTGATATTGATGCAATGGATTTACTTCCCAGACTCCGGATACATTTGGATCCATGTTGGAATTGTGTTGGAAGGGAACCAAGCCTATGGATCTGGGGAACGGAGAAACCAGGAAATTCCTGCAAGATGGAGATGAGGTCATCATCACTGGTGAGTTGTTTTATTGTTTATTTAATGCAGAGGTCTCTTTCACATACACACACAAAAAATCTTTGGACTTAGTTAACATAAGTAAACAACTTAAATTGGATACCTGACAACATAAAGTGGACTTGGCAATGTTTCTCTGGTGATAAGCTCACAATAAATATAGCTGATATACCAAAATTTGTGAAAAGAGAGTAAAATTCATTGAGAAGACGATCACAATATCCTATAGAAGCTTAGTCTAAAGACAGAAAAATAGAGGCAGCTTCATTACTGCAGAACTGAACTTTAAAAAAAAGCCCTTAAGCTTTTACTACATGAACAACAAGTTTCTCAACTGATGTTTTGTAAAGTGGGCGCTAGAACTGTGAACTTGCCAGTTAAAAAGCATAACTGTACAGCATATGAAAATGGCTTTTGCTCAGAGTGCTTTATTGACAGTCTGAGTAACGATAATGGCTAGTACTTCAAACCACAGCGAATATTGGCATATACTCTCCAATATTTCAGTGTCTGACAAAACACCTTTGGTGAGTGAGGTTACGGGTGTTAATGTATATACATATATTTCAACATTTTTATTCAAACTTTAAATGATATAATATGTTTTTCATGTGAAAGACTTAATGTTTTTTATATAAAAAATTGTTTGTATTTATTTCAGGCTATTGTGAAGGTAATGGTTGCAGAATAGGGTTTGGGACATGTGCTGGAAAAATATTACCTGCATTGAAGATTTGAAGTTATTGTCTCATATATAAAAAGGACCTAATATCATATGTCCAAAGAAAAATTGCTTTATTTATGAATATAGATATAACTGAATATGTAGAATTGATTATATTTCAATATACATTTCCATGTGAATGCACAAAATACTTCATTGGCAGCTGAAAATATAAAGTGAATGTTTGGGCTGATTTTTATCTTCAAGTCTGTCAAAATGTCCAGTTTTAAAAAGTTAGAGGTGATAGGAACAGACAACAAAGGATTTTACTCAGCATATATTTTTGTTGCACCTTTTTGTATTTTATAGCAATGGTAAACAATATATCACAGCACAAAGCTTGAGAATGAGCGCTTCCATGATCTCTCAACAACCAGGGTTGTTACTCTGATTTGAATGAATATTTACTGTAATTGAATGTTCATGTTTTTGAAATGAGTGTTTCTTTTAATTAGTTTAGATAGAGGAATGCTATAGATTAAGATGATTTTTCTGTGAAGAGTCACACATGTTTTTTGCTAGATTTATTTTCAGTCAGCAATTAAGTATTGCCAATATATCATATAATCCTTGACAGGTATTCTGTCATAAAAATAAATTAGGTAACAGGTTTTAGCTAATTTTTTTAATGCACAAAGTTTGTTTTGCTACATTTGTGTGGGATAAATCACATTTTGAGTAGCTTTTACATAAATACTTTTCAGTGGAGACAAATATTTAGCATATTTACATTTTATTTATTTATTTATTTTTTTTTTATTATTATTATTTTTTTTGGGGGGGGGGGGGTCAGCGTATTTGAAGCAATAAGGACCTGACTTTCTCAATGATATCAATGTTTCATGTGCAACAACTTCTGAGTATTTCCAAATAATTTCAAAGTTATTTTGTGTTTTTGTGGGAAAAAAATTTTTGGAGGGAGGGGGGGAGGCATTAAATCATTCCTTCAGAAAAGTATTAAGTCATTCCCACAAAATAACGTTTTTTTTTAAGTTTGAAAAAATCATTCCTTTCTACACTTATGTGTCTAATGTATATTGAATGCTAACATGTGATGCATTTATAGATTCTACAGGATTCTTTTGCTTAAAGAATGCCAGAAGTTTCATTATAGGTTCTATGGCTCCTGTGAGCATGCGATGTTCCAGTACTCAAATAATTCTGCACAATATTTCAAATTTCCAAGAATTTCAAATTTTCAAGAAGTATATTTAAAATTAAGTTTAGCGAGCTGCTTTTTAAATACAGATAAAACTAATATTTTGTCAATTTGTGAATAATAATGTGTATTACTATTATATTTATGAAAACGTTTTGCTATAAATGTATGAGGAAACAGTTGCTTGGAATCCAATTGCTGTGCCAATGAATCAAACCTAATGTTAGCATGGAAATCAGGAGTTAATAGAATCTCAGTTCATATATTCATTTGTTATTATGGGCAGTTTATTAGCGATATTGGTTATACATGTAAGGAGCTAAGGTGATGTGTTTATATACAAGGTTAAGGCATTGGAAAATGGCATAATTTTATTGTAACAATATTTGAAGACTATGTACATCTTAAAAAGGGGGGATTTCAATTAAACGTTGAAGTTATACCTATATTCTATGACTTTTGATTATTTCGTTGAATAAAAAGATTTATCGGTACGCGCCTGTGGGTTCGTATATGTTTCCATAAAGTAGCGTTATAATTGTATATACTCTTATGTTGGGTCCACTGTATAAAAGAAAGTAAGATCATCATACCCGCCAAAATATATATATATATATATATATATATATATATATATATATACAAAGTAAAATGGGCCTTGAAAGCGCTCGCCATACTTTCCCCTTAGTGTCCCATTGCGTCTTCAAATTTATTTAATTTTTCTTGACCATTTTTATTGGTCAAAATGATCCATAATTATTTTGGAACTTTTGCATTGGATGTCTAATTACAAAAAATGGACACAGCCTTCATTATAGATACTTTAATCAATTTAACCGTCAGTTACAGAAGTTCATCAAATGTCCAGATTGTATTTAATAGGCACTGGTACATGTTGTTGTTTCGGAGTGATGCCAGTTTTTTACATGTTAAAGGGAATGAGGGCGATGAGTCCACCCCCTTATTTAACGATCACAAGCATACGTACACACACACACACACACACACACACACACACACAGACACACATCGCTGCCTACACAGTTCTACCAAAAAGTCGTGTAACAATGCAATAAGACTTTTTGTCGATATGTAATATGAAAAGCGGAAAAATAAAATGATCAAATCTTTGGAGGGTACGACTTAAAACAGGTGAAATACACAGAAATCATCACAATAGGGGGGAAGTGCTTGTTTGCTATAATAAAATGCGACTCGGGTACTTAATGTGAACTGAAGCGGTAGTCAGATAAAGTGTGCCTTTTTTTGTAAAAGCCATGTTTTGTTTGTGGTGAAAAGACGCAAACATACACAAGCTACCCGCACTTGGTCGTCAAATTTCACTGCTGGTCCATTGAGAGATGCTTAAGCGTTTTAGGATAATGTTTGCTGTTCAGTATCCTCTAGTACATGTTTAGAGGTCGCCTTGAAGGAAGTTCGACACTGCAACTCGTATCTTATTAAAAAGCGGGCCTGTTCGTTGTCCTGCGGCACAGTTTAACAGGGGCGTTTACAAACACAGACACGGGATTTGGTTTGACAACATATCATTACACGTCGTCTACAAGCAATGACATTGAAAGGACATTGGTCACTCCGATAATACACTGTACCTGCCTTTACGTGAACATTTTATCCAGGTTCCATCGTGTCACTTAACCACCCGATATTATATTTTGCAGGCCGTCTGTCTAAGCCTCCGCCGTTTAAAGACCGAGGAATCACGCATGCTGCTATCATAGCGAGAAGGAGGGTCTTGGAATATACTTTCCTTGGTCTGACAGACGTACGGGAGAGAGACGCGGTTGGAATTGCTACATTTCACTTCATTGACCTGCACCTCATACCAAACAGAGCAACAGGTGTATATGCATTTATATGAATATGTTTGTGACAATTACGAGGCGTACAGAACGGACAAAGGCATAAAAGAACACACGTAATTCGGGTTATATGTATATTTTCAAAAAAAGGATAAACCTGTGATCGAATTTCACTTTCTGGGTTTGCAGATACCGGTACCTATCTACATGGACACCTGAGGGCCATTCCTCAACGACATATCGCACTGTCATTGTATCAAGTTGACGAGGCAGTATCAAAAACCAGCTTAATTTGATAGTCAAGGAGAAGTCCTCTTTTGTCATAAGGATATGGACTGGTGCAGAAACTAAAGGGGAGTTTACATTGCGGTATTCAGTCCGCGTAGAGGAGAAGCCACACCTATAGATAATATCGTTAAGACCTTCCTTATTTTTGCTATGTAGTGCGAGCCTCTTTGAAAGGTGTTTGCGAAACTGTGAACTAAAAAAGCAAATGAGGTGGAATTTTATCAAGATTATAGCAAAATTGGATTAGTCAATTAAGCAAGTAATATAACGCGCCATTTCTAAAATTGTTTTAAAAACAAACAAACAAAATAGAGAAACAGAACGGGCATGGTATTTTCTGAAGCGTGACTGTGGACCTCTTATTTCTAGAGGATACAGTTATGGTAAAGCCGATGGTATACCGACATACTTTGTTGAAGACGACCGAGCAACTTTTTTTTTTTTTTTTTTTTTTTTTTTTTTTGGTTTTTTTTTTTTTTTCAAAGGGGAAAGGCAGCCTTGTTGAACTTGAAGGTTGTTTTGTGATGTGTTTGACAAACACATGGAGTTAGGAGTTCATTAAAGAAGAAAAAATACATGAAAAAGGAGAACAGCCGATCAAATACTACGTATTGCAATTAAAAACAACAAAATCCTGGATAAATATATACTATTATCATGGCGTTACTACACCAGTGTCATGCCAACGTGATCGGGTTTTGGGCGATATTTCAGTTAGTGGTGGCTTTAGGTGTGGTAGCCGATGGCTATTTTATGAAGCAATACTACGAAGGTATCAGCTGGCTGTACGTCCCCTACTGGTCAGTGGCGTTGGTGAGTTCAATCAGTGGCCTCTGTCCAGGGACCAATATAACACGCAAAAAACTGAAGTCAAAATTGGTATTTGATTAAAGTTTGAAAATATTTAATATTAAAGCTAAGGCTAAAAGTAATAAAACGTCAAATTTCGATTGTTGTTGTTGTTGTTGTTGTTGTTGTGCTCTTCTGCATTAGATTGCATTAGAGATGAGACAGTTTTCTTTTCTTTCATTCCAGATTGTATTTCCCTTTGGCATTGGGATATTAGCTTGTGTTACAGGGAAGAGACTTGCGGTGGGTATAAAACAAAATAAAATAAACTAAGATAAATAAAATGAAATTAAACATGCACACGCATCTTCTCAAAACATACATACGTACAAAATAATGCTGTCATCAGAAATAATGTAGCTATTTCTATTTAATACTCACGAATTTAAGATCTTTTCTTTTCTTTTTCTTCCAGGCATATGTCTTCTCGGTATTTAACTTACTGTGTTTTCTGGCCAACGTTGCGTACTTGGTTTTGCTATGGGTCCAACTTGGGCGCTTTCAAACCATGGAACGCCAGTTTAATGATTGCCTCCAAACAGCACGGGCAAGGCGAGAATGTATTTGCAGGTTGGCACACATTTGGTTTTACATGTATATTCTATTTCTTTACATCTTGCTGATTTATTTATTTGTTTGTTTGTTTGTTTATTTGTCATTCAAATTGAAAAATCTTTGTTGAAAGATTTTATTTTATTCGTTTAGTTTACACTAATTCAGTTTTGTTTTTAAGTCAATCTTGTCAGATATGTTATAGCAAAAGTGATATTAAGTTAAGAAATGTAATCAGTTGAAGACATCGAATAACTCACAATTACATTACTCTATTGTGATGTAAATATGAATCATTCACATGTCCTTCAGTGAATCATGGATATGTAATCTTTATTTTTACATTACACTTTTTATTTATCTATTTGTCTGCCCGTGAACCGTTCTACCTGCTTGTTTTTAAGCAGTCACCTGTTTATTTATATATTTATTCATCTGTCGCATATGTCAATGATTTGTGTCCAGAAATTTATATGTTTTTAAGCAGTCACCTGTTTATTCATCTATTTATTCATCTGTCGCATATGTCAATGATTTGTGTCCAGAAATAGCGGACAACCTGACCTGTCCAGTGAGACCGGCTGCTCGGACGTCGACCTATTTCTGCTAACAGTCTACGTTGCTTTTGGGTTAGAGTTATTCTACGTTGCAGTGACGTTTACGGGGACCATGCTGAGTGCGGCGTTTGGCACGAAAAACTGTTGCTATCGGGTGAGAGACGTGTTGTACATGAAGAGGGGAATGTGGTGAGAGTTGGTGGGTAGAGGCTGGGTGATTGGACGCAGCTGAAATAGTCGCCCTGCATGACGATTGAATCCGGGCGATTCTTTATCTAGTAGTTTCATAACTGCCCAAAAATGAAAATGCTTAACTCGTGTTTTCATCCTGGCTCGGTTATTTGTATGTCATAGGTCCAGATATTCTTTTATTAAGATATTTTAAAAAACTCTGAATATGTAAATCACTTATAAGACCCGCTATACGTCAATCTACGTAAATCTGAAGCATTTAAATGACTCTTTAAAAAGGGTTACATTTATTAAGCTCCATAAAACGAACCAACTGAATATTTAGTACCGTGTCCTTTATTTTCAGGAAACTTGCTGCTTTTGCTTGAGTAGAAAAGTTGCGTATGACCTGGAAAACAATCGAGCAGACCTTTCCAGTCTCGAGTCTATCACGGACATTTCCGTCGTCGAGATGGGTCCTGACGCCTCGCACGAGATGGCAGAGAAAAAGGGGCCACGTGCACGTGAAAACACACTAGAGACTTTGTTCTATTGAGTTCGTCGACATCGCTCTGGTGAACCATCAGTTGAAGCTGCAGCGGTAAAAATCACTGAGGAGGCTGCATCGTCGTCACAGTTGCAGACTTCATTCACTCACAGACATTTTAGGCCTAGAAATAGATACAAAAATGTGTATATTAAGTCGAGAGTATCAGTAGAAGCTCCTCTGGTAACAGTTCTGTTGCCTAATCTTATGGAGATGAAACTTTGACCACAAATGTCTACTTCGGATATTGGGAGGGGGGTCTGTGGAGGTTAAATGGTTAATAAACTTATAATTCGTCTGGTTTTAATGATTGACTTCTTATGAAATGCACATCTAATATATAAATGAAAAAAAAAGGCGTTCAACACATAAAAGTATTACTTAATGCTTGGTATGATTCTCACCAGGTCACTGAATTATGCACGCGAGTCCAGGCCTATTATAAAGCACATATACTTCAACATTTCACCTTACGAATATTTTCTGCCCCCCCCCCCTACCCCCAGTACGCCACGCCATCATGTCCATTCCACGAATTTCATGTCGACGCGCCTCGCCGAAAAACATCATACGTGATTTCAAATAATTTTGCGTTGGTTCCATGCAGGAGGTATACTTCATTGATTGGTTTTGAAATGCAAGATCGTGATCAGAATCTACAAAGCAACGTATACAATTAAACAACTTCACTCATAAAAAAGCAAGTCGTAGGTTATGTAGGCCTACACATGTCACGAATATTCGCGTAATAAGGCTTACTCGTAATACTGAAAATACTGAATCGTGTAAGCGATGATATAGGATATGTCTGTCTTCAGAAAGGTTTATATTAAAGTTACGCTTACTTTCACCAGGTATTTAAAAATTTTAATCTCACATGAAGACATGGAAAACCGTCGAGGCATTTTGTAAGTATTGTGCTGGTTTGCATATTTAGGGATAAAAGAACAAGCACGTGAATTACAATTTATACTTTTGCAACCAAACCAATGCACAGACACTGTGTCCACCAGCTACTTGTCCAAACCCGCATTATCAATGCCACCAGTCCAGTGGATGACCATAGGGAAGTGGTACCGGTATATTGGATATAAAGGATACTTAAGGCTGCGTCGCCAATATCTTCTGGATAATAACTTTTATTTAAACAAAAAATATAAATGACTAACCGCAAACCCAGAACGTGTCAGTGTGTTTAAGTGTGTATGTATATTGATTGCACGTGTACACGTGTGTGTGTGTGTGTGTGTGTGTGTGTGTGTGTGTGTTTGTGTGTGTGCGCGCGTGTTGAAGTATGATCTTTTGAATGTTCGGCTGAGAATGGGATTTCCTACATGTACTTACCGGTAGGACCACATAATGCATTTTAAAGGAGCAGATAACTATTAACGTGGCTGTTATAAAAACGCCAAACAAAAGCAGCTAAACGACTAAAGACTGTTCTCAGCATACCGTTGATAGAAGTAAATTAATTCTCCTTTCCCATTCTGATGTCGTGTGATTTACAAGAAAAGCTGGCGTTTTAATGTATTGGAATACAGAAGAAACACATTTTCCAAAAAGTGAAGCCTCACAATATATTATTGCGGTCCCATACTGTACACGATATACTGTATTATTGCGTGCACAGCATGGTCAGTATAGGTCTCATACTGTACACGATATATTGTATTATTGCGTGCACAGCGTGGTCAGTATAGGTCTCATACTGTACACGATATACTGTATTATTGCGTGCACAGCATGGTCAGTATAGGTCTCATACTGTACTCGATATACTGGATTATTGCGTGCACAGCATGGTCAGTATAGGTCTCATACTGTACACGATATACTGTATTATTGCGTGCACAGCATGGTCAGTATATTATTACTTGAACAGAATGGACACATTGGCCATCTGTAACCCCTCCCCACCCCCACCCCCCAATGCAGATATCGTGCCAAACAAAATCTTGTGTGAGATTTTTTGTTATATCGTGCGTGCCATTTGTAGCCATATGTGATTTTGTCGTCTACCACACCATCTGTTGAAGTTTTCCCATGAAACGAAAATGAACAATTTGTTCTGCAGTTCATCAACATACCGTAAACACTATATGCCTTTAAATGCTTTGATTAGAATATGTTCTTTGCTGTTATACATTTCATACATGCATGCATTTGATAAATGCCCAGATGGTAAAGAACGCGCACGCGCGTGTAAAAAGGTTTTCAGTTAATTGTGTTTTCGCGTTCTTTTGTGTATTTTTGTATAATGCACTTCTTTACAAGTCTGATAAAACTTTTTGAAATATATACTTCCCCTGTTATTATTTCTATGTATTTATTTATTATCAATTACAGTCATTCAAATAGTACCAAATAAGATTAAATAATTAATAAAGCCAGCAAATATTCATCATTACGTTTCTAATACATGAGCTTCTGAGATTTATTCGAAAAAGGACTGCGGTAACGAAACATGTATCAAAACCATCATTGCTCTCGCAGATATTCAGTGTTCTCAGACTTTAAGTGATCGACAAGTTAAAAACAGGAACCATTTTGGAGTTATACAAAACGTGGTCAGTTTTTGTCGCTCTTTATGCCATGTTGATACGCAAATAAAAAAAGAACGAGGATGAGAAATTAAACTCTTGTCTATTTATTACAAAATGTCTCTGACAGTACATATACAACCGTGACATCGTTCAAGCTAGGCTCGAACTTTGACTTTCCAGATCTTTGAGACGCGCGCGAAACGTTGTCTTTTATTTTTCGAACATCGACACATTTTTCACCGACCTTCGAGACATGCTCAGAATATTACGTTTCTGACTTTCTAGACTGATCGATGAATATGTAAAAAAAATTCGGGTCACGCAACGTATTTGGTATTACAATATCTGAGGTTACCCTGATTCCCAAATCATCCTGAGTTTGTTTCTCGTTACAGTGCGAGTAGCTAAACAAGAAACAAAAGTCAGATAAACTGTAGAATTCAGGGTGCTAGATGGCCATATTTTTTCTCACTCAAACCACTGTCAAAACAATCCTTGTTTCCGTGAGTAATATAAATCTATCAAGACAACAAAGTTACACTCAACATAATAATTTATACTCATTTGTAATATTGATATTATATTGTTAATAATAAGCCAACAAAGTGTAGACTCTGAGTCGACAGTGACTGCCGTGATATGAGCCAATGTAAAAACAATAAATTAAAAATAAATTATATATAAAAATTAAACAACACAATCTGCTATTGAACAGTGACTAGAAGCGCTCACAAACACAACACGTTTAAAAACAATTTCACTCATTAAAATAGAATTAAGTAGACTTGTGCGTGGATGGCGCCGAATAACGCAAGATCTCGCGTGATCTTCCAAACAGATAAAGTGAACAATTAAACGAAATCACAAGTAGAAAATTCCACATTTCATAGCAATGTTTCATCCCTTAGACGTTTTATGGCACTTGAAAGCAGCAATGAATAAACGCAGACAAAAATACCCCTAGCGTTCTCAAGCCGGCGGTTACCAAATACTACAATAAAAACACCAGCTAAAGTAGAAATAAATGCATAAAAATACACCATGAAATGCAATCAAAAGCTAATTGACAGATTAAATAAAACTATTGCAATACGGATAATACTATATTTGTTCATTTTTGGCAAGTTTCTGACCAATTTTTATAAAAGAACACCACCACGTCTGGTGATATGTAAGTATCGCTTAATAAAATAATGTAAGTATATATGTCATGGACAAAAATCCTTGGTGGAAAACAGATTAAACGCATGCAGAACAGTAATTTCCTAACTTGTTGTAGCTCGTTATTTGGTAGAGACATATGTGAGGCGCATGCTCAGTGTAATTGGACTAATGTAGGTAAAGGTATCGCCTCTTTTTTCAGGTGTTTTACAAATCGTGAAAAATTGCTACTTATCCCATCACAAAGACTGGCCATTAGAAATAAGAAATCTACATTTTCAATTTTAGAAATCTTCAAAGAGATATCCTTGCTGTCCGTTACGAACTCTGACTTGTGATTCCGACACATATGACTGGCATACCATAGCATGATATGAGACACGTGATCCGCCGCAAGTAGGTCATTCGAACTACGCGCGGTTCCAGTATGCTTTGAGTTGTCTTTGTAATGCTGTAAACAATAGGTTCATAGGGGCAGCTGGTTGTTGAGATATAAAGAATCTATAACTGAGGGCAGACTCAACTCCTTGTCTTCTTTTAATGCAACAAACCTCTGTACACCTTCTCGGCAAAGTGTTCTTAGTTCAGGAATTACACCGAGGATTTTAGAGAAATACTGTTGCTTCTTCTGAGCTTCGCTGTTGTATGTGCTGTGGTCACGTAGAGCGTCAATGACTTTCATCTGTAATTCTTCCATCTTTTTTGTCTCCTTAAGACCATGGCGTTCTAAGAAGAAAAAAATTCACATGTTAAATATGAAAAAATAATGATTATGGTGTAAGACGTGTGCCAGAAAATTACAAAGCAAAAAGTTACATCGAATAAATTTTATTTCAAATTGACAGTAAATGCCGCTTACGTACACCAAGCGAAAATGTTCGTCAATCAAACTTCTTATATAAAAAGCGATAACTAATTTTCTTAACAAAGTAAACCTAATTATCTTTCCGAATGAAAGGAAGAGGGAGTGGAAGTTGCAGATAAAGAACATGCAGTCAATAACTTACCGGTTATCATGGTAAGAGCGGCCATACACGAGAGAGCTGAAATGTCAACGTCCATGCGGTGGAGGGCCATGCCGAAATCCACTATAGAGTTGATCCAGTCGCCAAAACTGGGTAAACATTGTAAACGATGTAAAACCAGACCCGAGCAGAATATAATTCTGTCATCATTTGGCTGGATTCTAAAAGAAAGAAAAATATAAAAAATAAAATTAAAAAAGAACAAAAGACTCCACATAATTCAGACACTTTGGAACCGCCAAATTAGTTGCTGTGATTCGAGTTAGGCAAAATTCATATCAATTCAACTAACACACGCCCACACACACACACACCCACACACACGAACCTTTAAGATTCGTTAAAGAAAAACGACAATTCGCATTATAAGGCGACGTCTTATGCAGTCTGCTGTATTTAGAATGTGTTAGTGAACTTTAATTTGGTTGTTTGATTGTATTCAGTGCTTTAGATGTTACATGCGCATTGGCGTGTTGGATACTGCTGTTTTCCCTTTAATGCCACAAAAAAGGCAAATGAAAATCGTATAGTATATATACCAGTAAATGTTTAATCCAGTGTGTGTGTGTGTGTGTGTATGTGTGTGTGTGTGTACAGTGTGCGTGGTTGTAACCTATAGTATACCTCTTACAAACATCCGCTCACAAATTAGAGAATATACAGCATGAGGTCAATAAAGAAACACAAACAAACGAACTGACACGATTTAAGAGGTTTGTCTGAGCACTCACCTGGACGCTATTCTAAGCACTACGAGCTCTAACGAAGCAGAGTTGAAAAGAAGCTCCTGATCGTGTTTACAGAGTTCGGTAAATCCGGGAATTTTTTCCGCCCAAACTCGGAGAAGATCGATGGAGGAGGTGATGAGCTCGAAAAACTGCGGCAAGTCCAGCTGCGCATGCGTTGTCAGCTGGTGATCTTCTCCTCCAGGGACGCGGAACTAAAAAAGTGAAGGAGAAAAAAATCGATAGTCGATTGATTCATTAGAATTCTCTCCGATTGGGTATATGATTTATTTTCTTATAATGACTTCATACCAATTCGATATTCTGAAATCGTTATTGATGTGTCTTTCTTTCTTTTCTTTTTCTTTTTCTTTTTTTTTTTTTTTTTTGGGGAGGGGTGGGTGGGTAGGTGAATCGCAGGTTAGCACAATCGAAGTGTATAAGGTTTAAGCTAAATAAAAGTGTGGATTACTTTGAATAATATAAACATAAAGAAAGAAAGATGGCTACAGAAGTATTCAATATAAAGTTGGTTATAAAGAAAGAGTTCGAGGAAGGTTCTACCAATGTCCATCGCGGTCTGGTTTTGGAAAAAGTCACATGTACACATCGTTAACAAGTTCTGGCGACTGTTCTAATTGTGTGTACGTATAATTGCAGTGAATATTACAGCAGACTTTGACAGCTTTTGAAAGGTAAAATATGTTATTTACTGTAAACAATTTATTCTTATATAAATACAAAGACAAATTACCCAGGCAATGTGCGTGTTCTCAGTAAAAAGTGTGATGGCCGAACCTTCAATGTAGTGTGTACATATATCAAATAAATTATCGAGGTGTTTGTGTTTATGGGACCAACGTTCCTTCATCGGTATCATTTGTCCACCAAGAAAGCGAGTAAACATTCTAGTGACTATTTCGATCTACTGTTTCTAAGCCTAGATTGCGCTTCAGTCATCAACAACGTACGCTTTCCACTGATCCATTTTCGCATTCAAATTCACCAAACCAATTGGCCGTTAAACAAGGGAGCACTCCGTCTGCTGTTAATTCCCAGATCTAAAGCGATATTAGTCCAAGCTAATGAAGCAGAAATCATATATATCTCATTCTGACGATGTCAATATGCGAGAGTAAATACAGCCCATCTGTAGATTAGAAATCATTCTGCAAGATCCTTTGACAGCCTAACCGCCGACTGGCAACGGCAAAGCAACACAAACGCGATCTGCAGAGCAATTTCGCCAATTCTCTAAGCACTCTTCGTATAATTGATTGTCTATTATCGAGCGTTATTAGTTAAATGATGTATTCAATCTTCGCTCCCGAACGTGTAAATTGGGATTAATTTCAATTTATTTGATTTCCCCGTATGTTGCGTGAAGTGCCCACGCTTAAAAAGAGGAGGGAGTCTGTTGGCCGTGTGAGTATTCTTTCCTAAGGCGCTGTTTATTTAAAGAGTCTTGTTTGATGAATAAGATGAACTTAAAACAACCAAGCTGACCGTTCAAAGAGTGCGATCTTCTCTTTGTTGTATGTTGTTTGCTAGTGATACAATGTACGTGTAGGCCTAGCGTCCTCATACTTCCTTTGTGCTGGCCTCAGATCATCATCAAACAATTCACTGCAAATTGAAATAAGGTCACGTACAACACACGCTGCACACACGTTGCACTGAGTTCACTGTGCCTCGAGATAAATTTCCCCCACTTTAAAACCCGTTTGAGAGTCACATCTTTGATAATGTAGGCAGACAAAGACGTGGCAAACAGGCACAGTATCCCAATGGCTAAGGGCTACTTTGCGGCAAAGAAATTAATGTTCCGCCATTAAAACGCCTTGCTTTAGCGCCAGCTCTTAAAAGTAACCAAAGAGGGAACATGGAGATAGAATAAAAAGGGGCTTCAAATGTTGATCGGGCATGAATTTGAAAAATTTAAGACATTTCTTTTTTTTTTTTTTTTTTNTGAATTTAAGATCTAAATTAGAAAAAATACAAATCTTTACTGGTTATACAGACACTGAAATTTTGATTTTGGGACTGTTGCAAATACAGATGGTAATTTTTAGCTTGGTATTAATATGTTAAAAATATTTATCAAAGAGTTGCTAAAACTAAAAACAATTTATGGGTTAATTGGATTTTTTTTCTTTTTTTTTTTTTTTTTTTTTTTTTTGCACTCAAACTGTGTGTATCACACCAACATTTCAAGAAACAATTCACAATTATAACCATTCGGTTCATGTTTAGGCCGCGACCGTCAGGGTGCATGGTTCAGAATCGGCATGATATGCACGTGTCTATCATGTCGTAATCGCACTGTTTGTCTTGTAAGATTTGGTTTTACAAGCTTTCAGTGAGGAGTGGTATTCTTTCAATATTGTAAACTTGTGATAAAAAGAAGTGAAAATAAAATCAAGGAGGGCAGATGTGATAGGATATGCAGCTGCAATAATTTTGTCATTTTTTAAAATATTAATGAAAACATGAAAATCTGGACACAGATGTCTTATAACTTAACTGGTCATGTACAAAAACGTGTAGCAATAACTACAAAAAAGATCCCAAATTATTTTGTAACGTTATTAATGCTTACGCACGTGCACTCAAAAGCAGAATTTGTTTAATCAAGCAACAAAGCGGAATTAATGAACAGAAAAAAAGAAAGAAAGTATGTTATATAATTTCACTTTTTTCTAACTAACCTGAGAGTAGTCTAGAGTTGGCATGTCCGGCGAGGTATCCACGTGCGCGCGCACAAGGGCGGTAATGAGGCTCACAGGCGGAGAAGGCGGGGATTCTTGGGGGCTCTTTGGTTTTGATGGCAGACGACCGCGTCTCCCTTTAAGATTATCTGTTCGCACAACTGAAACGAAATAAGACGAATAAATAAAAAGAAAAAAGCGACGTGCAGTGATATCCTCAATTGTGAAGTTACTGTAATACTAAGGCAAATTATCTACAATGGCTGAAACTATAAAAATAATAATAAAGCACATGTATAATTATAACTACCCGGTATATATTATATCTAAAACAAGATAAAAAAATTAAAAAATGCAAAACAACTTGAGAGAGAAGAAGGCAAGAACTTCGTAAGCAGTTGCGACCACACTATTACTTTGATAAATCTTGATAGTTCCTCCTATCAACAGCTAAAATTAGAGTTATTGGTCTCTAATATGTCGGTGTTTGCCAAGACCAACTCAGGGAATGGGGCTATAAATGCTGAGGTGAAAAACCAAGAACTGAGATTTATCTAATTCATGCTTTGGCAAGTGCCCTTGCATTCTAATCAGATTCACGGTTTATTCGACGTTTTCCAGTTAGAAAGAAGTCTAAGCGCCATGAGCTGGGTAATGCCACACATCCAAGGGAGAGGGCATCAAAAAGTGAAAGGAGAATCAGACTGGAAACCACTGGAGGATTTAGGACTTTGGACTGAAAATTTTACTATTATCTTTAATTCTCTCTGAAGATCCTTTAAAGCTAATGGAAAAAAACGTTTGCAACCAGAATGTTTCAGCTTTCAGGCTGGATATGCTTAGATCTACGAGGGAAAAACTCAAAATTCAGTGGTCTGAATACTAAAATCCCAAGGGAATTACCTCAGGGGACAGGAATTAACATAGAAGACTAATGAGAGCCCAACATCGATAAACCTTCTCCGATTTTTTTTCGCAAAAAACTAATACCAGAGACTCGTATTGATTACGGCTTTGACATATTTTCTCGCCATTTCTTAAGACGGGTCATCCTCGAGCTGACCAGGGACGAAAGAGAAACATGTAGTTTGTTTAATGAAAAAATACATCCATTTCAACTCAAGATTATCTGATGATCGATCGATCTGACGAGTTCTATTGCCGATTATTTGAAAGACATCTTAACTCTCCAAAGTCACGGTTAAGGCACCTCCAAGAAAAATACCTCCCACACGTGCGTATGCCAAGCTAACTGCCTTAACGGCCTTTCAGCCGTTTGCAGATGCAGAGAGCAGCCTCAGAGCTCAATGTTTGGAGCAAATCCTAAATCACATCAACAAGCGGATAACCTTATGTTGCGTCTACTTAATATATATCAGTATATATATGCTATAGGCCTAATCCAGTATGTGGATGCACAGCACGGCAAAAACAATGTATTGAAGAACACTGCGGACTTTGAGATAAAAAGAAGTGGATCAAAAGAAAATATTTTGGCAACCAAACCAAATCAAATGCTCTGCCCTAGCTTGTGTCTAAGATTAATTCCTACAGAAAACTAGTGTGTGCCACAGAAATATTTCAACTCCTCTCAATACCATCACCATAGGACCTCCCAGTCAACCCATCAGCTAGATTGATGTTAATAATACTCGATCAATAACGAATTTCAATAGCTACTGGGCCACATGTTACATAGAACGGTCGTCTGTTGGAAGGAGGCATGGCAAAATATAGTTGATGGTGATGCTCCTTTTTTCATGCTACTCATCTTTCTCTCTCTCTCTCTCTCTCTCTCTCTCTCTCTCTCTTAGACACACACACACACACACACACACACACAGAGAGAGAGAGAGAGAGAGAGAGAGAGAGAGAAACTCACCCTCTTTGACCATTCCCACCACAAGGCACTTCTGAAAGCGGCAGAACTGACACCTGTTGCGCCGCCTTTTGTCCACAGGACAACTCTTGTCTCCCAGACACACGTATTTGGAACCCTTCTGAACCGTTCTCTGAAAATAAAAAGAAAAATCAACGCGGCCGTCAAATTTAAAGGATGTCACTGCCATTAGTAATATTGTTGCCAAGCAACCAGTGGTGTTAAATAGGTAGGTGTTAAACAGCGGGCTAGGTTGTTAATTATGGCCAGGCGCAGGAGCTATAGTTTGTGGATCTATGCTGATAGTCTGTGGCATGGAAGAAAAAAACTAAGGGAAGGAAGAGGAAGCGCCCATATCCTGTGGGGTCTGTACATAGAATGGTATCATTTTTAAGAAAAGTATGCAATTAATAGCAACACGTAAAAGCTGTATTTAAAGTTCAATTAACCAACATGCACTTTTGCGCCTTACCTTAACTCAAATCATTTTCATAATTCACTCATGCATCCCCAAATAGCTCATTCAATAACATTAGTTCTGTCTCGCTCTCGTTTTTTTCTTCTCTCTCGCACGTCTCTGACACACTCACATTTACTATAGGCAATTAATTAATATAAAAACACACACACGCACATTTCCTGTAGGCAGTTAAATTATAAAAACACACACACACACACTTTCCCAGTACTCTCACATCTTCAGATCAACAGTCCTATTCTTGTGTCTTACCTTAAAGAAGCCTTTGCAGCCCTCACACGTCCTAACCCCGTAATGCTGACATGCTGCATTGTCCCCGCATACGGCACAGCATTGGCTCTCTTTGGGCGGAGGTACCATGTCCCTCCCGGGGGACGAGCGGGTGGATGAGGGGGTGGGCGGGGTCGTGGGAGAATGCATTTGATATTTCTGTAACTCTAAGCTGAAAGTATTAACAAGAGAAGGTCAGGGTTAAGTTTGCATTCAAAGAAGAAGAAGAGCAGTTAAGAGGGTATTGGCAGCTTGCAGAAATATATAATTGTTGTATTGAATACTGTTGTATTGAGATACAGTTCTGTTTTAATGTTACTGCATTTAGTGTTGTTGTTATGTTATGTTTTTCTTTTAAAACGTTGTAGTATTGTTATGTTGTGGTATACTGTCATGCACCATGGGTGCTTGTTTATCTATTTCTCTTTTGTTGTTGTTGCTACGTTTGCAAATTTCCACCTGCTAAAAGTACCCACAAAATGCCAAAATGTACAGAACCTTACTAACAAAAGCAATTCACCGCAAAATCACATTACGAGAAGCATCTGAAAAAATCCGCAATCCCCGTAATTTTCATTGTCAAATAATTGGGTGTGGGTGATAAATTGATAGGGAAAACGGTTCCTGATTCAAAGCAATCTCAATTATTTAATGTTATTACAGGGACGACGAGAGCGGTCACGATCCATTAGCTAGTTAGACGTTCACAGCTCGAGCTCTGGATATTTCAATACTGTAGATTGGTGGTGAGCAATTAATGGCAGGTTACGATTAATTCTGTGTGGAAACACTAGGGGATGTGCGCAGCACGTTCGAGAAATCATTCTGAACGTGTGGATTACTGCTAATGGTAAAAGGCGTACATATTGAAGACATGGATACTAATCAAAACTCAGGAATAGGATTTCATATATCATATTTTATCTGTTAAGTCAATCTGACAAAATATATAACAAAAGTAATAATAAGGTTATTTTAAGCCAAATCGTAGTTACCGGTATACACGCTAAACAACTATGCTACAAAATTACATATATTGTATATGCCTATTTTCCAGTATTTGAATATCATTCTGTATAAATCCGAGGCAAAACAGTTTCGTGTACCCCTCAAGTATTCGCCAGTGTTTGTAGGATAAATTACATGTCCACACTAGAGTATAGCTGGTTTAAGACAAATATAGCTGAGAGTGCTGAGGGGTGTAGATGAAACGGAGCGATGGATCTGAGAACAAGGGAGTCCATTAAAATGAATAAGGAAAAGGTTTCATGAAAACGGAAACACATCAGCCAACCATGCAAAATACACGTTCACTGTCAGCAATCTTTGAAACACACTGGTACTTTTATTATGTAAGTATGGTGTACCGCTCATTAAGTTGTTAGAGCGTAAATTTCGGTCATTTTCAGCATCAGCTGCATGCATATTTGTTTTGGTTATTCATTAAGCAGATGGGTGCCAACCCCTTCTAAATAAAATGATCAATAAATATTGAATCTAATTTTTTTAGAAATTTCAAAAATCATTAGTAGGCCTAAACATAAAAATAAATGTNTTTTTTTTTTTTTTTTTTTTTTGCATTCAAACTGTGTGTATCACACCAACATTTCAAGAAACAATTCACAATTATAACCATTCGGTTCATGTTTAGGCCGCGACCGTCAGGGTGCATGGTTCAGAATCGGCATGATATGCACGTGTCTGTCATGTCGTAATCGCACTGTTTGTCTTGAAAGATTTGGTTTTACAAGCTTTCAGTGAGGAGTGGTATTCTTTCAATATTGTAAACTTGTGATAAAAAGAAGTGAAAAAAAATCAAGGAGGGCAGATGTGATAGGATATGCAGCTGCAATAATTTTGTCATTTTTCAAAATATTAATGAAAACATGAAAATCTGGACACAGATGTCTTATAACTTAACTGGTCATGTACAAAAACGTGTAGCAATAACTACAAAAAAGATCCCAAATTATTTTGTAACGTTATTAATGCTTACGCACGTGCATTCAAAAGCAGAATTTGTTTAATCAAGCAACAAAGCGGAATTAATGAACAGAAAAACTAACCTGAGAGTAGTCTAGAGTTGGCATGTCCGGCGAGGTATCCACGTGCGCGCGCACAAGGGCGGTAATGAGGCTCACAGGCGGAGAAGGCGGGGATTCTTGGGGGCTCTTTGGTTTTGATGGCAGACGACCGCGTCTCCCTTTAAGATTATCTGTTCGCACAACTGAAACGAAATAAGACGAATAAATAAAAAGAAAAAAGCGACGTGCAGTGATATCCTCAATTGTGAAGTTACTGTAATACTAAGGCAAATTATTTACAATGGCTGAAACTATAAAAATAATAATAAAGCACATGTATAATTATAACTACCCGGTATGTATTATATCTAAAACAAGATAAAAAATTAAAAAATGCAAAACAACTTGAGAGAGAAGAAGGCAAGAACTTCGTAAGCAGTTTCGACCACACTATTACTTTGATAAATCTTGATAGTTCCTCCTATCAACAGCTAAAATTAGAGTTATTGGTCTCTAATATGTCGGTGTTTGCCAAGACCAACTCAGGGAATGTGGCTATAAATGCTGAGGTGAAAAACCAAGAACTGAGATTTATCTAATTCATGCTTTGGCAAGTGCCCTTGCTTTCTAATCATATTCACGGTTTATTCGACGTTTTCCAGTTAGAAAGAAGTCTAAGCGCCATGAGCTGGGTAATGCCATACATCCAAGGGAGAGGGCATCAAAAAGTGAAAGGAGAATCAGACTGGAAACCACTGGAGGATTTAGGACTTTGGACTGAAAATTTTACTATTATCTTTAATTCTCTCTGAAGATCCTTTAAAGCTAATGGAAAAAAACGTTTGCAACCAGGATGTTTCAGCTTTCAGGCTGGATATGCTTCGATCTACGAGGGAAAAACTCAACATTCAGTGGTCTGAATACTAAAATCCCCAGGGAATTACCTCAGGGGACAGGAATTAACATAGAAGACTAATGAGAGCCCAACATCGATAAACCTTCTCCGATTTTTTTCGCGAAAAACTAATACCAGAGACTCGTATTGATTACGGCTTTGACATATTTTCTCGCCATTTCTTAAGACGGGTCATCCTCGAGCTGACCAGGGACGAAAGGGAAACATGTAGTTTGTTTAATGAAAAAATACATCCATTTCAACTCAAGATTATCTGATGATCGATCGATCTGACGAGTTCTATTGCCGATTATTTGAAAGACATCTTAACTCTCCAAAGTCACGGTTAAGGCACCTCCAAGAAAAATACCTCCCACACGTGCGTATGCCAAGCTAACTGCCTTAACGCCCTTTCAGCCGTTTGCAGATGTCAGAGAGCAGCCTCAGAGCTCAATGTTTGGAGCAAATCCTAAATCACATAAACAAGCGGATAACCTTATGTTGCGTCTACTCAATATATATCAGTATATATAGTGAGTCTATGTCTATAGGCCTAACCCAGTATGTGGATGCACAGCACGGCAAAAACAATGTATTGAAGAATACTGCGGACTTTGAGATAAAAAAGAAGTGGATCAAAAGAAAATATTTTGGCAACCAAACCAAATCAAATGCTCTGCCCTAGCTTGTGTCTAAGATTAATTCCTACAGAAAACTAGTGTGTGCCACAGAAATATTTCAACTCCTCTCAATACCATCACCATAGGACCTCCCAGTCAACCCATCAGCTAGATTGATGTTAATAATACTCGATCAATAACGAATTTCAATAGCTACTGGTCCACATGTTACATAGAACGGTCGTCTGTTGGAAGGAGGCATGGCAAAATATAGTTGATGGTGATGCTCCTTTTTTCGTGCTACTCATCTTTCTCTCTCTCTCTCTCACACACACACACACACACACGCGCGCGCGCGCGCACACACACACAGAGAGAGAGAGAGAGAGATAGAGAGAGAGAGAGAGAGAAACTCACCCTCTTTGACCATTCCCACCACAAGGCACTTCTGAAAGCGGCAGAACTGACACCTGTTGCGCCGCCTTTTGTCCACAGGACAACTCTTGTCTCCCAGACACACGTATTTGGAACCTTTCTGAACCGTTCTCTGAAAATAAAAAGAAAAATCAACGCGGCCGTCAAATTTAAAGGATGTCACTGCCATTAGTAATATTGTTGCCAAGCAACCGGTGGTGTTAAATCGGTAGGTGTTAAACAGCGGGCTAGGTTGTTAATTATGGCCAGTCGCAGGAGCTTTAGTTTGTGGATCTATGCTGATAGTCTGTGGCATGGTAGAAAAAAAACAAGGGAAGGAAGAGGAAGCGCCCATATCCTGTGGGGTCTGTACATAGGATGATATCATTTTTAAGAAAAGTATGCAATTAATAGCAAACACGTAAAAGCTGTATTTAAAGTTCAATTAACCAACATGCACTTTTGCGCCTTACCTCAACTTAAATTATTTTCATAATTCACTCATGCATCCCCAAGTAGTTCACTCAATAACATTAGTTCTGTCTCGCTCTCGTTTTTTCTTCTCTCACACACGTCTCTGACACACACACACACACACACACACACACACATTTACTATAGGCAATTAATTAATATAAAAAAAACACACGCACACATTTCCTGTAGGCAGTTAAATTATAAAAACACACACACACACACTTTCCCAGTACTCTCACATCTTCAGATCAACAGTCCTATTCTTGTGTCTTACCTTAAAGAAGCCTTTGCAGCCCTCACACGTCCGAACCCCGTAATGCTGACATGCTGCATTGTCCCCGCATACGGCACAGCATTGGCTCTCTTTGGGCGGAGGTACCATGTCCCTCCCGGGGGACGAGCGGGTGGATGAGGGGGTGGGCGGGGTCGTGGGAGAATGCATTTGATATTTCTGTAACTCTAAGCTGAAAGAATTAACAAGAGAAGGTCAGGGTTAAGTTTGCATTCAAAGAAGAAGAAGAGCAGTTAAGAGGGTATTGGCAGCTTGCAGAAATATATAATTGTTGTATTGAATACTGTTGTATTGCAATACAGTTTATTTTAATGTTGCTGCATTTAGTGTTGTTGTTATGTTATGTTGTTCTTTTATAACGTTGTAGTATTGTTATGTTGTGATATACTGACATGCACTATGGGTGCTTGTTTATCTATTTCTTCTCTTTTGTTGTTGTTGCTACGTTTGCAAATTTCCACCTGCTAAAAGTACCCACAAAATGCCAAAATGAACAGAACCTTACTAACAAAAGCAATTCACCGCAAAATCACATTACGAGAAGCATCTGAAAAAATCCGCAATCCCCGTAATTTTCATTGTCAAATAATTGGGTGATAAATTGATAGGGAAAACGGTTCCTGATTCAAAGCAATCTCAATTATTTAATGTTATTACAGGGACGACGAGAGCGGTCACGATCCATTAGCTAGTTAGACGTTCACAGCTCGAGCTCTGGATATTTCAATACTGTAGATTGGTGGTGAGCAATTAATGGCAGGTTACGATTAATTCTGTGTGGAAACACTAGGGGATGTGCGCAGCACGTTCGAGAAATCATTCTGAACGTGTGGATTACTGCTAATGGTAAAAGGCGTACATATTGAAGACATGGATACTAATCAAAACTCAGGAATAGGATTTCATATATCATATTTTATCTGTTAAGTCAATCTGACAAAATATATAACAAAAGTAATAATAAGGTTATTTTAAGCCAAATCGTAGTTACCGGTATACACGCTAAACAACTATGCTTCAAAATTACATATATTGTATATGCCTATTTTCCAGTATTTGAATATCATTCTGTATAAATCCGAGGCAAAACAGTTTCGTGTACCCCTCAAGTATTCGCCAGTGTTTGTAGGATAAATTACATGTCCACACTAGAGTATAGCTGGTTTAAGACAAATATAGCTGAGAGTGCTGAGGGGTGTAGATGAAACGGAGCGATGGATCTGAGAACAAGGGAGTCCATTAAAATGAATAAGGAAAAGGTTTCATGAAAACGGAAACACATCAGCCAACCATGCAAAATACACGTTCACTGTCAGCAATCTTTGAAACACACTGGTACTTTTATTATGTAAGTATGGTGTACCGCTCATTAAGTTGTTAGAGCGTAAATTTCGGTCATTTTCAGCATCAGCTGCATGCATATTTGTTTTGGTTATTCGTTAAGCAGATGGGTGCCAACCCCTTCTAAATAAAATGATCAATAAATATTGAATCTAATTTTTTTAGAAATTTCAAAAATCATTAGTAGGCCTAAACATAAAAATAAATATATGTATAACAAGATTTGTTCTTACTTGGCTTCTGTAGACATGGAGCCAACCAAAGTGAGTGAGGGTCGCCTTCTGAAGGGGGAGCGGGGGACGTCCATCCCCATCCCTGGGCCATACATCCCTCTGTTGGACTGGTTAAGGAGATTATACCCACTCTCCGGACACCCCATGCGCGTGGCGTTATCGTAGTAACCATGGTAACCGTGAAAGGCGGTCTGATCCGGACCGAAGAACCCGCTGTCCGCCAGAGGGCTCGAGTGGAACGGTTTCTGGTCCATGGGAATGGACTGAGGGTACATTGGCTGGGACCCGTGACCGTGGTAACCACCCTGTTGGGGGGCACGGGTGTGGAAATAGTCCAGTCCCCCGGGGCCCTCCTCACCTCCAAACCCCGTAGGCTGTTTATAACAGTCAAAATTATCCGTCGGGTAACTCTGGTAGTGACCCTGGTAATGTATTGTGCTAGCCATAGGTGAATCCGGTGGGCACGGATCATTCCCGAATCCGGTGAAGGGAAATTTGGTGTCTTCTCCACCGCGAGCGTAAGGGGTGTAGTTGCCCGATTGTTCTATCCCGCTACCGTAGCCANACCGCAAAATCACATTACGAGAAGCATCTGAAAAAATCCGCAATCCCCGTAATTTTCATTGTCAAATAATTGGGTGTGGGTGATAAATTGATAGGGAAAACGGTTCCTGATTCAAAGCAATCTCAATTATTTAATGTTATTACAGGGACGACGAGAGCGGTCACGATCCATTAGCTAGTTAGACGTTCACAGCTCGAGCTCTGGATATTTCAATACTGTAGATTGGTGGTGAGCAATTAATGGCAGGTTACGATTAATTCTGTGTGGAAACACTAGGGGATGTGCGCAGCACGTTCGAGAAATCATTCTGAACGTGTGGATTACTGCTAATGGTAAAAGGCGTACATATTGAAGACATGGATACTAATCAAAACTCAGGAATAGGATTTCATATATCATATTTTATCTGTTAAGTCAATCTGACAAAATATATAACAAAAGTAATAATAAGGTTATTTTAAGCCAAATCGTAGTTACCGGTATACACGCTAAACAACTATGCTTCAAAATTACATATATTGTATATGCCTATTTTCCAGTATTTGAATATCATTCTGTATAAATCCGAGGCAAAACAGTTTCGTGTACCCCTCAAGTATTCGCCAGTGTTTGTAGGATAAATTACATGTCCACACTAGAGTATAGCTGGTTTAAGACAAATATAGCTGAGAGTGCTGAGGGGTGTAGATGAAACGGAGCGATGGATCTGAGAACAAGGGAGTCCATTAAAATGAATAAGGAAAAGGTTTCATGAAAACGGAAACACATCAGCCAACCATGCAAAATACACGTTCACTGTCAGCAATCTTTGAAACACACTGGTACTTTTATTATGTAAGTATGGTGTACCGCTCATTAAGTTGTTAGAGCGTAAATTTCGGTCATTTTCAGCATCAGCTGCATGCATATTTGTTTTGGTTATTCGTTAAGCAGATGGGTGCCAACCCCTTCTAAATAAAATGATCAATAAATATTGAATCTAATTTTTTTAGAAATTTCAAAAATCATTAGTAGGCCTAAACATAAAAATAAATATATGTATAACAAGATTTGTTCTTACTTGGCTTCTGTAGACATGGAGCCAACCAAAGTGAGTGAGGGTCGCCTTCTGAAGGGGGAGCGGGGGACGTCCATCCCCATCCCTGGGCCATACATCCCTCTGTTGGACTGGTTAAGGAGATTATACCCACTCTCCGGACACCCCATGCGCGTGGCGTTATCGTAGTAACCATGGTAACCGTGAAAGGCGGTCTGATCCGGACCGAAGAACCCGCTGTCCGCCAGAGGGCTCGAGTGGAACGGTTTCTGGTCCATGGGAATGGACTGAGGGTACATTGGCTGGGACCCGTGACCGTGGTAACCACCCTGTTGGGGGGCACGGGTGTGGAAATAGTCCAGTCCCCCGGGGCCCTCCTCACCTCCAAACCCCGTAGGCTGTTTATAACAGTCAAAATTATCCGTCGGGTAACTCTGGTAGTGACCCTGGTAATGTATTGTGCTAGCCATAGGTGAATCCGGTGGGCACGGATCATTCCCGAATCCGGTGAAGGGAAATTTGGTGTCTTCTCCACCGCGAGCGTAAGGGGTGTAGTTGCCCGATTGTTCTATCCCGCTACCGTAGCCACCAGCGTCTTGGAACTGTGAGGCCGCCGCCTGCATCTGGGTGGCAGAGGGCGAGCAGCCCGGGTGGTGGTACGGCGGTTCACCAACATCCGTGTGAGGGCGGTCGAATCCCCCACTTCCTCCGCCACCGCCGCCTCCAAAATCCTCCGCCATGGAGACAGACTGGTCATCTCTTGGCGAGTAGAGACTGGACTCTGACGAGTAACTCTGTCCGGGATTGTAATGAGACGGGGTGAAGGGCGCGATGTCCTCGGCCATTGGAGGGGTGATACTGTTGTAAGTCGATGGGAAATGCTCCATGCCGGCATTGCTTGCATCAAACGGATTCGACTAAAAATATATATAAGTTTGGAGAAAATAATTAGAATATTGAAAAATACACAAGATTTGACGATAAACAATAAAATTTTGTACTTTCAGTAAACCAAAAAAATTCCAGGAATACGAGTTGGCATACATATGTCCAAATGCCGAGAAAATGACTCTTGAACAGAGATAGTTGCAGCATCATTATAAAGTAAATGAACTAAGAGCTAAAGCTATATTATTTTGTTCCTCTTATTATTTTTGAGTCGCCTATCGACGAAGTAAATTGACGTAACCAGCATAGTCTTCAACGTCATTAAATCGTCAGCGTTACGTTTTGATCCTCTAACTTACACATCCATTAATATGAAGACAGACACCAATTAACATCAAACATCCGTCAACTCAAGACAATTACACAAAGTTTCAGATTAATTGCTTTGGAACATACACATTGACGTCGAAATTGTTGCTACTGGTAGCGAAATAAAAAAAAAAGCCCAGTGCAACGTCGTTCTGTGATACGCTGCTGCCTGTGCTATTGTATTTGGCGGACGTATGACGAGGTCGTCATCAGGCAACAGGAAGTTAGCTGTCACGCCTGCGTGGTCTATGTGTAAAGTAGAAAGTTCTATCCACGCTAGGGTTTCCGGTGACATCTGCATAATTACACACACTGACATCTGTTATGAGAGAGAGAGAGAGTGAGAGAAGAGAGAGAGAGGAAAGGCTGATTGGTGCTAATCAAAAATAAAAAATTAATATCTTATAATACAGGTGTTAATTTTATATACTTTTCATAAATCTCCCATTTTTACTCGATGTATAAGCTCATTTTTCGATTCGGACAGAAAAATACATAAATTGAGCTCTGAGAGGTGCTGACATCTAAGCCAAAAGACAACATAAAAAATTTAAAAGAAGCACATTTTCTTATAATATTTTGTTTCGCCTCCATACGTTCGATGAGATTGCGAAAACATTGTCGTTTGAAGTTATTGATAGCACACTATCTGTGCGACAAACTACGATAATCAACGTATCCATTTCACACTCCCAATTTACATTACATCACTGGGATGTTTTCAAAACTGATTTCGTACTTATTCAAATTGGATTCCGACGAACCCGCCCACGTTTCCCTGATTTATCTCCAAGGCAAACACACGGCCGCGCTGATTAAATGTTCCTTAAAAAGATTCTGTATGTAAATACTGAACTGACGTAAATAAATCAAATACGAGTACACTTCCGAAAAGGTATCAATAACAAATATTCCTAAATGTTTTTTCTAATACGCATGTTTTTCTGACAATTTCTTTTTATTTTACACTGCTTGATTCTGGGAATATTCAATCCATGCTAGCTATTCAGCAAAACAAAATTTGTTATCAGAGTTATAGGAGATTATCTAGTCTTAACGGGGCTTATCTAGGATTCTTTCTTTTTTGAATGAAATGAGTCCAATTTCGAGATTGAACTATTAATCTTAGAAAAGAAAAAAGTTGTTAAAAAACCAATCTAGATATCGACAGCCTTACTTTCCTAGAGCACATCAGAGCAATATCGACATGGCCGGCTTAACAAACCCGTTCTTCAAATCAGTATAACGGTGTCGAAGCAGAGCCGAATACAGAGCTATTTTTCCACCCTTCAACTGCACGTATATCTGTCTACCAATATCCTTTTTAAATCTCCTGCTTCTTACACAGTTTTCTAGTAATTTAAAACAGAAGCACAAGCGCGGTTTGGGATTGATGTGATTGAAATTAACAAACAGTCTGAAGCAGAGTAGCCAAGCCCTGCGTAATTAGTGAGTTAGGTTTGAAAAAAAAAGAAAGTGGTAATCAATCCAACCGAAGAGAGGTTTGATACTGAATCTAAATATTACTTTTCGGTCAGAACTGTCTTTCAAAGGCATGAAAATAAAATATTGGATAAAAAGGCAAAAATTACGAAGCCGGCTTTTAATGGAAAATTACTCGCACTAAAAATTACTCGCAACCAAACCTACCTAGAGCCCAAAACTCCCCGTGCATTATTTTACGATCAAGTCTTGGGACATCACACTAAGCCCAGCAGGATCCAAGTGTAAATTTAGATCTACTCATCCCGTTTGTTTTAATAACACTTATCAGTAACCGCATTCGTTCCCATAGCCTTGCAATTTACTGCTCCTGAGAAGAATCCGCGGAGAGGCAGGCGTATTTTAGGTTCACGTTTAAGTCAAATAGCTTATTGTAAATCATCGCTTGTTGTTCTCAACGTTTTCGAATCAAATCGCTCAATTTTTATTGCCACATCACAGGATTGTATGCTCTTGTTAACCCCTTTCCGAATTACATCGCGTCGAGAAAAAAGAATACCGTTATGCTCTCTACAATAAAACTTGCTAATTTTCTATTAATAGGCAGATAAAAATGATAGTGAAAATGGCACAAATGAATTTCGTAAATAAGATGACATGTGTGTTTAATCAACATTCACCAGGACATAAACCTATTTTCAAGTAGAGATTATCACAATCTAGACCTGGTGTATCGGTAGTACTGAAATTCGATAGCAAATGAAAAACAGAAAGTCCATTTTTTTCTTACCTGTTCCTTCAGTAAATGTGAATATTCGAATAAATAGAAAGACTTCTACATTTGGCATGGCGATCTAATTTATGTACATCTAACTCAGTGGCCAAAACTGTACTATGTTATATATTTCTTTATGTCACTGTAAATGAACAATATCAGAAGGGACTTGTAAAGGGCATATGACGCTTCCAAAACCTTGTTAAAACGTCCAATTTTCACTTGCTTGTTCCCGTGGAAACACCAGTAGACGCATCTGATTTTAAAGCCCCCAAATGTGAGAACCATTGTTGCACCCAGTTGTTTCCGCGTATACATCAAGACATATAAACCATATTAGACAGTGATTGGAGTCATTATTTAACATATAAATACCTGTATTTATCATATATAAACCTTGGTTGTCGTCACACATAAAACGAGTTTTTTCCTATTTCAAAAAGGGCAGTTTTGCGATTTTTGTCTTATCTCGCACATGAAAAAAGGGATCCATATTTCAAAATGCGTCATAAAGTACTGATACGTGATGATCATTACTATCCAGATTACAGCGCATTATTTCGGTCTGAGTTGATAAAAGGAAGGTTTTACACCAATTATCACATGGCACTTTTTACAACCTTAAATCCCGGTCAATTGAAAGTGTTCTTTGATTTTAATACTAAATAAATAAAAGAGAGAGAGAGAGTAAGAGAGAGAGAGAGAGAGAGAGAGAGAGAGCGAGAGAGNGTAAGAGAGAGAGAGAGAGAGAAGAGGGGTACAAGATTTCTCACCTGCGCCTGTAGCAGAAGCATCATAGCAGAGGTATTGTTATATGGCGTAGCGGCGCTAGGTGGCGCGGCAAAGTCCTGCAGTTTGTTCTCTGGGAGCACGGGCCCAGGTAGCTGAAGAGGCGACGCCTGGGCGGCACTCGGCGAAGACTGGACGGGGAGATTGGGAGAGAGCGCTGAAAGAAAGAAGAAAAAATATTAAAACCAGTACGAATTGTAAATCTTGGCAAACATACGACGACTTCAGATCGTTAGTATGCTAACTATCGCTCAAACTCTTAACAAGTTTTCCACTCCCTTACCGGTGAGATGTGCTAACGGGCGCATGCAGTGCTCACGGAACTGATGAAAGAGCGTCAACTTCTTTCTTTCCCTATCGCACTCTTGTGTATTGCTTTATGTTGGCTGTCATATCGGTTCAGTTAACGTGCCAACAAAGCGTCCTGGCGTACGCTTGACAAGTTGGACATCGCCGTTACTTGACACATGTATTAATCTACTTCAGTGACCACTAAAACAGTGCAACAGATAGAGCGTCGCCCGCTGCATGCATTACACAGATTAAGAAAAAGTGAATAATTAATTCGCTTAAGTACCGCAATTAGGGATTGGAAATGTTATTGCATCTGAGGCGCGGGGTTCTAAGACATGCGCGGGGGCCCGGAGCCCTATTAATTATCTAATCGAATTGATTGTTTGAAAAACATGATACACCGCTCGTCAAAGTGGCCGAACTGTCGTATCGCAGATCTACTTAATCAATTAATCTTTCACACGGCGTCGTTATTTTAGTACCCTAGCGTTAAAAGACAATGCAAAACAGACAGGTAGCTGTCTCAAAGGATCATCAACTCCCCGGTCGTGGGCGTGACCGAAACACCCTAATTTCCGAGTAAATGCGTCTCTCCCCTCTTTGATGATGTCGCAGAACGCTTCTTGTTTTACTTTATCAACTGAAAATGAAAGGCTTCCTTTTTTAAACGACAGTCACGACGTTAAACCTTCTTCGCGTTGACGCAGACCCTATCTACATGTCTTGGTTCATACACCGTCTGATGAGCCGGCCATCGACAACCAGAGGCAGAATTTATTGAGAGAAGCACATTGCAAATGAATTCAATTCGACTACTGGGAGTTGGTGACATTTGAAATTACTGTCATACACCTTCATATTATATCAAGAACAATTAGTGGACTTTCAGTCAAGTGTACTGGAGCTGTGACGGGGAATGTCGGAGTCAATTAAGTTCCGATTTTCAGACTGCCGCGTTTTCACTGTGTTCTTGACGTTGAGAATAACGGCATGAACAATTATATTAATTGTTGCTGATATGTACGTTTTATCCCTTACTTTAAAAAAAACGCCCCTTATTATACATGTATTCGTATTCTATTGCAAAAAGGATTATAAGTTCTACTTAAATCTACTATCGACTTGTCAGTACTGACAATGTATTTTGAACTACTCTCTTGAATAATGCTTGATCAGTGTTATGTCACATCCACACTTATAAGCATTACAACATGTAAGTATTGTATGCTGGTGAAAGACACATATAGTTTTACAACATTTGTAGGGGTATCCATTGCAGATATAAAAAATGAAGATCAACAAAATCGATTTATAGGGTGGCTGTACACCTTTGTCTCCACTTCAATAAAAGACAAATAAAATTTGTGTTACGGCCAAATTTACGTCATAACCCTAATCCGTCACTCTTTGCAAACGATTTCGCTTTTCCCGCAAGCGTATTTCAACTTGCACTTAATCCGCAATCTTGTGGAGGGTTGCCGCCAGTCCTGAACTTGCAACAATGTTAAAAGCCATTTTAGCATCGCATCATTGTTCATTCAACAGATAAGCCATCAGATCGCATACAAAAAATCCACGGCTCTCTGGTATCAAACCCCGGCTTGTTTTTTATGCCAGTTGTTATTATCATATAAATGGTGTGTATCCCTGGGCGATTCTCGTCTGTGGTCAATAGCGTTGTATCAATTCACAATTTGACATGTTTCTTAAACCAACGAATCACAGTTCACAAGAAATGGTACAGGGAAGCAGTGTCACATCGTAAATCTTGCCGGAGAAAATGAAATAAAAGCTAAGCACAGGTTTTTGGCTTCATAAAGATTTTTAACTTTGAAAAATATTACATTATAGATCATAATGTAATTGGCACAAATAAGAAATATCATTATCGAGTTTTCGGCATAGATAAAACTTGACTGACGAGAACAAGAAATACAATTATTGAGTTTTTTCCCGTCTGCAGTGAATAAAAGAAGATAAAAAAAGCATTCAACACTTTTTGATTCATCAAACACTAGACCTACATCACAAAGAATAAGGTCTTAAAGCTGACGAACAAGCGATGATATATTACACTCATGTTGCATGTTTTGGTTTTGAACAATAAATAACAAATAATGAAAATGTCGCCCGTCTGTATCAAGCCGTTCCCATATGACCTCAACATGATTACAGGGAGGCAGCCACCTGCCTGACCCACGCCTACATAAACCCCCTGTTCAATTTCCCTTCCAGAATTGTTTATTTTCTCCTGATTTTTTAGCAAAATCCCCAAGAGTTTTGAGGTTTCTTACAAATTTCCGTTCCCATCCTCTGTGGCAGGCAGACGACAAGCTGGCAATTACTGTAACATCCCCAGTTTCTTTCTGGTTTGCATACAAACGACAGCGTCAGGAGTTAGCACGGCTCCTTTTCTTTGACTGTAGCCACCGGGCAGGGCTGTTAATCATATTTTATTACACATAATAAAGACATTCGTTGTTTATCACGTTAACAGCAACAGAAAAACACCTGGATACATGTAGGTAGGTACATGTAGGCAGTAAAGAGTGGAAACCTCAATTTGTAGGGGTGGTATATGATGTCGTTGTCAGTCTTCCTACTGACCAGTGTGCTGGTAATATATTTGGACCGTAAAGCTTTAACAGAGTGACATTTTTCAATAAATAAATAAATAAATAAATAAATAAATAAATAAATAAATAAATATGTCGCTTAGCAATTACACTCTGCCTTTACCTGTATTTGTCTCTGTCCACTTAAATATTACCAAAATTGTTACATTTGGGTGTTATGTTACGATGACCTCTTGAAGTATAGGGTACTAGTATAAACAGTATGCAAACCCATCAAACTATAGATGAAAAATCATGTCACAAAATAACCCACACCTCCAAACAGAAAGAAATTTTAACAACCCGAATGTCACATACAGAAAACACAACACGCCAGAGGGAATCTGTGAAAAATGTCGGCGAGATCAATCGTTTCATGAGCGCATATTCTCAACATAGTGCTATCTATGGGCGCGTGTTGACCTTCGCGTGCGCATGTGTGTTCTAAGACAAAAGTGAGGCATAACCATTCAAGGAGAACAAGTGGTGAACGCTTCCGTTATGTATGATGATTAACACCTCATATCATAATCCATATCCATTAATTAGTGGAATATAAAGCCAGAATCAATACATTTATTCTACTGGTGACAATACTGAGAGAGAGAGAGAGAGAGAGAGAGAGAGAGAGAGATCAAATATGTTAAGCTATTTAGTCCAAAGTGTTCCCTATTTTTCAACGTCTTTTCCGAAAAAAAAATCACTGGTCAGCCAAGAAAAGTGAACCCGGTCCATCGATCGAAAACCTGCCTTGTTTGATCAAAGATCACAGAAGCATAAAGAGGACATCTTCCGCACTCACACAATCCTCACCGAAGAAGAAAATCGCTCTGAATCAAATCCACCACGCGTCAATCTCCAATCATCCGCAGAACGTTTGTTCAGCACTCGAAGCTTTTCAAAAGGTCCATACATCGGCGTAATGACTGCAGTTGAAAAGCAATTCGGACAAAAAGTGATACGTCAATTGAGATATTACTGTCCGACTATTACATCTAAGGTAAGTATTAACAAGGACTTGGGGGTCAAGCGGCTGATTGTTCAGCAATGGCATTACCTACGCACAAAATTAAACTGTGTGTTTTTGTTTGAGCTTCTCCATCAATATCTCGTCGACTGTCTGACTGTGAAAAGACAAATAGTTGTTTGATGGTGGTTGCAGAAAGGTTCAGTGAGGACAAACATTTCCGTAAGCTAACAGGCTACGTATATGATTGAGGATTGGTAGGGTGGGGTGAGCGCCATATTGCTGAAATCTCCGCTTTTCAATTTCTATGCGACAACTTCAGTTCATACTAATGACGAGAAAAATAAACGTAACTTACGAAAGTGAGACATATGCATTTTGTGTAAAACGTCGAAATATTCCAAAATCAGAGCTTATAAAAGCATAGTCAAGAAAATTTAATACCTATCAAAATATGCATAATAATTCAAAGTCGAACTAACTTGCACCTTCAATTAATGTGTGTCAGACAACAAAAATCTGTTGAAAGGCACACCCAAAATATACATCGTACTATAACTAACCTGTGAACATATCCCACATGATTCCCCTCTTCAGTACAAATCTCAATTTTCGCTGACGCCCGCCGCTAGGCACCGACCTCGAAGCGCACCATAGCACACTACACGCCTTTCCAAGAGAGGATTCGGCAAACATGCACCAAAACGATTCTACTGGCCGTCTGTGTACATTCAAACATGCATACACACAAAAATGTTCTATTTTTCAATCATATCAGTTCGGGCTGAGATAATTTATATGTACCTGTGGGGATTCGCCTGAACCCAACACCGCCCTATCAAATGTGCTGTGTATGGGTCGGTTTGGCTATAAGCTATGAGCGGGTTGCGATAGGAGGCGGATAGGACTCCCCGGGCGCGGGCCTATTGTTATCAGTCTCCAGGCTGGACATCAAACATCAACGGGGCTCTCCCCCAACAGGGACTCTCCAACCGATATCGCAACGCAGTCCGGCTCAGCCACGTGAATTATTGATAGACTCCGATGACACGGTCGTAAACGTGTTATTGTTGACACTATAATTTTATCTTAATCGATTTAACTTTGGCATTTTACGCGGCGTTTCGCGAAACAATTAAAAGAGGGTTTACAAAGCTGTGAAGATACGAGACGCGAGAGGCCAGGCGTGTAAATGGTCTAATAGGAAGAGATGGGGCGGAAAATCAGGGGATTGCACGTAAAATGAATGGAGCATAATTGATAGGCAACTTCCCTGAGTTCAATCAGCGCCGCATTGTTTTAAGCCATTTTATTTATGACTGCGGCAATAGTCGTCTAACCGTGGTATCTGAATAATGCAGAACTGGTGGACCGCTACAAGGGAAGTGTTCTGTTGCTTGGTGTACTATTATGATTGAAGGAAAACAAAACACGGCCAATTGATCCCCCTTATGTAGATGGGGAACCCAGCGGTGTGCATGTCGGACGAATATCAACCTGTTCATACCAAGCAATTAACTAAGTAGCTGAGTTCGAACCGACCAACAAATAAACAAGATAATCAATAAATTTCCTTGTCAGTTGAAACCTTCGAAGTGTGCGCTTCAATCATCCGTGTACTTTTTTTTTTTTTTTTTTTTTTTGATGCAAATAAAACACTGAACAGCAAGTTAAATCTATAATACGGGTCACTTTGAAGACTGGAGGGACATGACACCAAAAAAGGGTGGGTGGGGCGATAGGGTTTCCATCATTTATACGCCTATTAATTCACTTAAAAGGCAACTGCGTAAACTCAATATACCGCATATAAATAAAAAGCATTTCTATATAAGTGGATGAACTCTTAGTAACTTCTATGACCGATCTGCAACCACAAAAGATGGTTTATCACTAAAATTGCAGCAACAATCAAAGATTAAGACAGAAAAGACATTGGCAAAACATTACCTTCACATATTTCTTCATCATTACTATCACGCTAAAAATCTCCACGCCACTCAGTGAGAGGCTACATGTATTGGAAAAAATTCAAAATACCCGTAAATTTTGATCAATTACAGAAGCCCAATTAATTCGCAACTAAGACTGTATTATGATCAAGTTTTCATTTCTGTTAATTAAGTCTAGAATAAGGAACTGAAAGGTACTATCTCAGTCATAGTTCGAAGACAAATACGACTTTCTGATCTTGCACTGTTGCAGAAAACTTACCACGACAGCTGACAACCGCTTTGCCGACTTCTTTAGAAATTCTTCATACATTTCAGCAAGAAATTAAACTCACCTTTATGAAATACTGCCATACAATCATGAATAATATGGTAATAAACGAGGAATATGCATAGAATTCCCACATAGTAAACCACACCCGCCAAACCACATCTCAAAACACATGTATTACGCTAACAATTTACATTTTAGGCGACATGTGAACCCTTGCTGAGAGACTTTGGGGAACATCTTGCAACAATAATACAAACAAGGTCTATCTATAAAGACACAAAAGACAACGAAGCGGCTCCCTTGACGCAACACACGAGACAAAATGTATATGAAGAAATCGCACCTCTTAGGATCGGCCAGGTGAGATGACATTTGACACTCGCCATGTTGGCGTTGACGTAATGCTGTTTATTTCCTACCTATTAACTCGTCAAAATTATACTACAAAAAGCACTTGAAAAGTCAATCACTGAGAGCTCCTACTCACATTTTTTTTCATTATAAATTTAGAAAAAAGAAACGAAACTGTTATGAATAAAATAGTTACCTAGCATGAATGGAAATTAAGAAACTAAATGGTGAATAGTGATGACTAGTTATGAAACTAGCTATGAATAATTATTCAAAACTCCATCCGCATGGAATGGGCAGAATTTACAAAAACAATACGTATGATCGGAGGCTTTGATTTCACTGAGACACGTTCACAGCTTTTTTTAAACACGAATGGTTTAAACAATTCAAAAGTTATGCCATTCGGAAGGGATTACACTACGAACTTTTTGTACGGATTACTGACACTACATCGTGAAGGATCGGACTTGTCTGTCAGGAACATTTCATTAGATGGACTGTCCAAAACTAAAATCCGAAGAATGTCCTACCTCAATTACCTCCACACTAGTTATATAAGACAAATGAAAAATGTAATATACCATAATGTATAGAGATCCTTCCCAAAATATCACCACTCCTAAAACGCTGATCGGTTTTGCAATGGCATTATTAAGCAATTGGTTTGTTTTATGAAATCAAATGAAAAAAGTCTTTCTCAACAAGTTAACGATAAGTATGTTGGCTCCCGAGCTGTACTTTCAACCTACAATGTAACTTGTACACGGTGTGCCTCAACACTCCATAATATAATGTTCAGATGAAAACACCTACTACTTGTAATACAGTTTTATACTGATGATGATATGCAATTAATCAAACAATATTAATTTTTATCAAAATATTCGGCAATCTAAGTTAACCAACGTGGGTTGTGTAATGCCTTCCTTCTAAGGTCAAAAATTCGTTTTCGAGAAAACCGCCAGAAACCAGAATTATTCAGATGCAAGTGCATGTAAGACATACGAAGTTCTGAGTTCATTTAAAAATCTAAGAAAAAAAAACACGAAGTCTAAAAATATAGCAAAATATATTAGCAAAAAATAATAACAAAATATTAGCATTAAGATTGTGTTGAAACAATAATAACCAAACAACGTTTAACTTACCTTAAACAAAATGAAATAATACGACTTTGATTTTAAAAAGTGTGAATAAATCACACACAAACGTTAGCACAAACAAATAAACAAACTCGTGCATGCGCATAATCGGAATATTACCTTACCCCAACTCTGAATCTTCAACAAATGAGAAGAGAGAGGGTGCGTTTGCGCAGATTTTCCAACTTAAAACTTTCCTGTTCTGTTACTAGAAATTGCGTGTCACCAATTAACATTTGTTGCGGTGTGCGTGTATATTTAGCTTAATTTTAGTCCAAACCGTGAAACCTGTTGACGTAGCAGATGTATGCAATTGAATAAATTCATGGGAAGGTAGGCAAGTCAAATAAAGGACTATTTAAAAGGGGCAATTAAAATATATAAAAAAGCATTTGATGAGTCTTTTATTAAAAAAAACACGAAAAATATCTAATTAATAAAGGCATACACGGGGGATTGCTGCAGCAAACTGCAAGAGCTTTTTTCCCTCCAAAATTTAGGCATTATAATAAGCAGTTGTGTACATCCCAACGCTTCACGCTTCATCATTACAATGGTAGATCGGGGGGGATGGGGGAGGGTGCACAGCAGACACTTTATTTTAGCTTCGGAAATACCCACTAACCCCCCTTCAATAAATTTTGTTCGAGAATGGGATAAAATCCAGGAAACTTCTTTATGTGCACCACATATTACAGCAAATGTCTTCCACTTCCACCTTTTCATATTTGCTGAACAAAGAGCGAACATTTTCACCCCCCCCCCCACCATTTCTTTACAAAGACCATGGCTTCCCTAATTATGAACGTATTTGCCAGACTATTCCATACGTTTCCTTCCCAGCGGTTATCGACTAAAACCAGACGAAGATGTCAGGTGTGCACCCTCTGTCGACGCCCTGCAAACAACACGTTGCCAACAAAGTTCACTCGTGGTCGCGGACCCTCGCCCTCCGTAACCCAGGGTCGCCTTCCATTCCGCGCACCTGTACACACATGCTGATCACAGCCTTCAACACAGGGTAACATGTGTCAGACTGCGTTTCGTCTCACATTGACGAATAGTCTTGGGAAAGGTAATTTCATGCCATATACATATATCGCGTAAAATATATTTTATCACGCCGCGTTATAATTCTAATAACATGCAATGTTGAACTGAACAGAAAGGATCCGGTCGTGGAAGTTATATTAAGGACAATATAAAGACATTCAAATATGACTACTCTACCAACGGTGTCGTCTAATATCTTATTATCAAAGTTGTCCACTATTTAGTGCATTTCGGTTAAATACCTTAAGTTAAACTTTCTTCATAGCGAGAGGAAAGCAGCTTACCAGCAAGCAGTCTGCAAGTATATGACAAAGATGGAGAACAAAGGTGTCACACAAATCCATCTACCTAGCCCTTTCAGCGGAAACCGAGACGCTATACACAATATCTCAAAATCCATCTCGACCGTCTTAACAGAATGTATCGTGTTAATTGGTCATACAAACAATACCTGGGCGACTTCAACAGCAAGTGATTGTTGGTAGAAGACGCGTCGTTGATGAAACACACATACTAATCCGACACGAAACACAAAAAAAAACTGTTTGAAAATTCTGAGTAACAGGAATCAGTTGAAATATGAACTTAAATGTGTTTTAGCCCTACGTCACGTCACTACGAAATATTTTTATATACACGAACATAGACAATACACGACTTTAATTTGCAAAAATTGCAACCTGAGCGGTGTGGTGTATCACAACTGTCGTTGAAACAATGCCTTGCATGTACGTGATTAAACGGCAACTTTTCCTACACATTCCGTGATAACGTTAATATGAAAAACAAAATGCATTAAAAAATATGGGAGGCGATGGGTTTTCGAGTTTCCAAAATTTCATTCACAAAAAAAAAGGAAAATCTAAACTTATGGAAAATGAAACTTAATAGAAACTTTGTACAGAGGAGAAATTTAGGGCATAGGTCCATTTCGTAAAAAAAAAAGATTGCAGCTGCAAGTTTGGTGCACGATGTGCTAGTTGATACACACAGTAAATATTTTGTCTTGAAAGCAAAGCGATGAACCAAAAAAAGCCAGAAAACCACAAAAAAATGGTTATACACACAACCCTCCGCCCCCTCTGGTCGAAAAAGATAAACTCTAACACATTTCTTCCGTATCAAAATGTTTCTTCATATCTATTTTTTTTCTCACAGGTCATAGATGCTGTCAGTGCAAGTTTGCAGTGTTTCTAAGTTTACCTGTTTCTATTTGTGCTTCGTCCACGTTTACCCAGAAATATGTCACACTCGTTTATAACGCGTGAACTGATGGTTGAGTGGAACCAGATGTACACAGCCTCGGAGTACACGCGCTTCCAGTTGGTATCGACGTGAGCGCCACGGGTCGTAGTTTCTGGGAAACCTCGTTAACGGGAGATTTAAGTCAGTATCCCAAGATGAGATAGCTTTCCTCAAAGGAGAGGATCAGATTCACGACCCGTTTCACAACATGAAGCCCTTGTCTCCCGTGGTTTTATATACGACGTTTTACCAAAGAATGGCGAACTTTGAGTGCCGCAGTTCGATTGCCCGACTCGGTTCGTTCAGCGCTGTTTTCAACGAAAACGTTGATTAAATCCTCTCTTCATGCAAAATCAAATTTCTCCTTATCTAATGTCTTTTCTTTTTTTCATGTGTCTGAGATCTCAAGTTCCAAAAGTTCCTTGAATGATGACAGAATTCAATCTTTCACTCTGAACCCGGCGACCTCTACGTGTCCATTCAATAGCAACTGGAAAATTCAACTTGACGTTAATTTTCAGCGCTCATATTCTGAATCCATTGTGAGATGAGGGAAATGGAACCTGACGGCTTTTTGATGGTTTATCTATTTTAGAGCGACCTTCCTGGCTCTATTGCTCTACCTTTGACGCCATATTATGCATCTATTTCTGGCGGTGCGATCCAAAATAATTAGGACCACATCAATTCCTGTCAGCTTGGATTTCACCGCCAACTTGGCCGCTAAAATGTTTGTAAGTACGTCGAGATAGTATAAACAGCACTGGTTCTGTTAGCAAACGCAAAATCTTTTACCTTCGTGTCCTAATTTACAGGGATCTGATAACTTAAATGGTTTTATGTCCTTATTTCTCTTATGTTTTCTGGGCCTGATAATCATTGTTTTTCCCTTCACCGCATTACGTTTTCATTCCCAATGCAGCGTTTCTTGTGTACGCCTAACAAAGCTAATCGTCTAATGAAGCCCACGTCTTCTTGTGCCTTTTCCTGTTGCAATTCGTGAAGCGAGGGTTGCAATGAATTTTGAGCACGTGCCGCGGCCCGACCCGGGTGACGTTATGACGGCGGTTCACTGACCTTGCTAGACACCGTCTGTGCTCTATTCATCCGCGTTTTATTGACCAAAAGCAAAGCCATAATATGCTGAGAAAATAGCCTCTAGTTCGACTGAGGTCAGGAGAAGAAAAAGAAGACGTATTTGAAGACACAAGATGTTCTGGAAGCCGTCTAATACAATCGTGCTGCGTGATCTGACAGAATGTGACGACCGATCTACATAAAACCTTGCAGCGACGGCAAAATTACGATCTCGGATTATGAACATGCAACTTCATCGCTTCTTTTGCAAGACGACCTTCCCTCACCGCCCTTTTTGGTTTTCTTACCTAGCTCGATCACGCCTTCTTCTTTTTTCCCTTTTTTTATCATTACATACATTCGTTTGTTTATCGGTGTTTACAGCAGTGTTCAAGTAGGGGGAGAGTTTTAAGTAGTAAAGGGGTAGTTAAATTATTTTACCTGTGTATTAGTATTCGGGTTTATCTTCCCCCTTCAAACGCACCTTGGGTATCATGTTATAAAGCTCCCGTATATGGCAGTGCCAGGCAACAATCATTAAACACAGGCGATGAAAAACAGCACCAGGCTAAAAAAATAGGCTGGCTTAATAACCTAAGACTGATCAAACAAGTAAAACCTCACTTCGTGCCTCTGCTCGCCTGCTTAGATATCAGGTATTCGGTGAAATTGTTGGATTTCTTCAGTATACGAAAAGGGATGTCAGAGACAGTGTTTTCAATGGAGAAAATGGCGAAGAGTGCTTCAAATAATACAATTCTAAAGAAAAAGAAGTTGGGCTCTCTAAGTTGCAAAACCCGATTCAAATCAATGCAGTCTTTTGTGATAGGAAATGAAATTACAGAAAGCAATGTCCTTATTAGGCGGTCTTCTTGGAGAGGTTTTTTTCGTAAAAATTAGAAAAAGCTAACATATATAGCTGGGTAAAGGAAAATATTTTTGTAAGTTGTGCGGTTTAATTTTCAATGACGTTTTGTTACATGTATATTGCATTCACTAGAACAAGCCAAACAACAATGGCACACTTGACGTACGTTCAGGTCTTTGGCTGATCGTCACTGGTTCTCTAATTTCACCATACGCTACATCGACGATGTTTTTTTTTTTTATCACACGCACACGCACATTAAAGGGATAACAACTCTTAGTAAAATATCTATATTTCACAATAAATACATTGTAAACAACACATACAAATATAGTATATTCTGTTTTACCACAAAAAAAGCAGTTATAGCAATTAATCTGAAATCTGTGCTTGCCATCCGAATACGTGACCTCCATAGATAGCAATACTCTGCAATAATCCCTTAAGAGATAAAAAAAAAAAACTTTTTAGAAAAAAACAGGGACTAACTTTGAACGTAGAAATGGATTCACTGACCATTGGTAAGTAGGGGTAAATTGCCGTTTACCTCAGGAAAATTATTTTTTGGCCAAATGAACAGTTGTTATCCCTTCAAGTTGTCTAAATTATACATGTATCTTTCCATCCTTCTCGGAGTCGTCATTCACATCATATAGGCGGCTTATACAGTAAGGCCACGCACATGTGATCGCACATTTTACCCAGCCTTCTCTTACTGAGAAATCTATTTCAAACAATTTACCACAAAGTTTAAGTGATTTGACGTCACCACCAAAACCATGTGCGGTCAGGTTTTTTTTTTTCATCTGACCTAATAATTTTTAAAAACTTTGACATTTACTTATAAATAGGCTTACCAGATTCGATTCGTCCTAAGGCATGCAAGAACCAGGAAATTGCTTTGGGGGATGATATTAAATAAAAATAGGCCGACCAACGCGTCAACTTAGAACTTTTGAGTCCGACGCAAACATCTTCATCAACTGAGCTGATGGAACTGGACAAAATACACCCCGATATGACATGACAACCCACAAGAAACCACCCGTCAGAATTATCTGTCGTGTCTTAATTTCGGTGCAAAATGTGCTTGTCTTGCCACCAATATCTTTTCAAAGATCAGCTCAGCATTCCCCCTGAGTTGTTACCCGTGTTGAAGCAACAGTAGTAAACTGATCACAATGATAAGAATGTTAGACAGCTGTCGTGGCGCTGATACCCAGTTCCCAGGAATGATAACCGTATATTTTGTGAACATAATCTCCCTGTTGAACAATCTCAGTAGATATGAGAGATAGAGATATCAGTGGTTTTCAAATATGAGTCACCTTGAGTTTCAGACTCAATCGGAAATTTTCCTTGGATTAACTATTATTGAAACTGCGTCGGAAAGCTTAGGCCGTGTTCAAGAAAACCAAAGACAAAGATCTGGAACTCGGAGTGGCTTGAGAGTCACGGAACGTACGTATGCCGTGGTATTGAAGCGGAGCAATAAACCGTGAAATACACGCGTAATATTAACATCAATCACGCCCAGTCTACTCATTTTCGTGTGTTCTGCTCGTATATTATTCTATCCTATTGTTTGACTATCAATTCCGTTTGTTTTCAGGTGTGCAGCTAATGTTTACAACACGGTAAATCATGGATCCATCCATTGTTTGTATTACGGCATTGGGTTACCAATTCTGACACCGAGCAGGGAGCAGGAATGCTTCAAAGGCTCTTTCACAATACTTTCAAAAGGCAAGGTGAATACTTTAGGTCGACCACTTAATACAAATGAATTTTGATATTTCGAGAAAGGAGAAATTTTGAAAAATTGCGTAAAACAGGCGGTTGGGTTTTGAAAAGAGTAATGGCCAGAGAATATGCTATGCTATATGTTTTCAGAGAATAAAGTCGTCAGGCCATGTCAAAGAAGTGTAGTCCCATGGACAGTTTCTTTCTTTCTTTTCATATTTCATGTTGGACATTTTAGATATCTGGTCCCATTGTTGCATGAATGAAGACCTGGCACTGGTCATGATCTGATGTCATTGTAGTATGTGAACAATCTTTTACTTGTGTCCGTCAGTTGGTTTTGGAGACACCCCGCACATGCTCAGAATATCGATCTAACCTATCGTTTATGTATATAAGAAGATATCGATATTTAAAAGATATGTGTCTTAAACATGGCTAACACACTGAAAATGTATCATACCAAAGGGAAAGATGTAGTGATAGTGAACAAAATTTTGTATGCCTCTGGCAATAAGGTTAAGATTTTGAAAATTGACAGCAACTTTTGCTTTCTCAATAAAGACAAATCGAAAGAAACGAATACTGATCTTGTGCAACATTAATCAAAATACTATAATGTTTTAAGACGAACCATTTGGCAACATTTAATAGCATTCCACGGGGCACTTTTCAATAAACTCTATACTTTTCAGTACGGGTTTCTGAAAAGAAAGTGCGATGTTTTCGTATTGGGGTCTCTAATATGATCAGTCTTGGTTTCTCGCAGTAAAATAAACTGACGCAGCGGTTAATCTGTTCGCAATACACTGGTGACGTAACAGGCGGGTATAACACGCGTCTGACAGCATACCTCAATCGTCTGCTCGCTGGGGGTCAATTATGATACACCTCAGGTAAGCATATGCCTTCACTGCAAAATATCACGTCCGGTCATTTTCTGCGGTTATTAATTGTCTCTTTGAGGTCGCTAAAAATTTACCTTATGAAAGATTCTTGACCGTAGCTAGGCATTATGCGCACTCCAAGAGTTTATTTGGAGAACAATTGATGAAAGATTCACAGTCCGTTGACATTTTATTCACCACAGTGTTTGGAAACAGACGAAAATACTTAACTGTTGTTTCGCCCGTAGCAAAACTAGATATTGATACTTCAAAGAAACTGGTCTACTTTTGTTTCACATTCTCGTTATCGCTGAAAACCACTATGAAATGGAAACTATCTTACCTGAAATTAGCAACACCGTTGAAAAGGACAAAGTATCTATAGCTCGCAGTTTCTTCTTCTTTTTCTTCTTCTTCTGTTTCTATTTTTTCATCTTTTACAACTGCTAAGAGCAAGGTTTGGTTACGAATTGCTGCATTGCCTCAGAACTCCTTCAACCCTGCTTCTCCTCTATGGTGAATGAACATCAACAAACCGTGTTTTTTCTTATATTCTTTACAGGCGTCAGGCCCTGCCCTGCGGAGAATCAGTCTTAGAAATGGGAGAAAAAAGTAAAGCCGATTGCCAATTTGTCGGCTTAGGATCTCTCGGAAACGACACTAGGAATCTTGTAGGTAATTTGTAGATTATCGCTGGTGAAGCCGTGTATCTACTTATGTGCTCGGGGATTAGCGAGGCCGCCGCCGCTGGTGTTCAGATAGGTCTCGGAGGCACCTGGCCGAGCGAGTGACGGATGAAAGTACCTGAACGGTTTCGAGGGGTTGCTCTGACGAAATCCACGGGTCACCTCACAGGTCAACGGTGTGGAGCGTTTCTTAAGATACGTTGAAATAGCGCCTGTAGTCTACGACACCATGGCCATATTAGAGATTATTGAACTGTAATATGGCCAGCTTTATAACATGTAAATCGAGATCACACAGCTTGCTGCCGACTTTTATAAGACCCGGCATGCTGCCAATATTTTCACCCTTTTTTTTAAAGGCCCAGGTACAAGGTTGTGGCATAGGTTTACCATTACTTGTTCACTTCTAAGCTGCAGCCTTTAAAAAAAACAGTAGAATTTCGAATGGCATATGCAAATGTAAGCATTTACAAATGCAATGATGGTCATTCCTCCATGTCCGGTCACTCTCAACACAATCCTGGGTATGGACACGCCTGACCAGATGACCGCTGACCACGGCCATTACCGCACCAATATCACAGTGCTGTCTGCAAAGCTGACGTGTTTTGATAAAGTCAACGACCGTCATGGCAAACAAGTTCAAGGATAACAGTCGGTTCCCTGCCCATTTCCGACCAATGGTGGACAAAAGGGCGTGAAGAGGACATCATTAGACTAACAACCGAGGTGAAAAATGCTATCCGATCATTATCTCGCTCAGCAGCTGGTAAAGTCGTCTTCCTTGTGTACGTGCACGTGGCCAGCTTTTCAGCCGTCAACCGGCAAGCCGTTTTGCTTTAATCATTAGAATGCGTGCAGGCTATTTCTTTGTGGTCGAAACATCCGAGATAAGAGGAGAGAAATGTGTATTGCACAGCCCGCGTTGTTTCGTCAAGTTTTGGTAAAAGCCTGTCGATTCTTATTTTTGTTATATGTATCAAGATACCTTTCGAACCTGAAGAACCTTGAATGTCTTAGCAGAAAACCCCTCAAGTTACTACTGAGCTAGCTAGAGAGAGAGAGAGAGAGGGAGAGGGAGACAGGTTACAAAAGGCTGCATCACCATTACATGCAAACACCCGCCTTTAAAACCCTAACCCTAAGCAAGTATTAATTTCAGCCAAGCTGTCCAAAACACGTTTTCAACTTTTGAACCTGTCAACCGCAGGCTTGTGCTGCGCTGATGTAAACACACAAACGCGACAACTTATGGTTACGTGGTCAAACACTTATTTAATATTATAGCAAAAAAATAAAAAAGCCAACAATCCTTTTCTTTTATCTCCGATGACGCTAGCCAGTTAATGTTAGGAGGGCGGACGTCTTGAGTCAAGGGGAATAGCACACATATGTTATTGCCTTTGATGCGCAAAATGCTGCAAATCGCGGCATTAATCGTTCACGTCACGACAATTACGTGGAGTAATACCGACACAGGGAGGTAGACAGCTTTGGCAAGCTTCCGCGCACGTATTTCCTACAGTCTTAAGTTATATTATTATTTCTTAACATGTATATTTATACTAGAATATACGCGCGACAAAAACATTGTTAATAACACGATATAACGTGCTTATGAAGATACCAACGCGAAGAGACAAAAATATTACAATCTTATCCCTATAAAAGATAAAGAGAATAAAAACCAAGCATCTACCTAAGAGGAGACCGTATATATTGTACGAGGTTAGCTTTCAAAGAAATATATTGCAATGACAACCATACCATGAATATGATAAAACATATCATCGATTCCTCTATGGTGTATTAATTGATGTTTCCACAACATCTTAAAAAAAAAAAATTAAAAAGAAAGAAAGAGAAAAAAAACGGACTCTCAAAGACGTGCTTAACGTTTGACCTAATTAGCGACCTAAGCGTCTGCGCAGTAATACCGCATAAGATCAGCGTAAGTGAACATCACCGCGGGTGGGCGATGCACGGCTGATGAGACAAAATAGATCTATAATAAAAGGCACTTTTCCATATTCCCAGATTGTTATCATTATGTGGCCTGGTGATCTGCGTAACACACACGAAGTGTTATAAATACGAACCACGTGGCGCTGCCCTCAAAATGCTCAAACCAATGTTTGGTTTATGGTTCCAATGGCACCCAAGCTGCCAAACGTTTCTCTCGTAGTGTGTGTTTGTGTATAGAGTTTGCGTAGGTGAGACGCTTTAGGTCGGTCGATCAGGCGACCTCAGGCAGTCCTCAATCGCAGCTAAATGCATGCGTCCCATGCTGCGTTCCCATTAGTCGAGGTAAAGTTAAATCACCTACCGCGGCATGGGCTAAAACCTGACCAAAGCCGGTTTACAGCTCAAGCTTCGAGGTCAAGCCGAGCACGGCGGCAGCACAAAGATTACCAGAACACCAGAGAGATAATTAAGGAACTTCTCTGAAGGGATCAGAGCAATCTCAAAAGGATAAACTAGTATATGAGATAACCAAGCACCATACTGAATGGGTCTTACAGAGGTTCATGAACATTCTAAGAAATATGTATTTCTGTTAAATTTGTCCATTTTTTATATTTAACTGCTTCTTATCTTATCGTTAAAAAGGTTTTTCTGAATAAAAATTCGTATAAATTTTGACATTGAATTACTGTAGCATTAGAGGCAGTCGTACAAACTGATTTTGTGTCTTGTCTTAATTTCCAAAACGCAACTTGTCTTTTTAAAGCTTGTAAAGTCATTGTCCGTGAACCTGTAAGCGTAATTCTGTAGGATAGCAAGTCCTTACGCCAGCTACAGATCCAGCTGTGGATACCTCAACTTAGCTAATCAACGATATTCAGATTTACGTGTATAAAAGATTATGACTTCAATTGGCGCCTTAGGTGCATGCATCATGAAGGCAATGTAACAATTTATCAAGGCGAGAATGTTCTTCGTAGTTCTACTCAGTTTCTTTATTTGCACAGTGCCCGAGACCTTACTACCGACTTCGTGAAAAAAGTTAATCTATTTTTTTTCGACATCTCATTTTAAAAGAAGTTATGATTTTATATAAAGAAACAAGAACATGGCACATACAATCCAACATGCCTTGTTATGTATACATTTAAAAGACGTGTTCGAGGGGTGTTGTCCAAATATGTTATATCATCGTATACAAGGTGAAGCCCTAATAAAACTACAGAAGATAATTTTAGTATCTGCTGTGTACAATGTAACCAAGAAAATAAAACCACTTCCTGTTTTCTGATGGGCATATTGTACTTTTATGTTTGCATCAAGTAAATCTTTACTCTAATACATACTGTAGAATGAATTTTCATATGCTGAGCCAACTATTAAGTTAAACAGCATGGTTATCAAATTTAAATAATAGAATCTTAGCAATCGATTTATATGTTTCGTTTTGTGTTGACCAAAAAGAAGAAGAATTTGATTTGTGGTCATATGAGGTCAGGGTGGACACTGATATTCAATAAAAAAAACAAGCCAAGAAGCAGTTCTGAGATTTGTAGGGCTCATATACCTGCAGTCGAGGTCATTACATTGTATTTACCTTGTGACCATCTTAAGCCAAACAAGCATGACAAGAACTCTTCTGCCCCAGGAAACAGTACTCCGAGGATTTCCTTTCCGGACCCTTGCTCTTTCAATAATATGATATTCTATTTGCTAAGCCTGTCCATAGCGAAGCTCTGAGGTTTAATACGCATATTCATGTGCATCGACTTTCACTTTTTGTTGAACTCAGGAAGATGCAGAAAGTGTTTTAACAGTGCTTATATGCATAACGTCGCGGCTGAATATTAGATTGTTGGAGATTTCACTTGCCTTAAATGAGCACAGAGGGGAAAGGACGGTTATCATTCCCAATATGAATAATACAGAAATGTCGCTTTACAACATAAGAGGTGGATTTGCAGGGGGGAAGGGGGGCAGAAACACCCAATATCCATGTGAAATTGGGGGGTGGGGGTGGGGTATTAGGTTTTCAACAAATTTTTTGAGGAAAATTTGTAATCGTCTGATCATAATTATTCAACAATGCCCATCGTTTAACACAAGGACTGGCTTTCGTGTCTTTTCATCCAACTGCCAGAGTTCTTTACTGAAATGTGTAAAAGTGAATCACAAACAGTGAACAAAAACTGGCAAGGCTAGTTTGATATCATGTCAAGCAATATATATCGTGTAAATGTCCATTAATTACCTGGAATTCTCAGCCTCTGCTCGTTGTCTGTCCTGCGGCCAAACAAGAGAAGTTCATGCAACTGAAGTGAATTCAGGCAGTCGCACGTAAATAATCATTTGCACAGCATTGCTTTGGTTCGAAATGCAAGAGAGAAAAAATTGAGTTCGATCAACCAATTTGGTGAAACTTGACTACCTTCATATATTGAGTAGCGAAAGCAATTTGTGCCGATGGAATAACGTTCAGTCGACATCTCTCTCCAATCAAAGTAATTCCCCTCTCTGGCAACTATAAGTTAAATATTTTCCGCGGTTCATCCGCCGTCTTTTGCAATTCTACTCTCGTATATTGGCTTTCCAAATTGGCTGAAGATGATGGCCGCAAGGTTTAACCATGGGATTTCAAAAGCACAGCATGGGGAACTTGTGCCGTGCCGTTGTATTAGAGAGAGAGAGAGAGAGAGAGAGAGAGAGAAGGGAGAGAGAGAGGGAGAGAGAGAGGGGGCATATAAACATAAACTATAACATTACTTCATTTTCTTCCATCAGTTTAATCAGTGCTGGCTTTCAAAAAGTAAGACAATAAAGCAATGAAATCAATCAAGATTGCTTTACGGCTTTGTTGGTGCGTTCACAAAGGCCGATTTATTTTCATTTTCTCAAAATTTTCAGCCAACCTGAACCTTGTTAAAAGGGAAATTTGTATTCTTCTATGACACATTAAACAGCCAGTGATTGCTGACAGACCTTTTTACAGTATAATCACTGATGTTCTACACGTAAAGGTACATGCAGTATATATATATATATATATATATATATATATATATATATATATATATATATATATATACGACAAAACATAAAAGGGATATAACCTCAAGAACTTACTTCCATCAATTTAGGAATACATGTAGGCGTGTGTTTTACTGGAAGTCCTATTTCCAATGGTTTTACGATATTCCGTTTCTCTTCCTCTGTGAGTCTCGAGGCAGAGATTTCATACGTCAGACAAAATTTACCGCAATGCACTTTCACACGCAACCTAGCAGTGGTTATAGATAAGACGGCCAATAAACCACTGTATTTTCTTGCGTTTCTCTGTTCTTTTTTATTTCATTTTATCGTTTTGCTACTTCCTTTTTCGTAAGCAAATATTATTTCACGTGGCTATCATCAATCTTTTGCGTAGATTTAGCCGATATAAGACCGCAGCACGTGGTAGGGTTAAAAACTGGTTGACGTATGTAAGAACCGGTATGTGAGAGAGAGAGAGAGAGAGAGAGAGAGAGAGAGCACTGGCTCCGTGATAAGCGGCTTTTCTTTACGTAGATAACATGTTGTAAAAATCCCCAAATCCCGATGTTTTTCGCTGTATTTTGCCATACTGCTTACTGGACACCAATCAACGTGATCAGTCAGAGCACAAGGCATTACTACATACTTCTATATTCACCTAGCAGGATCAAAAGGTGAGGTGGGCGCGTCTATACTTCCAAAAAAACACGAGTAAATCTGCAAGCAAGTCAGAAACCTGTGTTTTGTAGGGATTTATAAGGAAGGCTTCAAATGAACAAACACGTTGTTTATCAAGTTACCAAAGACGAAATAACGCCTGAAAGCATAAGAAACTCATAGAAAATATTGTGCTGAATGAGTAGGTAACAGTGCCACTCATATGGCGTGTCTAATACAGGGTGTTCCGGAAATCTGCAATAATGCTCCTTATGTCAAACCGATCGCGTAACCCTGAGTTTCACAGCTCTGATGGTGACTTTCCTTACCCAGTATATTTCCATTCATGTCTGTCTTATTTTTTTGTTTGCCACTATATTTCCTATCATGCTAACACCCTGCGAATCAAATTCTACATCTGAACAATATATTCACACACAAAACCTTTTTACCTGAACATCCAAACGAAAATATGGAACACGAAGAAATGTAGAATTTCAATTGAATAAAACCCAGGAAATGTGTGTATTCATAAAGCAAATACCTGTATGATCTGAATGTTAAGAGTCCTATGGTTGGCGTGTTTGATCAGTACTCTGGGGAACGCTGGTAACCGTGGATAGTCATATAAAAACCTTTCCTTAACAGTAGACTGTCACTCATACAACGATGTGAAGTAATATAACACAGAAAAAAAGATGTCGAAAGTATGACATGTAGAGCTGGTGCCAGTTTCTAAGTTGTTCTCGAAAAATCCACGTCCACACAACATGACCAGTTATAATAGCTGACATAGGTTAAGGTGGGACTACGCACCTTCGTTTATTTCATGTAAAGTAAGTTCCATTGAGTTTCAAATCCACATCTTATAAATATTACAAAACTAGAAAAGATTTCACTGTAAGCATGTGCAGTGTCATTTGTCTTGTTCATGATGCTGAAGGGGCGTGCGGTTTTTCATCTTTTGTTTATTAAACCATTTCACACTTCATGTAGGTGCGTCACGTGTCTTTCTACATGTATTTTAAAGCATATTTTGCATTCAATGTGTGTCATGTTGATGTAAGTTTGAATTTATTCTCTTTAGTTACTGCTTTTGATAAAATTAACAGTTGCAAATGTTTAGCATATAAAACAGTGCCTCAAAAAGTCGAATGCAAGATAGAATTCCCACAAAAGACATTCCAATCTTGTAAAATCTTTTGCAATAGTGTTTTATCCGTGTATGCATTGGTTTCCTTTTATTGCATGGTTGAGACTATGCTGAGAACGTCGAGTGATTTAAATTGACTATAATTTCCTTAGTTCTTTTTTTACATATAATATACATTCCCTTGGGCCGTTGACCAATACCCTTAAAACCGGGTTGTTCGCCTCTATACCTTTCAAATATCTTTCTGCTTTGCTGTCTTAGTATTGAAATCACTTTATGATATTACCATATACCACCTAAGTCTCTCTCACTGATCACTATTTAACAAATTGGCATATAGTATATTGAGGGCGGTATTGTGTGGTATCGTTTTCTGACATATCTTTAAGATGCAACGTTATAAACATGTGATATAGTTTATTATGTACCCACTAGTCTTCTGCTTGTATGGAGTGAATTCACAGACAAAGACAAAGACTTTCATTTTACATTTACAATTGTTTCAATGTTTCAAAACAATTTTGTCATTAAACAACTCCTTGTGCAATTTAATTCGCCTAATTATGTTTGGTAATCCCAAGATCGCCACCTATAGGGGAGGCTGAAAACAAAAGCCTTTTATTTAAAGATTTCCTTGAACATAAGTTTCTTTGAATCCCTTCGGCACCACATCCTCACGATATGATCCGCTTCTAACCTTTCAGTTTATGTTAAACATTTGATAGCGTAGTACTAGAGCTTGTGACTTAAGAAAGGCGATTATATTCGCGCGACATCGTCTTACGGATTTGCCAATGGGAAATGCGCTTGCGTCAGACTGGATTTCACGAGAATGCTATCACTCGTGGAGGCGTGAAAAGCAGGCATAAGTGTTCAAGGACAGGGGGGTATCCGATAACATCCGAGGAGTGACGCATACGATGCCGGATCACAGTATTTGAGAGAGAGGGAGACAGAGAGTCAAATAAATGGTGAATATAAGGTACATGTAATACCGGTAGATGCATCTGAAAACAATGCTACGAGAACCAATCACTAAATCACAATGTCTGTGCCAAGAGGGTTTCAAAAGTTTATTTCGCCCTCTGACTCAGTCATCCCATTTACTTTGGCTAACGGGACCATCAGCGCGTTTGTTATGTACACTATCCCCTGATCCCTGACCCGGGGTCGCAGAGATGCTCGTTTGCGTTCCCTTAATCATCGTCCCAGGGCGCCGGGCAGCATCGACACATTAATTACGCGAAAATATATGTCTTTTTAACCAGAGGTGTTGCGTTGCGGGGAAAATATAATACGTGTTCAGTGTTCATATATTTGTTGATCTGTATTCCTGGAAATGACGAATGTTAACCTTTTTTTGTATTTTATTGTTCTTTCTGTTTGGTGCTGTATCTTTTTTTTTAATTCATCTTATTTCTTCAATCTAATTCGGGTGAGGTGGTGGCGTAGTGTTTGGTGGTATGGATTGAAACGGCATTTTACTTGTTTTTGCTTTTTTATGCTCTCACAAGGATTTGAAGAAAAGAAAAATATAGAGTATTTTTATTCACTATTTCATCGGATAAGTAATTTTTTCGTAAAATAACTGTTTTTACTTTTTAAGTTAGTATGAAAACAAAAGACATTTCCGACAATCTTACAATTTTACCATTCATCTCCTGAAACTAAAAACCCCCCAGTAATCCCAAACTTTTATAAAATTCCAAAATAACCTAGTTTGAAAAAAATAACTTTATTCTTTGCTTGACCCCGACTCTAAACCAGACCAATTATCAAATTATCCGTCCACAAAACCAAGTTCACTCCGAGTTCAAGCTACCGACACAATAAGCTTAGAGGGGCAGTAGGAACGCCTGCCACGATCAGATGATCAAAAAGTTGATGTCAGAAGATAAGTTTACATTAAGTCAGAAACAGAGCAGACACAACGCAGGCTTTTCGGTTCACTTCCAGTTCTTCCCCTCGCCTCACCATGTTTGGTGCGGCTCGGCTCGGGTTCGATAGGATTGCTTCTGACAGGGCTGAATGGGGTTCCCGGCAATAATTTCGAAGCCTGGGGTAAGGCTACAAATTCACTCTAATCAGTTCCAAGTGGCATCCATGTAAAAATAATCTGGAAGATTTAAAATTTCCTGTGCAAGGCCCTTAATCTGCGATTTTGTCATAAAGATCTCCTCTGCAATTGGCTCAGGCTAGCTGGCTAGATCTCCGCTCTCCACAGCGTCCTTCGTAACTGACGACTCCGTCGAACACAGCAAGAGTTGAGTTACGGATGTGAACGTCACTGTCACCGAGCTCTTCGAGCTTCATATTTTTCAGTTAATTCAAGAATTAATTGGGAGCTCAGAGCGTTCCTTCCTGTATGAATTTTCACATTTGTAAGTCGGGTCAATGTGACAGAGCAGTAAAGCTGCACGAGATGAAGAGTACTTCAAAGCACAGATTACTCAGTGTGTGTTCTCCATATTATCTGATACATATCAGAGCCCCTTTCCTCTTCACACTATTTCATACCTGCACTGCAGAACACACGCAATGAACATTCCCAATTTTAAGTACATTACAAGCAAGCACTGGCGTGATGCGTGGTTTTCTTCCAGAAGATAATAAGACGAGTCGAACGGAGATCTCCTCATTACCTTATGATTTAGTGCTCGAATAATTTCCTCTGCCTCTGCGAGCTTTCACAATGAAAAACTGAGCCATTGACATCATTGGAAACACGGCGAGCAGTATTTGCGTTCGGGTGACGCATGCGGCGGCGGTAAATTGATTGATTGAGGTCAACTGGGGTCATTCAAGGTCATCCAGCTCGCGGTGACACATCTGTCGTTCACAAGCTGCCAGACACAACATGGCGACCCGGTCCCTGTACCCAATGTAACCTTTTCCAGTCGAAACCATAACAAACGCTTTGCACCGTGACAAATTCACGGGACATCGAACAACCGCAACGCTATCCTGTTGATAGACAAGACATGTAACCTGCTGTCAACTTTGGTCTAAGGAACCGTTTATGATGCCATAACATCGTATATCTCAACAATTGTGCCCTCACTCGAAACCTTAATGGCACATCCCTTTGTTTTATATTAAACCTAATCATTTAATCATTGGTAAAGTAAAGTAAATATTGATGCTAAATCAGTGAGATATGATGTATGGATTTTCTACTTGGGTAAGCAAACACCAAAGAGAATCTACAACTCATTTCGAAAACATGGGCGAAAAACAAGAATTTTTGTACCATTAATTCTTCAACTTATCAGTCAAAGTAGTTTGAAATGATAATAATATATTGAATTATAATAGAGTTAGCTTATTTTCTCTGAACTGTGTTTTAAAATAACACCTTTTAACATCAAGTTAAAGAAACATAAAATAAAAAAGTTTTACAAAAATAGTGAAATATAATACACATGAGTCGTAGTTTCCAATGTATTTATACACTTTTTATAATGACAGCCGTAAAGCATCAAAACCGGCGGCATCATCATTTGTCACATCGACAATTGCTGGATATTTCAATAAACGTCAATGTCGTCTACCTCAAGCCCTCCTAAGGTGAAAGACGTAAGCAAAGATGCTGCCCATTAATCGATTATATTTTTGACCAGTTATATTTTCAGAGGTTCAAAGCGTTATCCCGCGTGTTTCATAACATTGTCTGTAGTATACTTAAAGAGGAATGGTGAACCTTAGCAGACGATATTTCCCAACACCTCTTCTATCACGGCCAGAAGTTAAACATCCACCCATCCTTCCCTCCTTCCTTCCCTCCATCTGCTGGTCTGACCTCATCTCGAACTTTATATCTGTTTCTCTCATGTTAATTTGTGTGTTTTTTCTCGTGGGTGAGAGAGATTGTATGCATTTCTCTCTGTTCCAATTTGTAACAGATACGACAAAGAGGAATGGCCACACGTGGGGAGGGATAGGGAGTAATAACCATTTGATGATGGAAACCTGAAAATTAAACCCCGCTGCTTCAGGAATAAAACACATGCCAAGTATCGTGCTTCTTTTGCCAGTTGCCTGTTGCTCGGTAACAGAATCCAAGCCTAATATTTCTGGAAGCGTATGGCATCCCCCAACACAAGATAGCATCCGTCTCCTTAGTCACTTCTGCCTTATCATGAGGGGGAGATTCCAACTCCCCCTCGGTATGATAATTGTTTTGACATTCCTCAAACTTAAGAAAAAATAAAAATATCTGGAATGGCATATGCATGCGCGTGATTTACATATCTCCATATTCGTCATCTGACAATCAGTCGATCACTGTCAGAAACCAATACCAAGCTGAGTGTTCATTAGGAACAAAAGCACTAACTGCATTTGTTTAACAATTGTTAATGCTGCTGCTAATTGGCCAGATTAGCCAGCAATTAGCCACTCTTTACAACAGCCGGTGCACCGGAACCTGTGTGGCTTTCATAGTGCCATATGTAAGGTCGTAACTAGGTCAAATAATTAATTAATCAAGCGTCTCCAATCAAGATGCCCTGTAGCGTAAAGAATAGTACTCGACTGTAGATATATATTTAAGGTCACTCGCAGGCGTTCACACGAACCCAAGGCAGCAGTCTTCTGGGACCTGCCCCGTTTATCAAACCCGTTATTAATGATATAATGATTAAAAATAAACATCTTACCTTTGGATACTTGTGTCGTCTGCTCCTTCGGGAGAGATTTGGAACTGTCTCCAACTGATGACTGCTGCGACGGCAAGGAGTGTGTCGGCAGCTCCAGGTTGCCCTACGAAAGCCTTTACCTGTGCGCCTCCTAGTCGAGCCAGCTGATGCCAGGGTGTATGGTGAACTCCGCTACCTGCACACGCCGTCACAGACTCGGGCCTCGTGCACAGTCTCCCACTAAATTGGAGCATCGCAAGTATATATTTCTTAACCATCGTAAGTCGGGTCCTGGGGAACAGCCTCTGACGTCACGGTATACACGAATAACGTCACTCCATTTCAATGTACATTCCAAGTAATTAGTAGCGTAGTAACGGGCCTTCTGATTGGCTGGGATTTAATTTGAACCATGGTTGGTTAATATTCCATATCGTCAATGGCTGGCCGTCTTACTTCTGTAACGTCAGGCCCCCGATGACGAAGTTAGCCGAGCTATAGATAGAACAAATAAGAAAAGCAATATTAGCACATCATATTGCCCGCACTTCGCCAGTCGAACTCCTCGAACAATGGAATGCGAGTGGTGCTTATCATAACTTGCCTATTGTAATATGCTACAGAGCAGTACGGCAAGTACGTCAATAAATTGATTTTCGTAAGGATGGATACTATATATAGAGAATACGCTCAATTAATGGTTTAAATAAAGTCTGTTATTGACATAAACCGTTCTTGAGTCGTGTTTAACATGGGATTGGGTCACCAGCCTTATAAGGAGTTAATCTCCGGGGATAAGAGGGGGTCGGGCGGTGCCGTTTGGGAACATTGCTTTGGGTCGGTTCCAATAGAAAGGCAATGACGTCTTATCTGGCTATGAGGAACCTAGGATAACAAGCCAATACCCGGACGTTGCATGTAACCAGAAAGGCCTGGCTCAGGCCGCTCGTGTCCCCAGCTAAACTCTGGATTTCTCCCAGGTGGAGTTAGAAGGGCTTGCGGAACGCCCGGGGTTTCTACAAACAACGGTAAATTTCAAGCCGCCATGAATGAATAAATGTATAAATCTGTGGAATGCGCTTCGCGGGCACGTAGTGTTTACAAATCGAATTATGGTCTCTGTGTAAACAAAGGCATCAGCCGCGTAACTCATAACTTATCTCAGCACGGTCTGTTTTAGTTGTAAAAAAGGATTCTGTCCAGTTGAGCCAAGATGACCGGTGCTTCCATTTAACATATATTTGGCGCTGTGTTTTATGTGTCGGTTTTATTAGCCATTGGGTCGCATGGGACTTGGAAAAGAAAAAAGATTGCTGCAACTCCCTCTACACGACAAAATAAGCTTTTGACATCGTTGAACTGAGCTATTGATCGATCCAAAGAAAATTCAGTTTACTTTTGGTACAGGTTGTTGAATATTACTGAAATCGTATTTCCATCTAAAGAGAACCACGTGAGCCTGAACAAAGTATTGGATCAAGAGTCGTGAACGGTAGAGAATTTATTAGTGCTTGAGTGACAATAGATCGTGATAGAGTTACAAGTTTAAAACAGAGAAGAAAGTAGAAAATATAACATATTCAAATATCAATAAGAAATTTGAATCCACAAGGACTCGGCTGTAATACTTCTATAATGCGACATCAAAATAATGAAAAAGAAAAAAATCTAATCTAATAAAAAAGCAATTGCCAATTCCAACTGTTCTCAAACCTTTGTCTAACAAGAAACAAATCGTTTCCTTTCGCCCTAGCACGTAGCATAACTAGAATCACATTGTTATTACGGCTGTACATAACTTGAAACAAAATAAAACACAAAAACAGCTCAAAGAGCAAATATGTGCACTTGGTTAACTGAAATGAGAGGGGCCGTGGAAGTATGTATGCGAAGAAAAAAAAAAGAGTGTTCTTGCCGCAGGCAGGATCAGAACAAAACCTCTGGCTATGGCACACACACCTAGAACAAATCTTTCCGGATATACCTGCATCCGCGTTAAAGTATATATATAAATCACCCTATGTTCTATGTATTTATATTCTAGTAAATCACTCTATCTAAATGTTTACACAGGTGAGGAAGATTTATATCAATAACGATCAATTCGGCAGACGCGGGGAATTCTTTTCTACAGCCATTGCCAAAGTTATCCAATTAACGCACCTTGTTTATGGCCCTCTCTGTGTTAGGGAAATCTCGTCTTCTTGGAGTTCTAAAAACTGATAAAATGCGTCGGATGTTAAGAGGTTACTGGACGCCAGAGATACTGGATAAGGGTGTTCTGAACGTAATGGTCTCATGGGCATGAGATAGATGTCAAGAACCAATCAGTTACGTGGCTGTGATATATGGTGTGAAGCACTGCGGGGTTGAACGCATTTGATACGAACCAGCTAAGATGAAACGATTATAAGTTTTCAAGTTTCCGCGAAAAAACACCGAGAAACCCACACAGTCCCAGTCCAGAGTTCCAGGCTAAAATTAACCCCCAGTAATTGCTGGGAATCGCTTCTCAAACACAAACGACTCGAGTTCATAACATGACTATCATAAAACATTCTCGCAGCCATTAGTTTTCATTAAGCTCGTTTCGCGATGTTTTTTCCTCCCTGTACTCAATAGTGAAGCCAGGCGCGATCTAAGACCTCCAACACCTGGGAAGTACATCTGTTTGGGAGCAGATCTGGTTACAGCCCTTTCCTCTCGGGCCAAAGCCTATTAATAGGCTGTTTTAATGGTTTGTAGGAACCTAATTAAAAAACGAGCTAAAACAAGTAAGCCAAGACTCGTTGGAAATAAGCCTTGCATAATTATGGTTCTCCTTCACGTGCGTGAGCCGAAAACGGAACGAGGGTCTAAGGCGCTACATATGACGCTGACGTCACACATCGACGTCGCCGCCGAGATCCCGGGTGCAGGGATTCAGTGGCCTTGAGAAGGGAGGTAATGGAGGAGGTCGTAACAAAATGTTTATTTGCATGCGACAGGGACGAAATCAATAATTTACCTGGCCATAATCACGTATTTTCATTCTTTGGCACGATTTCAATTTACGGCTAACTTGCGGTTTTTGAGGACAACGCGACTATGGCGGCGAGCAAGGGTCTTTTTTTAGATGTTTTCATTTAGTCAGTTCGAAATTAAGGTGAAAAAGTACAGCGTAGAGTGTACTTATATGCATTTTTAAAACTAACAGGCTTACAGTTGATGATGAGAGGAGAAAGAGGAACGAAGGTGGGGGGAGAAAGATAAAATCTTGACTGATTTTTTTAATTGTAGAAGTAACTAATCATGTGTTTTATACTTTATCTTGACTGTTAAAAGAATTGACAAATAGGCTAAGTGAGTTGGAAGCCAAAGAAAGGAGCTTGAACGAGCTAAACCCTTAAGATCTTCATATAAACTGTAACATGATGTAGTAAAAAAAGACATTGCGCATCATAACCAGTGGAAATCGAAAATAACCAGTCTTCAGTTATATAGATATACAATAGATAAACAATATATTGAACAAATACAGAACACTCATTTGCATATGATTATAACTGATGTTCGTGCATAAAAAATTTGGCGGATAGATACAACAGAACTTATCGTTCGGGCATCTGCTTACCATGACTAACGGCATAATGGTAGTTTTCTGACACCAGTTTTCTGAATTTTTTTAAGCTGGATTGATAGCCGTCGTTTCGAATCTAGCCTTGATTTTGTTAATGATATTTATATTTTTTTTGCGATATAATCATCTAACTTCAGTTCAAGTTATGCGTGTCAAATTACTTTGTGAATCATTGAAATCCACAAGTATTTACACACAAGAGGCATGCACCATTATAAATACAATTCCCCGGATGCATAACCTTCAACTGACCCTAATTTGACCTTGCTATGGCCTTGACCCTATCTTGACCTAATTTCACAATCATTGCGAATGTGTTGCAAACGTATTAAGGAGTAAAAGAGGCTTGCGAATTGTGAGCTTCAAGTGCCTCCATACACGACATTAATTGCACACACTCGCAATCGAGTGCTCGTAACCTATTATTATACATCTTAATGCATTACGATTTTGCCTGTTTTCTGTGATCAAGTCACCACTTCAAAGAGATAAACAGTGTTAAACCGAAATTGTTTAGTTCATGATTTTTAATTCCTAAAAACATTAAAACAGGACTCTACAAACCGAGTGGTCGTCTTACAAAAGGCAACACAAAGGGGCGTTACAGCAGAAAATGCTTAATAATTGTAGCAACTCCTCTTTGATAAGCTGACAGGCCAGGGGCAACATAAAGAATCAATTTTCTGTCTAACAATATGAAAATTAAAGGACAAGTTAATTGTTATCAAACTGAAGTGATTCAAATGTTCACTTTTTGGTGGAATGACCCAGCTAAGATATGTATGATTAACATTCTAATCACCTACATGTCTCTTCAAAAAAAGTCAAAACTAAATACTATTTCAAGGTGAAATATTAATTTCGTGAATCTGGGTGCCTTGTTGCATTTTAGGTTTGAAAATAGGGTTTGGCAATGCTTACCCAAAGCAATAAACTACGGTAGAGCAGTCAAATTGTATAAAAGCTCTTTGTTTTATAGACAGAAAACAAAATCAATTGAATGTTTTTATTGTCTTATGTAGCAGTGACTTTTATACATATACTTTCCAATGTAACAGTACGTCGAAGACAAATAAGTGACACAAACACACGCACATTGTTTTCCATAGTCGCATGTATCCTTACACCAGCTGCGAGCGGAAATATTAATCTATAGACGAAGTTGATAAAATTCCTAGATTTGTCACACTAGCACATTTGGAGATAGTAGTGGGTGAAGGCAGCATGCGATTTCCCAGAAAGCTTTGATTGTCGTAAAATACAACGAGGCAGTGTGCGTAAGAAAGGAGTAGCATTGCAAGGAGTGCATTTTTAAAAATAAAATATTTTAATTGTTGAGGTTTAACCATGCTTTGTCCATGGGAGTGGTCTCCACCCATTCAAAGCGCTGCATTCAAGTGTTTTGATATCTGAGGGTGTCCAATCCCTTCCCATTGGGGTCTTTTCGTGTTGTGTCTTTCGTAAACAGCTTACCTGCTTTGAAAACTTGACGAGCTACATGCATATAGCACTAATTATTTACAGTTCTCGATTTAAACATGAGCCCCATTCACAAACCCGCACACGCACACATGTACGCTCATGTACAAATACACAAACACACACACACACACACACACACACGCAGACACACGCACACACACACACACACACACACACGCAGACACACAAGTATCATGGACAAAAATTAACCCCCTAGCCACATCTTTGAACATAGTCACAAATTTCTTTTGAAATCCATTGCTCATTAGGACTACATACGTGTATCAGATGATAAGACTGATGAAAAACTCACTGTGATGAGCTGTATACGCCTTTAATATACCTAATATGTAATGAAGGATCTTATCGTCATCGCATTGGGAAGATTACAACTATCATAATTTATCTTTTACAAATCTTTAATCATATTTCACAAGTTATTTAAGTCTGTTTTGTTGCAGAAAAATTAGTTTGTTACAAAATAAAGATGAACTAAACACACACACACACACACACACACACACACACACATGAGAGAGAGAGAGAGAGAGAGAAAGAGATGCACGCAATCGTTTGGAAAGTTGAGAAGGGTAAGTTAACTCTAGATTAAGAAACCAGGGTAATTACATACTTTTCTTTAAAAACCTTTGTTAAAACCGTCGATGAGATATTTGTAAACATTAGTCCTTCCCTCAGATATACTTTTCATGCTATATCTCTCACGGAATCAAAAAAATACTTTTTAACGGCAATGGTAGGCTATATTGCTCTGGAGATCAAGCGAGAAAGGGGAACACGCGTACTCTTGGAGACTCCTAACCAGTCTGTTAAATTGTACAATGTTGCCGGTGGTGATATTTTAACTAGAAACTAAATGGCCTTAGCGCTTAATGGAGAGATTGTATGACCGAATAGTCGTTAAGATGGGTTGGTTTAAAACATATGCGAGAATAGCAGACGAAAGATGCCTTCTGTTGGTTTTCTGTAGTTCGTTGCACGCAACATGTCTGATGTGGTTCTAGGTATATGGGAATCCTTATCAACCGCCTCTTCTGCTTACTGTAAAACTCTACGTGTTGCTATAATAACAGTACTCATATTAACAAAATTAAGACCGTTGCTTCGACACGTTTAAGTGGCCCATGTGTCGATTGCAATGGACGCCGATACGTCTTAGTTCTTATGTCGCCCACAAACATTACGTTTGAGACGGTGAGCTAAGAAAAGCGATTCTAAATAAAGAAAATTATGAAAAAATGGAAAACTAAAGGGTAGTTTGACAGGCTGATATTGCAAAACCTCCGAGTAGAGAGAAACAAGATAAAGCGGAGATAAACTATCATATCTACACCGTGTTCAACACACATTCAGCTGCTCATGGCGTCAAGAAAAGACACCTCGTTTGCGGTTCCACATTGTAACATTCGACGTGGCATTTGGGGTTGGCTGAGCAACTATCCGTGCACTTTGGTGGAAAGAGAGAGGCATTTGATCAGCGGCTTGCAGAAATGAGAGCCGCTTTGCTGCCGGGCATTCTCTTCGCCTCTTCCCCCGCGTGCCTCGCGCCCCTGACAAGTCGCCCCCCTTTGCGCTGTCATTCAGACCTGACTTAAAGTATGTCCAGTAATACACACCAAGATACGGACAAAACGAAATATTTCGTGCTTGACCAGACCATCCCGCGATAGACACCAAGATGTGTGGAGAGAACGAGATATTTCGTGCTTGACCATCACGCGATAGGCAGACCGGGTGCTGACCCTGGCGTCCACTTTCATAATCTCAGTCACTTTATTTCCAGATTTAACTTCTGTGCCCTTCTTTGCATATAGGCCTCTCCTTTTTTCACTCCATTTGCAATTATATTTTTTATCTCATAAACACTTTATATTTATAGGCCCATTTAAATAATCTAAATTCTGATTTTAATGGACAGTCACTTGCTTTGCGTGTTTTACACGCTGTCAGTTTTGACATCTTGTATACATGTATGCACAAATTGTCAAGGCTTTAAGATTCACAGGTGCACCTGCACAACTGCCGCCCATACTCACACGGCATACTAATCAAAAACTTCTACTCTTTCGTTAACCGATCATCACAGATCATATTAAAACTGACGCTCTCTGCATGAGGCCTCTTTTAAGATCCCGCCTCCTAGACTTAAGTATAGGCTTAATGAGGCTCTGGAAACAGTTATCTCTCAAGTATTCCTAGTACAATTACAGCGTGTTCTCTTTTAGTACATGTCTCTACTTCACTTGATTATTATTTTTTCGATGGTAATTGATCCAGTGGAGGTGCTACTTTTTTTTTCTTTCAAATAAATCTCTAAAGGATGTCTGTGTGAATGTGCGTTTGCAGTGTGTGAGAGAGAGAGATAGAGAGAGAGAGAGAGAGAGAGAGAGAGAGAGAAAGAGAGAGAGGGAGGGGGGGAGAAGAGAGAAAAAGAAAGAGAGAGAGAGAGAGAGAGAGAGATGAAAGAGGAAGAGAAAAGAAAGCCAGCGGGGAGAGAGAGAGAGAGAATTCATGCTTCAGGACTTCATTTAGTGAAATCGTTTGAAAGGCAAACGGTGCGCTCACTTGCACCACACAACCCGTCCAAAAAACTTTATCTCATACAGTTTTCTTTTCTTCCATCCAAATCGCTGTCAAAACACAAAATATGACAGTCTAGTTTGAAACAACAAGGGCAAAGATCGTTGGCACTGACACAATAACGATTGAGATGCGGCTGTGTCTTTCTCCAAGTTGCAGAACCAGATGATAGCAGACTGTGTCCTCTGCAAACACTGGAAGAATTCAGAAACTGAACCCTGAGTCGCACAGCCTTCAGCATTCACTATCTATTTCACCTGCACAATTCCACCTCTATTCAACTTCAATAATCACTAAAGAAAATTTGTGTTGAATTCTTACTATAGTAAGAGCTGCCAATTCTGTGGCTTTTCGTCTATTGACACTCATTTTTTACAGTAAATGCCTGTTGGTTTGATGTTACTGTATTGTTACTCTATTAATAACGGGCTAAACAAAAGATGTTTAGACTTTCAGAAATAAAAAAATTGGCAATTCTTGAGAACGGGAAGGGCAATTTCATTTGATCACTCTTTGTACTAAAGTACAAAATACTTACATATAAATATAGGCACCGTGACTTTATCGGAATATTTATTACATCATAGTTATTTTGGCCATACCTTCCCAAACACATACATGTTGGCATAGGACATAATCTGCAACTTAATGACATGAATAACGCAAAGGAATCGGAATTGCAAAAGTAGATTATTAGAGCATTTAAAAGGGAAAAAAATACCCAAAATTCTTACATTTAATCAATATTCACGGCCGTAAGTCATTTGCGACCTCGAATGATCCGTGTCATGTCAGATTCCAGGTAACAACAGAGAGATCGCTGAAAGTGACGACTTTCTAAAATCAAACATGAGTAATGATGACGTACCCACAAAAGTTACTCCAAGCCTTAATCAATAACCAAACACATGCTTTTTTCTTTTGGTGTCTTTTAAGTCACATTTTCTTTGAATGAGGGCACAGGTGTTGACGCAGTCCCTACTTGAGGCAATAATACGCAATAGAGAAATATTGGAGAACAATAACTTTCGTTTTAACTTCTGATTGAGAGAACTATCAAAGAGATACCAAGTGGTTCCCACGGCTCATGGGAAGGTTTTCACCGCGTAATGTAAAATATTTTTAAAAAAGAAAGAAAAAGGAGGCATTTAAAGAGTCGTAAGTACCGAGGTACTGGGAATAAGATAAAAGAGGTGATTGGTGGGGTGGGGTTAAAGACGTGTGTGTTACTGGTAGAAAGGGAGAGGGTTTATAAAAAAGACAGGAAGGGGACAGTACAGGTATCGGTGTGGACGCAGGTTGTGTTTTTACATTGTAACTTTATTCACATACGACTAACAGGTATCTTCCGTTTTGTCTCAGAATCCCCTTTCTTTCCAGGTATTATAAAAGTGATTGACACGATAATCAATTGGACTCTTTTTCTGGATGCTTACTATTGTCTAGCATGGGAAAATTAAAAGAGAGAGAAAGAAAGAGATCAAACAAAAAAACAAGAAAGAAAAAAAGGAGGTGCTGATATTGGAATGAAAATTAAAAAGATGGGAGCAAACAGAAAATGGCAACCCGACACGGTGAACCTGAACCTTGCTTACGTGACTCGATGGTGAAAAGAAAATCGGTGAAATCATATAAGATGTCTCACGATAGATGAGAAAGCATCCTTCCTTCCTTCTCACGATGACACAGGCTGCAATATTGACGTGTTCGCCGGTGATACCCGTCATGCAACTGACACATAGGCTTCGAAAACATCCACTTGTTCAGGCCGCTAATGGCGGGTCCATGATGCCATGCAGGGATGTTAGTGTGGCTGAAGATGGGACAAGGCCGGATTTGTCAAGGGCACCAACCTTAGCTTGCTTTTTGCCTTTTCAGATTAAACTCAGCACATTAGAAAGGCAGTGGAAGAATTTTAAACAGGCGCTTGTCTTCCATTCATGACCTATCTTCAATCGATTTCAGTTTTCGTATTTTCGTGATTGGGGATTTACATATGATCTTACTGAAAAGCTAAGGTCACGTAATACAAGTAGTAGGATTGGTCCTTCCTCTTTCCAGAAAACTTGCCTTAAAAAGTACAATGCAATTCCAATCTCTAATGTATGTCTTGGCCCTAACCACCCGACAGTATTCTAGCCTCGGTGTCTTGACACGAAAACATGTGAGCACTCAAAGCAAATGAATAGAAGATAGGGTTTTTATTTCATGCACTGCACAACATTTAAAGTTGTCCACGAGTACGAAAACGACTTGGTTAATGAAATTAAAATAGAGATAACAAATATATGTGTTTTTGTTTGTTTGTTTGTTTGTTTCTTCTCTTTCTGCAGTCCCTGATAATATATTTTAAAGCTCCGCGTGAATTTACATAATACTCTAAAAGATCACCTTTCACGTATGAAAACGAGTGTGGAGTTTACTGTGATCATGTATAAGACATTAAAATAAGAAATTCATACATTCGATAATAACAAACTATATCATTAGTATCATTATAATTATTATCACCATCAAAAAGAAAACATGGCATTCCATAGTAAATGACACATAAGTCACTTATTCAACAAACACAGTGCCATATTTCTGTATAAAGAAACAATTGCATTACGTGCTATTTAGACTGACTCCGACTTCGATTTAACCACTTAACAAATGTTTTATATATAGCCCGTATTTCTACTGACACCGTAAAACCACAACAAAATCAGTGAACTAAGCTATCCATTGACAAGATAAAGAAAATGCATAGTAATGTCTAGATGTAGATTTATTTTAATAAAAAAAGTAATTATAGTCTCTCTCTCTCTCTCTCTCTTCACTGCTCTAGTAGGAACATATATTCTTTCACGCTGTAATTTGGTTGTTTACCAAGAATGGGTCTGGTTTTAGTTTTAGAGACTTTGTTCAAGTAAATCCAGTTATATGAAAGCGGGTTTATAAAAAGGGGCGACCAATATTAAGCATGAAAAGGTAAATGAATAAATACATAACTGTAATCAATGTTTGTCTGTCTGTCTGTTTTTTTGTTTGTTGTTTCATTTGTTTTTCTGGCTCGACTGTGTCAGTTTAAAAAAAAACTCGCCAATATTGAACGTTGCAAAGGGTGCGTTTTCTTTTTCTTGCTTCAAAACCAGTATCAAGTTATCATCAACCGTTGCGATGTTGGTTCAGTATATCTGCTCAGACTTCGTTCTCTGCAGCGCTGCTGCAAGAACAGTGTATTGTTCGCGTTTCCCATTGCTTTGAAGTGAAGATAAGGGAAGTCAAAAGGGCTCAATGTCTTTCTTTATCTCTAGAACAGTAACCACGATATCTGCCTTTCTCTCGTACATTCAACTTCAGGATATCCGAGTAAGTACTTATATAATGTTGCAATTGCAATTAGTATTTTAATGCTACATCACTTACCCGCTTGTGTTAGGAATAATGGCTTTACATTTTGTGACTGAATTTTACACAGACTTGAAAAACGAGAGTTCTAAGAGGAAAGCATTAGGTGTAAAGTGCGTCAGATTATTTAATGAAGCAAAGGGATATTTGACGGGGATAATAACGGCACAAAAAAATTAAAACGAAAGTCAATAAATAAAATTAATATCTGTGAGACAAACACGTATACTGTGGTTTGAAGAAGAACAGAAATGTTTAATGAACGAAAAGTGAGAAAATCATCGGCATGTCGCTACTCGCCACTTGAAGACTCTTCTCTTCGCTGACTAGGAGCGCCCTCTTTATGCCAATTTTGATGTTTCTTTTTACTGCTAGGTGTCACTACCGTACAGTCTCTCATTCATTCTACTACCACAAGAGGGTGTTGCTGTCAATTTCACGTGGAAAAAAAAAGCCGAATGCATCAATTGTGAGTAGAAAGATAACAGTAACTCACCTGCCGGAGCAACTTGATGGTAAGACGAAGACGTCGTTAAATTCCATGTCAAGTTGTCCCTGCGTATGGAGTAGTAAATCCTATAAATCCAATACCCTGCAGGTGTAAGTTGTTGGTCTTGCACCCATGGCGAAATTCGTTGCGAAATGGGAGAAACTCATTTGCTATCCCGGGCGCCTTGATTTTTAAGGCACAGATCAAATACATCTCAATAAACGTAGAATGGAGACGCTGAATGAGTGTCATGTTTTATATTGTGGTTTCCAGCCACTCCGCTGCTGTGTTGCTTCACGGGTCTCCGGGAAGGAACTACCGTTTCTGAAAGGAAGACTTCTGTTTAAATTCAACCCTTTTATATTAGAAACACACCGCAAATGTTACATCTTTAGTGCACACTTGACTTTTGGATGTGTGCGTTCCTAAATGTCAGAACGAAAGCTTCAAATGTTAAAATCCATTTTTGATTACTTTTACATCTAACATTTTCGTGGTATTTCCCCTGGAGTGGATATAGATTTCGGGCGAAACCATTTCCACGACTGATGGGGGTGAGAGAGAGAGAGAGAGAAAAGAAAGAGAATACCCAGGTTCCGGCTGGGTGGTTTGAAGCGATTTTGAAGAAATAATCACCTGATGGAACATTACTCGATCTTTTATCCGTCTTTGCGTTGTCGTGCGGAGCCTATTTCCACCAATATTATCCTCCTTGTAAATAGCACAATCCTGTCATGTGTCTGGTCCACGCGACACTTATTGAAACGTGGTGGTATCCTAGCAGGTGATGGTGAGGGGAATCACACACATTCCATCCCCTTATATCACTTTGCGGGAGCAGCACTCAAGAATACTTTATGTCGGCTTGGGTTGTCGGACGTTTCTTTCCCTTTTCCGAAAGAACCTATAAAGTGAGCAAGACTCTCCACTGAATCGATGTTAAATACGAGACTTTCAAGTTTGGCATTTAAAACGAGCCGTTTCGATTAAGCCTGTTTTTGCCTCTCCCCTCCTCTCCCGGTGAATGCGCGTTCGCCGAAGGCCTGGTGACATTTTACCGACTCGGTGTGATATTTACATTTGACGGGGAATGCGAGTACGCGCTTTATTAGAGCCACCGCGGTAAATGGGAGAGAAATGGCAACGGCGTGAGAGGCGAAGGGAGAGAGACGGGAAGACAATCTCAGTTTGCGTGACCTTTCAAAACTAGCATTGATTCGATTTGAAAGCCCGACTCCATGACCTATCGTTTTTTGTCAGTGACATTTCTTGGCTGTATCTGATATCGTGTGAATTTCTCTTTTTCGTGACGGTGGATCGATGGAGAGGTAAAAGTGAAGTATTCCAAGACATCTTGCTGCTTGAAATAATCCCGGGTCATCAGAGACCTGCGTCCCTTTCACTGCCTTCGGATAAATCACTTTGATGCACCCTTGAAGGTTTTTTTTCTGACAAGCCCCTTGGTTAACAAAACCCCTCGTCTCCTGCAATCCCCCCAGAAACCGCCATCCTTTCACTTCAACTCGTCTACCCAGAAAGTAATATGCAAAACAAACAGTCTTAATTTGCGTTTAAATGTCACAGATCCGCAACTAATTGAGGCTCGGTTTTCTCTTCAAAGTGAAGGACAGGTGTTGCTGTATTTTTGTACTCGACTGTCACGTTTCATTAGAGACCAATATTTCTAGGATATCACGTTGCATTTCCTCAAAACCCTGGGGTACGCCAGGTTTTTTCCTCCTTCGGTTCTTTTTCTTCACTTAAATGGATATAATTATGCTTCTATAGTTACAGCATACTTTACACTTAAGTAAGTGAGATGGACAATCGCTAATGTTTAAAAGCGTTGCTTCAGTATTCTCCAGCGTTCGAACGCAACTAATTTAAGCGCTTGAGGAGATTTTTCCCACCTCTCCCTCTAAGAGAACAATTAGACATCATTCTTGCATTACTTCACCTGGGTGGCTGGAATACGTGACGTCGTCAGCGCGTGAAGGGGGCAAATGCATCGATGACGAAGCAATGTGGCTGAAAAAATAATAAATCGGGAAATTAATTTCGGGAAAAGCTTACAATATGTGAACTAGTTTTGCTTGTTTTAACATTACCCATTATGTCTTTTTGATTCTTATTCTGAAATTGCAATGGTGAAACGTTAATTTATGCGTGCGCGCCTTTAATCTCTGAGCGTGCTCTCTAACAACGCCAGTCTCTCCATACAGCCGTACGTAAGACCGTCAGTCCCCGCCCCCCTGCGTCCGTCGGTTCACATGTCAATCCGTGAGTAAGTCCCTCCGTAAATCAGTCTGTCAGCCCGTAAGTAATTCGATATATATTCTATGTTTTAATAGAATATATCTAATAGCTAATAAAGAAAGAAAAAGAAAAAGCACTTACGCTTGCAGCTTTGCACACTTCGATGCCGCTTTTCCTCGCAACGCATTACTGCAATAGTGTAAAACAATACGTGCGTTCTCAGCCCCAAAGCACATCTCGCGGTTAAACTGTGAACTTTAAGAAAAAACTGACAATATTAGAAGAGGCCCCTACTTCTCTTCTCCACTTCTCAGCCTTTAAAAGATCCCGCAACGGCCACTTAATGCGAGCTCTGGGAACAAATAAATGGAAAATGTCTGATTTGAAAAGGTCAATTCACCGCGAACTTATAAGACAAATGTCATAGATTGCATAATTGGTCGTTTATCCGTGATAACTGCGATTTTATCCCTTGCAGATGGCTCTTTATGCATACAAACAAAGGGGAATCGTTGTCAATAGACTAGTCGTGACGACGGTTCTTCAGTTCAATTACTGTTAAAGCTGAACCCTGATTGCACGTCGGAGATCAATACTTATTGCTGGTAAACAAGCCCCAGAGCATCTTTAACACGCTTCTTAATTACTGGGAATAATAATGACCTCGTCTTAGCTGCGAGGAGAAAAGAAATGAGACGCTTTTTAACGAGCCTGAAGGCAATTTGTTGTTCTTTTGTTGATCAGTTATTTTTGTGTGTTTTATATTGATTATAGATATATTTGTCATTTCTGTAGTGTGCAGTCTCTTTATTCTCTATATAAATGTATAAGTGTTGACTGTTATAATATCAGTATTGACTAAAGATTTTTGGTACGTTTTTTCGCCTGTCCCCCGACCCCGCCCCTCTTCTCCAATGCTGTTAAGATCAGTTTAATATTACTTCTTCTGATGTCATTCAGTTCAAACCTCTCTCCCTTTTCATCTCTCTGCAATCTTTTTTGTCTTTTTTGTTGCCAATGAAGCATGCTGTTAGATTTGTAATTCTCTTTTTTATTCATGAGCACTGGATTAATCATTCCAATCGTTGTGTTCGAAATTTTCTTTTCAATGCATGTCACCAGTGTACCGGTGAAACGCTCTCTCTCTCTCTCACACACACACACACACACACACATATATATATAAACAAAGCGCCCTTAATAGATCAAACGCGAAGAATTCTCTTGGTAATTACACATTCTTTGGAACAATAGCTGAGAACCGAAAGCACATACCATAAAGACATCAAAACTGCAAGACAAACTAGGTAAACAATGAAGTCAATGCAAAATTGTCGCCAATAATGTTCTGTGCATAACATTATTAATTTGGATATTCCAGTGTCCAAACCCCCTTAATCCCTTAATCCAAATGCTCTTTATCATCAATACCAGTATATATGCAATTGACTGATTTGATTAACTTGACATCATTTCTATCATAATTAATTTGTATCTCACCTGTCAACGTCGCGTATCCTTGTGGTCATTTTGTGTGGTTCGAGGGTTGCAAGCGCTGAAATCCTGTTGCCGACAAGCTGACCCTTGGTCTGGCGTCTGCCCCCCACGCATTTGACGTTGTGGTCCATGGCAACACAGACATACGTCATATGTAAAACACTGACGTACGCTACTTCAAAATTGAACAATATCGCGTCCACGCTTGGTCTGTTTATAAGCGGCTAGATTTACGTGTGCATTGATAAAATTACAGGTCATTCGCGCCAAGCTTTGTAGCAAAGGGAAGCTCGTGTCGTAACGGTTGCCATGGTGATCATTAGAAATCAATGGAATGACGTCTCGAGGCGGGTTTCTCGCGTAAGGCCAACACGGCTATCTCTGGCTGGAGTGCCTTACGCAAAATCTCGCACAATCAGATCAGTTGAGTAGGTGAAATAATGTAATAGGGAAGGCGACGTCTTTCTGATAACGGTGTTTTTTGTTTTGATAAACCGATCTGATTTGGCTTTCCGCGATATTTAGCACAGAAGGCCCTACAGATTGCTAACGAGCCAAACTCCAACCTTGGCATCTAAGCCAAGTACCCACGTTTTCGAAGGATGACAAATATAACCTTTTCAACCATTAATGACACTCATGAGGAAAAATAGAAAATCTGTTTTCTGCGGCAAGCCTGCAGTTTCGGTCGCTCTGGGAATAGCTAGAAGTAGGTTAGTCGTCTGCGCATCTGTGCGTATCACCATCGTTTTCCCAGTGTTGCCAGTATCGTAGTTCGCAGTACGGTCTACCCATAGTTCCATTTTTATAATGATTTTTAACAACAGAAGAAAAAAAAATGAAAAGTAAGGGAACTTTTTGGCACAATGGGTTAGAATACTCCAACAACGCTGATTCCAACTTTCTAGAGAATAACCAGATCTGGCACCTATGAAGATATATTATTGATTCGTTGAACTTAACGCGTTCAAGACGGGTGGGTTCCTTAGTTAACCGAGGCAAAGTGGTGACTCAATCAGGAGTTAGCTGGTATTTAAAAACCGAGCCCAGTCTTCCTTGTTGTAATCGGAAGAAATGTCAGTCGGTCGGTTGGGTTTCAAAGAGCGATAGAGATGAGTAATCCTAAAAAATGCAATCAAAATGCTACGAAAGACGGTTTTAAAGCGGGCAGTGTGATCGTGCCCAGGAGTTCTATTGTCGAGTGTTGTCAGTCTCGTTCTGGCATCAAAGATCGAAATTTCATCATTAATATTTAGTTGTGTGATTCATATCATAAAATGTTGGTGTTTTTACACGTCCATTTTTATTTATTTATTTATTCATTTCTTTTTCTTTTTTTCGGCTTACTATTATCTGCCTGCATTTTTGGCAATCTATTTGTCTATTTACAAGATAAGTGAAAAACGTTGACAAAATAACTTTAAACTTTCGACGGGAAGATGATCTTGCATAAACGGCCCGAAACGTATCTCGATTTATTTATTATAAGACTATGCAATGGGACCTTGAAAAAGAGACCGAATGAGAATGTTTGGTATGGGAAAAAGGGTGGGGAGGGCTGAAGAGACTTTTGGGATGTGTCTCTGGGTGACATAATCAACTGCCTACAACACACTTCCTACATGTATAAGACGCCTCATCCTTTTTTATCAAGCTCCCTGTTACACAAAAAAGCAAGAATATGACAGGGGTCGCCCAATGGTCGCCAAAGCCAGAAATCTGTGTATCTGTGTAAATGCAGCGATTCTTGTGCCTCCATTTAATGACCCAATCTGGACTTTTCAGTGGTGGATTTAGAAGGGGGGGGGGCAGGGGGTCCTGACCCCCCCTCCCCTTCGGTTTCTGAAAATCCAATGGCCCCTCTTGAAATTAGAATTTTGACTAGCTGAATCATAGTTCTCAACCGTACCAAATGGCACCGTTCGACCTGTAAAATACCGAAATTTTTCGGGGCCCTGAACCCCACGTCAAGGGGGGGGGGGGTCGGCTTCGCATCGACCGACCCTCCTTCAAATAATCCTGGATCCGCCCCTGCTTTTCCTGTAGAACTTCGAGCGAAATGTGTGTCCACTGAGCGACTTGCCTGCCTCCTCTTTGCGTCCCATATGGCACCTTCGGCGTCTAACACGATTGAAGACGAGCAGATCCCAAAGATCGCAATCGTCGAGCTTCATCTTTACCATCTCTGTACCATCATCGATTCAGCGACCAATGGCGATGAGGGGCGGTCATTCAACCATGCTCCTGCCTCTTATGGGAATGATGAGCGTTGTTTGGCCGATCTTTGGCAACTGCCGGACAATCTGGGTACATTCTGGGTCTTTTAAAATTTTTGTTCAGTTCTATATCTGCCTTCCAAGTAAGAACATCTCCAGAAAACAGATAATTAATGATGAACAACCAGTCATTGCATGCTACTGTTTTACAACCAGATGGTAAATTCTGTCCATGTAAGCAGGATGGACAGACGTAGATGGATCTATGAAGTTTGTGGGTCCAATGCTGCCTGATACCACACAGAACTGCAAGAACTGTGGCAAGAACAGTGGCTAGAACTGTTACCGAAGATCTCTTCTTTAATTTGTGAAACAAAGTACCAATAGGACAGCAAGATTGGAAGCTGGTGTAAAGCTAGTCGCTGGTGACAGGTGCTCTTGCTAACAAGGCAATTATTAGACTTAGAATTTCAAAGATAAGAGAATGGACTCTACATGTACATCCCTGATGTGCTGGTCGCGACAAGTCATTTCAAATAAAGCAAGCATAAAATTCAAGGAAGGCAGACGGCAGTTTCGGCCTTACACGTAATGCAGGTAAGGTTTTTGGGGCTCTGCGTTACAAAGATGTGACGTCATTTACACAAGGTGAGCTACACAGAGCCAGGGCCAAGCGCGTCTTTTAAAATGTGAACTGCCCTAGCTATCCTTGAGTCTCCTTTGAATGGCCAAATTTGGACTGAGTCGCTTGTCTGCCTCTCCTGTGCGTCTTCTGTGCATTCTAAGGCGTCCAACGCGATTATAAGGTGCGTTCACAAAAAAACTTTCGCACTGGGTATATCGATCCAACTCCGATGATTGCAAACAGATAAAAAGATAAACACGTTGAGTAGAACGCAGAAATGGTGGTGATAATACGAGTACGCTGGAAACAAGAGAGGGCGTGCCAATCAGTAAATATGATTGCATTCAGCGAGAGTCTCCGCAGAGCTGAATCGATACAATACGATACGATTGTTTCATTGTGAACGCATCCAGAAAGAAGGCAGACGACGCCAGTCTATGTTTAAGCAACCATGACACCTTTGGTGCTTTATCATGATGGGCAACCTGAAGTGCTTGGAGATATTCTGGCTCTTTTCCCGAGAACGCATTGTCAGGGCAAACATATAACTACCGGGTACGATACCTTAGGCAGAACAACCTGAGGCACGTTTCTGTCAATATCTTTCATCTCCTTCCCCCCCTTTTTTTTTACCATTTACCGATATCAATAGACAATGATATCTTCACTATCTTATCATAAACAAGCTTCTTTTCCAGCGCCGTTACACCAGGTGCTTGATTTAGACACAAAATAACTAGTGTTATTTAGATATAGTTCTGATGATATCTGTTTATTGGATGGGTGGTAAGTGGCGAGGTTAAATGAGGCCAAACACCTGATTTCACTTATTATAACTGAAGTTGTTTGTGTGACCTTTCAGGTCTCCTTGTTGGCACGATTACTCAGACCAACATTTTTTTAAAATTAAGAAAATGATGATTATAAATGACTGAGTATAGTCTCTAGGCCTTTAAAGGAAGGGGGCTCGTGTTATGTCATGAATATCTCCAATTAATTAAATATTTAAAGATAAAAGATAAAGCAGTATGATTTTTATGAGGAGAGAGGTTTGTTTTAACAAAAAAACTTAAATTGCACGGAGGCTTCATTAACAACGCATTCAGTTTCAACTGATTCAATAATGATGTCTTGTGACATCTGGTTAAATTTTGGTTCTAAAACTCGCGATATTCAAATCGCGATATTCAAATTGGCATATATGTCTTAATTGACAAAATTGAACTCGATGCAATTAAATGACCATTATTAAGCACTTGTGCATTGTGTTTTATTTACGGTTTCAGTTATTGGCCTAGTTGAGTTTTGGATAATATTTGTCGGGATAAAGTTGAAATCTTATTCAAAATCGATTTGGCAGCCCTAAACAGCTTTCACGTGTCAAACTTTTCAACCGTCTACTACATGTAAAATCTTATTTTGTCGTCTGTGAGTTTTCAGCTATACCGTTCTAACAGAACATCAATAAAATTATCTAAAGTCATCTTTGGTGTTTCAGGGCGTCCCTTAACAATTCTTTCTCTAAGAGATCATCCTTCCTTGGTGTTCCATAGTTATAAGTGACATGCAAAAGCCGTGGCGTAATTTGGGAACATGGCACTAGGATACAATACACGTGCCATTTGATTATGAAGGCAATGGGGGGGGGGGGGGGGAGTGTTTAACTTTTTAGCGTCTAATTTGTCCGTATTGTAACGTCCTAACAAAAGGTGCTCGTGACATCATCATACGTACTTTTTTCCTTAGATACGTCCAGCTACAAATATACAGTTATTTTATTCTTCATTCGACTTAAGCTCTCCTTAATAGTTATTAAAATGTTTTTTTTAGGATGAAACGTGCCTTTGGGCAATATAAAACTAAAATATATAAATAACACAGTGAAAAGTGTTTAATGTTCTTTTTAAAGGAACTGGATGTTCTTAGACGTGGACAAGAAGTTACAGCAATGGCCTTTTCTTATCTCTCTCTGACTACTGCGTATATTGATGTCAAACTGATTAATTCTTAGATAAAACAACATATTAAATTTGTTTGACAAGCAATTTTATTGATACGACTTTTCAAAAAGGAAACAAAAACGGAAGATATAAGATAACAGCAAAAAAGTACACACTTCTTTTATTATACAGAAGACAAACATCATAATTGCAACAAAGCCTTCAGAAGATTTTTGTCTCCAGTTCTGGTTTTAAGAACACTCTTTAGGACAGAAAAAGCGCCATAATGCACAAAGAAGTCAAGTAATAGACAAAGTTATTCAAGTAGTTCGATAGTATTCACTGTGGTGGTAAAAAAGGCATAATTTTTCTCTCTATGGACTTTGCCTTACAGAACTTGATTAACCTGATTTGTCATATGCAAATGGTTTACTGGCATTGTTTTGCAATTTTTACCACTGTGCTTTAAGGTGTTATTCCTGTAGTAATAGCACTGTAAACGGACGAGCTACACAATTTTGGCTTTTCCCTTGGTAACACACTTACCACTTAACATTTAAAACGTATTTGATTACAGCTCTGCTTTTTTTACTACAACTATTTTCCACACTTCAAAATAATAATAATATAACATATATATGACAAAAAACATATTTCTTGGACTAGTTTTATGTTAACAACAGTAAAAATACCTATATTACACAAATATTCACTTAATACTGCTCACAGCCAAATTTCCAGGTGCAAGAATATACTATGTACTCAATATAAATAAGAAATTAATCATCTTAGAGGTAAGCCAACTGAAAAGATCTTGGAAACTAAAGAAGAGACACTTACATAATGCTTAAAGTTAATAATGATATTTGACAGAAAAAATTCTGTGCTGCTGCAAATGAATATCATCAATTCTGTTTCTACACAGATCAGAAAAAGACATGAGAGTTAGCAAGTTTCTGTTCTCATAAAATTCTTTTTTTTTCTTGTTACAATATAATTTTATGAAAAGCTATCACAATGAATGATTGCAAAAATTATTTGAATGAAAAAAGCAAAAAGTATAACAAGCAAAACTTTTCAAAAAGCTGAGAGGTTGGAAATTACTTCAAAAATATAATCAGCAGGAATGTTTGTAAATAGCATACAATGCTGCGGTCTGCAAATCACAAATGAGTATTTTAACAATGACCAGCAAAACAAACATCCAAAAATGAAGAGTAAAATAAAGTAATTCACTCTTCTGACAGTCAAATATTGAATAATTGTCTTTTTTTATTATAAAATAACTTTGGTAACTTTCTGTAAAAACTGGAGCCTTAACTACAATCTTTTTTTTCTAAGTAGTTTCAACCTGGTAATTTGTATCCAACATTCCATGGAGAGGCTGGCAGAAAAATGCCTGTTTACAGCCACATTTCAAAATGTCACATTACTTTTGAGCCAGACATCAAGCCAATGCCTTGGAAAATTGCCCATATTTTAAAGGTTTCTCATAAAACTGGCTGTTCAATGAGTATAATGAGGAAATGGGGTGGTATGAAAATATCACAGTTTGAAATTGACTATTTATCCCTTTCTTTCATTGCTACTGACTTTCTACATGTCATAGTATGCCTCATGCCATATGTTTCCAGACTTCTTCAGGGACCTAGAGCCAAAATAGAAAAAAAAAACATTATTTAAAACAGTTTTGGTTATCATATATGTAAGTAAGTTTATATGTATACATTTTGTGTATTTATGCATTATTTATTTATTTATTTATTTTGCTGTGTTTGTGCGTGGAAAAGAAAAGAGACAGAAAATGGCATCACTTTGTCTAAAGTAATATACCTTACCAAAATCTCATAATGTCACATTGATATCAGAACTTTAGAAAACAAGACAAGCTGCACATCAAAACCAGCCCTTTGTATGGCAAGGATGGAGGATGAAGCGGCTTGTGGCATTTCGAATGAAGCCGTGATGTTAAATGGCAATTATCTCAAATTCTTCTAAGGTTACATGGGTAATCAGCTGCATCGAATGTTGGACATGATCTGCCGTAAGTTGTTGTTCTGCTGATGAATCACACCATGTGGGTGTTTAACAAGAAAAACCTGATGGCTTCACTTCAAGGCAGTGTATTTTACTCATCATTGAGGTTCAATTCTCAATGTTTTCTGTCGTTATTCTGTTGTTTTAAATTATTCATTTAGAAGAGAAGAGAAAAGGCGCCATAAAGCAATCAAACTTTCCCTTTTTTTTTTTTTTACTTCATGGCACTTTTCATCGCTTTTTCCTGGATGAATGTCTGGGGCTTAAAAATTGCACTTGCAATAAAAACCCATTTTTGAGTTTAGACTCTCAGGACAATAAGATTATTATAAAATGTAGTAGATGTTTAGAAAATTTTGCAACCAAGAGAGACTATTAATGTTACTGAACCTGTGTTGAGTGCTAACAACTTTTCATTATCAAGTAGGCTCACCTCACAATATCTCCAAATGCAGTTAGCAGAGGCTTTGACAGGTATGGGATCTGGTGCTTCTTGCACATGGACTTGACTAGTGGAGCCACCTTGTGGTAATTATGACGAGGCATTGTAGGGAACAGACTGAAATAAAAAATATATAATGAAAACTTACTCCATACAGTATTTAAATTAATTTATATCTCACTACAAATAAAAAATGGAAACAGAAATAACAACCTCAAATACTTCAGGGCCCAGTTTCATCAACACTGGATAGCGGTATCCACTGGATAACACTATCTATTACATATAATTGTTACCCTCTGGGCAACTTTCCTGTGGGGAAAGAAATGTTTACTTAACACTAGATACTTATTTTTTGTCTCTGATATTGATTTCCAGTGGTTGGAAAAAGGCTGCTATCCTCAGGATAACTGTCCAGAGGATAACAATTTTTATCCAAAGGATAGTGTTATCCATAGGATAGCGCTATATCCAGTGTTGATGAAACTGGGCCCTGATCTACTGGTATTGTGAAGTCATCAAGTCAGCGCATATATTGACCTTATACAAATTGAGGCCATCATGTCAGGGCACATGTTGACCTGCTGTACTGGTAAAGTGAAGTCATCAAGTCAGCGCATATATTGACCTTATACAAATTAAGGTCATCAGGTCAAGGCACATGTTGACCTGATGTACTAATATTGTGAAGCCATCAAGTCAGGACACCCTGACCTGATATATACCTAATGTGACTGGTAACTCAGCTTTGACTTCACAGAGTGAGTTGTGGCTCACTGAAAATTACACTTGCTGCTGAGAGCATGAAGAAAACAGGATATGTATCAGTGCTTCAATGTCTGAGTAATAAATGTCACTTTATTCACTGAAAGTTACCAGAAAAGGTCAAGATATAATAGCTTACATTGGTTTTATTGGATCACTGATAAATATATGGAGGCTTTAGTGCACATTCACTCAATAGGCATTATAAAAAATTCTGTATTTGAAGGCTGTACAAATATGTGCTTAAATTAATATTGGTTTCTTTTTTTTACAGTGACTGATTTAAGGAATAACCTAGCCCAGATTTATGTCATTTCTACCCCTCAGATGAAATTTCAAAAATAGAAGCAGGAGGGAAAAGAAAGATAGACGAATGCAGTGTATAATGAAACTTTCATGACTTTCCTGTTAAATATCATGCAATAAACTGGAAGCTCCCTGAAGCAACTTTTTAATGTTTTGACCTTTTTCAATCCACACCAAACACACCGTGGCATTTCACAGGGAAATGTTTAGCCAAGGAGAGCAGTGGGATACTGACAGGGGGCTGATGGCTGAGGAGAGGGGGGGGAGAAGTAAACGCCTTGTAGGCATTTATGGAAATACTGTGCCAAACAAAGGCCGGATGTCATTTCAAAGGAGCATTCAGTTGAAGTGCATGCATGCATGTGTGCATGTGCATGTGCACAGTGGTATGTGTGTGTATGTGTGTGTGTGTGTGAAGGGGGAATGCTTGGTGGTGGTGAAGACTTGTTCAGTCACCTTTAACAAAACAGCAATAAGAGTTGAAACTGTATGGAAGAAGATACAAAACATGCCTTAGCATTTTGGTTTATAAAGAGGCAGGGAACTTAACAGACTAAAATAAATTGCTTTTCTCTTGTACTGTCAGACCTGTGCTTCCCTAATAAGGACAAGGAACAGGCTGTATACATACATGTATTTCAGTAAACAAACAGCAGTATGTCACATACATATACATGCACAACTCTCAAAATTAGGAGTTGAATAAACTGGAAAGTTTAAATGCTATCTTAGGGGCAAATCTCAATGAAAATAGCGAATGCATGAAGTGAAATTATTTTGCTTGTGTTTGTATAGCTTTAAAAAAAGAAGCATTTTTATTTGGATCGTACTCTCCCTATCAGCACCCACATGCAAGGCAGCATCACAAAAAAGTGTTGCTTACTACCATTTCATCTTTTTGAGCCTTATAACATTCTTGACTGTGCCAATATACATGTAATGCTATATAATTTCATGAAGTTTAACAACTGAGAAAAAAAGTAGGTAAATGGATATTGCAACAAAAGCTTAACCAACTTAACATGTGCACTTGTTAAAATCTGTATATATTTTTTAGTTTATTCTTCAGAAAGGGGAGTGAACTTAAACCACAAAATAAAAAAAAATACAGTGATCAAACAAAACTAGTCACATAAGCTGTGGTAGCACTAGCAATTTTTTTTGCTTAGCCAAATCTCTATTTTTTCATCACTTTTTTCTTCAAATGATTTAAATTTGACTAAAACAAGTCAAATCAATCCTATTTTGTTTAGACAATTTAAGTCAGTTTTAGCATTTGGCTAATTGGTGAGTGTTAGCACTACCCCAGATAAGGTTTCAATTAACCTGCTTTAACTTCCAAAAGTATCAGAAAAAAATCCAGATATAATAGAAAATTATGTACCAAGTGCCATACCTAGACCACACAATGGCATTACTGGATAAGTAACTAATTAATTAATGTGAGACTGAATTCACTGTTTATTAATCAATATTGCATTTGGTAGCACTGTGATAATTCTTTTAATACTAAATCAACAAATCAATTACTCTGGTATTTTTAGAAGAGGGCCTCAAGCCCCACCTTTTCTTCCCCTCTCCTGATATTTAGTATCTAATGGGTCACTAGAAAAATATGTGCATGCCGTCTTTTAAGATTTCAAACACTGTCTTCCCTTTTAGTTTTTCCTCAACATTTTCACATACCATGAAAAAGAAATAGCACTGTTACCTCTCCGTAAATCAATGGTTTCAGTTTGTAGGAATATAATGAGCAATTTTTTTATAAACAGAAGCAAAAATGCTGGGAATTTGCCCTTTTAAATTCTTTTAAACACAAGTCAGCAGATATGTATGTGGGTTAGTCAATCTTCCGTGTTCATGCAGGCTGCTTTGAATGTAGGATTGCCTGAGAGTTTTGTACATATTTGTGACTAAGCACAGTGCACGTTGTGAATGCATGTGCATCAGTGTGTGTGCATGCATGTGTGCACTGACAATATCTTTCTTGTAATACAACAGGCATATCATTTCATTTAATTGGACTACTTGTGATTGATCTTGGGTCAAAGTAAACAACAGATACATTTACAATGAAATTATTAACTTCCATGTGTGCCCAGTTTCTGGAAGCTGTTTCACTTCGTTTTGAGTTTGAAAGAGCACACACAAAAGTCAATCACTCCATAGCTGTTTGAGGAGCCATATCATTCTGTTAACCTGATTGCATTCGGCTAGAATTCCTGTTGAGTTGGATTGAACTACCTAGTGCAATGGTTTCATTGTTAACGCACCCTAACATTTTGGTCTTAAATTTAGATTAACCTCCAGGCTGATGTGCTTTTGAGATGCGGGTCCTGGTGTAAAGGAAATCTTGTAAATACAAACATATCACTGTACTTACTGGTGTTCTATCTGATAGTTCAAATGGCCAGTAAACCAGTCGTTGAAGTAACCAGGTTCCACGTTGCATGCTGCGGCCAGCTGCTGGCTGAACCAGTCTCGTTGTTGATCTTTGTCGATGTCCATAGGGATGTGGTTCATCTGAGTAACCCACACAAACCAGTGGCTCTCAAGAAATCTGAAAACAGGGGAGTATGGTACAGAATATTTTCAAAATAAAATTAATTTCTGAAAAATACTACCCACACCCACCATTCAATCACAAAAATCTGAAAATAAAGCACAACAGTATTTCAAAATGAAACCTGTTTCTGACCTTTAATTAACTCTCAACTAATTTAAAATTGTAATAGTGGTAATAGATTTTTTCTAGAAAAATATGCTTTACATCTGTTAAATAACAAACAAATGGCTTACTAGAAAGCTAAAAATATAATACACATATTATTATCAGTATATTGTGTGCAAAAAAAAAAAAGTTTCATTGGATCTGTAGAAAAGTGATGGAATCCACATTGGGGCCATTTAGAATAGATGATCCGAGTACTAACTGATCCGCCAACTAGATATGGCTGACCACACTCCAAAAGTGATGCTGCTGATTTCAGATGAACAAGCAGACTTGGGAATCACCAAGAAAAAGGGACAAAAAGAAAGATTCATACCTGACAAAGAAGTAGAGTCCCAGAGTTCCCCATCCTCCAAGGTAGGGGCCATACAGGTGGAACCAACGTGTGAAAAAGGTTAACATCCAGAACAGGTCCTAACAAATAAAACATATTAATGATTTAAATTTCCTTCTGTTATTTTTTTCATTATGTTATCATTATTTTTATTTAACTGGCATAGTTTGATTAGATTCTAATAATTTTTGTGGCCACAATTATTATTATTATTGTGGTTTCATCATTATATTCTTATGCATATTCTTAAAGTTTAAATTTAGGAATCAAATCTTGAAGACACTTTAAAGACATTTTGTGTTTCTTGTCACTATGGTTCGGCCTAACTCAGCTGTTCATCAATTTGTTTAAAGAGTCATTCATCAAAGTAAGTCAATCTCTTGACTTAAAACTCACCTCATTTAAATAGGAGAGGGAGGGGATAATGGAGGAATTAGATATCTACCCACTGTGAGCTGATCATAATCAGAGAGGTTGGACTGAGTTACGTTGATGCAACTTGACTGAAAACATGACTTATGTCAATCAGTTTTGATTGCGTCTTACTATAAACTGCCAAAGTAGTTAAAATGTTTGAGTTGATAAATATTGTCTCCTTGGCTTTAAACTCCTGGGTATGAATAATATGCAAAATGTTTTAGAAATCAGAAAAAAAAAATCAATTTAAAACTCGTATCGAATCTATAGTTCCTCTTCCTCTAACAATGATGTGGTAATTAATGGCCCCTGATTTACTTACCCACCACTCTTTGCGTTTAAACAAAAAATACAAATTCTCTATGTGAAAATACACTGGAAGCAGGGCTGGAGGTCCAACTGAAAACAAAAACAGAAGCAATCAGTTATTCAGCCCAATATAAGAAATTCCAATAAATCAGTCCGACTTTCCTGGAAAAATATCTATTTGGATTCAATTTGTCTAATTTGTCAAGTCAAACAATAGCATAACCATTCCATGAAAGTCTCATTATATAAAATGTCATTTGTGGGAACTTTAAGTCAAACTGGAAAATTAAAAGTCATTATTCACTGATAGAGATTAGATACTGATCAGATACAGTGCTTTATCTAAAACCTGGAAATTGATTTTTTTCCTGTGCTCAGTGGAACATTTAGTGAGTACTCCAAGAACAGATTAATGGTGTATAAAAGATATTGCTTACAAAGAAAGAAGTAATGATGCTGGAACTGGTACGGCATAAACCCCTTCTTCTTCTCGCCCCACCAGCTAGGCATTTTGTCCCCTAGTAAGAAGACATAAGGCAGGGTTATATCTGGGTCCTTCACATACACGTTGGGCTTTACATGGTGTTGAAAATGACGGAAGTTCCACCAGTGTGATGATGCGGCCTGAAAAATGTGTATGAGTTACTGATTACCACTTACTTTTAGAAGAAAATCATTGACTGTTAAGGGAAATGTAAATATGAACATCATGACTGAAACAACAATTCAACTTAGTCACATTATGATAGTGGTTACTACTCTATTATCTTATTTCATATTCATTTACTTACTGATTACTTCATTGTATGTTGTTAAATTTTATAGCTTCACTAGTTCTCTAATCAGCCTATAGGGGGAAGCACCTACATAAATGTCAAAAGACTGACTGACTTGGATGATTTGTTTTACCTTGATCCCTCCAATGACAACTTCATGCATCAGATGATTTAATTTTCTACTATTGAACACTGACAAATGGCCATAGTCATGCTGAGTCCAGCCAGCCTGCCCCTAGTAAAGAAAAAATTACAAAATATAAATAACAGTGCATGTACAGTACTAGAATATACACATGTGCCTGTGTTAGTAACTGCACATAGAAATTAGGTGATTCTACTGTAGTACATATCCATGACGGAAAACATTTTCTGGTTAGAATGCTTCATCTGAACAATGCTGGTTAAACAACTCCCTTACAACGTAAAAAATTTGCATTGAAATCAAAGGTGATTAATTTAAACAAATGTGTTCATCAGTGGCATTTAAGACACTCAATGACACATTAACTTGTTAACAATGGTATTAAAAACTTTCTTTAAATGAAAGAATAACCTATGAGTAAATAGAAATTTGAAAATGCAAACACAAATGATTGTTATTACATTAATGGATTGAACTGAAACAAGATTGAGATGTGATCAGCATAATTTCATAGAATCTGTTTTTGAAGTGCTAGTCAAATATGTATAGTATAAGTAGCATAAGAGTTATAAGAAAAAATTGAATCAAAAAATGCTTAAAATCCTTGATTAGTCAAGCATCTTCCATTAGACTAAGTACAATAATCAAATATCTGTTGAAAACATCACAAGGATAATGGGATGACCTTTGACCCCAATGACCTATGACCCCACAGGCAACAATAGTTACTTTGAATCTGAAATTGAGACTTTACTTTGAAAACTTTAACAATGGGTTTGAAACTTAACAAGGAAAAGAAATCAAGGAAACTATGAATATGACTCGATCTTTTCAATGAGAAACATTGCAAATTTTACAAATACTGTTTCTTTTTCTTTCTTTTTAAAACTAATTTTAAAACTTTTTAAAACTTTTTTTTAACTAATAACTTCTTAAAATAACAACATCCCTACTGAGTGGTAGCAACTAAATTGAAAAGCAGACTTTATATATAGTAAAAACACCAAAAATGCTATGCATTAATTTTAAGATTCCAAATTTATGTATCTAAAAGATTATTTTCCCATTGTCATTACTGTAAAGAATCTGAAACTGTGATGAATTATCAAGTAACATAAACAGACATTATTAAAATAAAACTAATGGCAATGTTAAAAAGATAACAATATTACCTACCCAGTACCCATCTGTTGTTTTAAAATCTTACATTATATTTTATTAAACTTATTATTTAGGACAAAACATATCAAACCTGAGAAATGAGTAAAAAAAAGGATGCTGCCAAGAAGGCTGTCCAGCTGGTTCCGTAATTGGCAATGATAAGGTACCCTATGACTTCACAGGCAATAATGGAGAAGAAGTGAGCCGCATAGAACCAAGGATTGACTTTGAATAGACCCATGTCCTCTGCTGCTTTCCTTAGAGATCTCATATCCTCTTCTATTTCACTCTGAAATGAAAAAAAATGATTTTGAAAATAAATAAATAAATAATTACAAAATCTATATTTCTTCTAACACTGAGTTTTGCCATTTTACCTTATATCATACAGTTAAAGATTAGCTTCTCTTACCACATTGCCTGGCTCTTTAACTTTCCCAACCAGAAGAGGTTTCATATATTTGGCTACCAATTCTTTGTCATTATGCAGTGCTGCCCAGGCTTCCTGTAACAGAACAAAATGCCATTCAATATTCAGTGATGTACAAAACAGAGCCCATATAACATAAAATAATAATGATTTTACAGGCTCTTATAGACTGTAGCTAGTTTAGGGATTAATATAAAATATTCAGAGTGTAGTCTCATGAAGCATCTAAAGTAACGGCAATAACTAGTATAATAACTTAAAGCACTCTCCTGTCAAAAGACAATAGGTCGTGCCGTGCTTTATTTCGTGTAAAGTCACATCATCCACGAATGCGTTCTACGCACCAGTGCACAGGGTTAATTACTCGTGCTTTAAGCCAGATAAAGCACTCGGCGCTGAGCTTTACGCGAAACAGAGCAGATAATTGTCTCAGGTTCGTCTCGCCAATTATCTGCTCTATTTCGCGTAAAGCTCAGCGCCTCGTACATTATCTATACCATAGTATAACCATTAAAACACAGTGTGGTTACACAGTGCTGTCTAACAAGGTAAAAAAATATATATTGAGGGCATTCAGAACAAGCTGATCTGCGGACTAAGAGACCATTCCCACAGATATTTAGATCGATCTATCCCCCACTAGATTGCTGTCAGCTTAATCGGCTTAAATGTCTGCTCCGCCTACTAAAAGCTGTAAGGGGGTAATTAACTTCCATGCGCTCTCGACTGACAGCAATTTAGGATGAACCCCCAGGGAGTTAAGTCGATCCAGATGGATCGATCCAAATCTGTGGGAATGCAGTCTAAGTATCGTTGCTTCACATAAAAGCAGGGGGAGGGACACAGAATGTGTTAGCTAAGTATACTGCTTAATGTATAAATTAAGGGCTTAAATCCCTGTATGAGATAATACATTCCACCAAACCTTGGCCACATGAGTCATCATCTCAAATTGCAACACAACATTTTCTGAATGATTAATATACATTTTATTTAGCACATTATCTGTACAGTTTACACATTGGTAAATAAATATAGCATTGTTCTCTCTATCTTACAGATATCTGTAATCATTCAAAGTGATGCTGATAGGAACCAAGTTGCAATATTAAAATTTAACTCTTGAGTACTGCGTACGTATGCACATGCACATACTGTGATGTGCAGGAGCACGAAAGGTTTTTAAATATTTGATACAAAATGCAACCTAAGTTTCAGAGCTACTCAAACCTGTAACATCCATTATCAGATTGTCTTGGCTGTCTTTCGTTATTACAAAAGCTGATAAAATAGATTTGTTTCCAGTGACCTTTGAAATTCAGGTTGACAATATGCAGCACCATTGAATTCTTAACTCTCTTACACATCTTAAGGTAACACCAAGGCTTAGTAATACCATATCACTGTAAATATAATATTTGGGTATAGAATAACAATTTCTGTTTGGAAGAAGAACAGAAAATACATATAATCAGTATTCAGGCCATATACTGACCAAATAAACAATGCTAATAATAAGAAGTGCCTTGACAGCTTGACTCATTCCTCCATCAAACTTACTTGCCAAACATGACCTTTTCTTTCTTTTAACTATAATTTTTAACTGCCTTTCAATGCTCAAATTGGCAAGTACGTATGTGTAGCAAATAAATTCTTGGTTGTACTAAATGGAGGGACTGCATATTAAACAACAGACAGTTAATAAAGTACTCCGTAGTCAAGATTGCTATCTTGTTTACTGATGTGCTTAAATCACTGTTTATTCTGGGATAAATCCCACTCAAACATACATAACTCAAATATCAGTTCTGTAATCTGCACACATATATATACCTAGCAATCATTTAACACAATCAAACTTTACTGACAAATTACTTCTATTATTCATGTAAAATGGTATGTGGTTAATACTGGTTCACTGCTATAGAGAGAAATCAAATTACTGTCACAAAATTATTGTTGGGCAGATTTGTTTGTAGTTCAGTTCCATTCGGTTATTGATTTTCAAAAAAAAAAAAAAATGATTGAGTAATTTTGCAATAATATACTAGCTAGCTAGTACATGTGTGTGTGTGTGTGTGTGTGTGTNGCTTAATTCGTTGAGAATGCGCTCTATGACCCCACAGGCAACAATAGTTACTTTGAATCTGAAATTGAGACTTTGAAAACTTTAACAATGGGTTTGAAACTTAACAAGGAAAAGAAATCAAGGAAACTATGAATATGACTCAATCTTTTCAATGAGAAACATTGCAAATTTTACAAATACTGTTTCTTTTTCTTTCTTTCTTTTTTTTTAACTAATAAATTCTTAAAATAACAACATCCCTACTGAGTGGTAGCAACTAAATTGAAAAGCAGACTTTATATATAGTAAAAACACCAAAAATGCTATGCATTAATTTTAAGATTCCAAATTTATGTATCTAAAAGATTAATTATTTTCCCATTGTAAAGATCAAGTCATTACTGTAAAGAATCTGAAACTGTGATGAATTATCAAGTAACATAAACAGACATTATTAAAATAAAACAAAAAATAAATGGCAATGTTAAAAAGATAACAATATTACCTACCCAGTACCCATCTGTTGTTTTAAAATCTTACATTATATTTTATTAAACTTATTATTTAGGACAAAACATATCAAACCTGAGAAATGAGTAAAAAAAAGGATGCTGCCAAGAAGGCTGTCCAGCTGGTTCCGTAATTGGCAATGATAAGGTACCCTATGACTTCACAGGCAATAATGGAGAAGAAGTGAGCCACATAGAACCAAGGATTGACTTTGAATAGACCCATGTCCTCTGCTGCTTTCCTTAGAGATCTCATATCCTCTTCTATTTCACTCTGAAATGAAAAAAAATGATTTTGAAAATAAATACATAAATAATTACAAAATCTATATTTCTTCTAACACTGAGTTTTGCCATTTTACCTTAAATCATACAGTCAAAGATTAGCTTCTCTTACTACATTGCCTGGCTCTTTAACTTTCCCAACCAGAAGAGGTTTCATATATTTGGCTACCAATTCTTTGTCATTATGCAGTGCTGCCCAGGCTTCCTGTAACAGAACAAAATGACATTCAATATTAAGTGATGTACAAAACAGAGCCCATATAACATAAAATAATAATGATTTTACAGGCTCTTATAGACTGTAGCTAGTTTAGGGATTAATATAAAATATTCAGAGTGTAGTCTCATGAAGCATCTAAAGTAACAGCAATAACTAGTATAATAACATAGTATAACCATTAAAACACAGTGTGGTTACACAGTGCTGACTAACAAGGTAAAAAAGTATAATGAGGGCACTCAGAACAAGTTGATCTGCGGACTAATAGATCCACGGACTAAGAGACCATTCCCATAGATATATTTAGATCGATCTATCCCCCTGGGGAGTCTCACTAGATTGCTGTCAGCTTAATCGGCTTAAATGTCTGCCTCGCCTACTAAAAGCTGTAAGGGGGTAATTAACTTCCATGCGCTCTCGACTGACAGCAATTTAGGATGAACCCTCAGGGAGTTAGGTCGATCCAGATGGATCGATCCAAATCTGTGGGAATGCAGTCTAAGTATCGTTGCTACACATAAAAGCAGGGGGGACACAGAATGTGTTAGCTAAGTATACTGCTTAATGTATAAATTAAGGGCTTAAATCACTGTATGAGATAATACATTCTACCAAACATGGGCCACATGAGTCATCATCTCAAATTGCAACAGAACATTTTCTGAATGATTAATGTACATTTTATTTAGCATATTATCTGTACAGTTTACATACTGGTAAACAAATGTAGCATTGTTCTCTCTATCTTACAGATATCTGTAATCATCCAAAGTGATGCTGATAGGGACCAAGTTGGAATATTAAATTTTAACTCTTGAGTACTGCGTACGTATGCACATGCACACACTGTGATGTGCAGGAGCACGAGAGGTTTTTAAATATTTGATACAAAATGCAACCTAAGTTTCAGAGGCTACTAAAACCTATAACATCCATTATCAGATTGTCTTTGCTGTCTTTCGTTATTACACAAGCTGATAAAATAGATTTGTTTCCAGTGACCTTTGAAATTCAGGGCCCAGTTTTATAAAGGACGTTTAGCACTAACCAGTGTTTAACTCTAACTAGGCCTTAACAGTCTGTTAGTTAACTGACCTTTAAATAATTATTTAATCCAGTTAAACACTGGCCAGTTAACTAATTGGTTGTTTTCCGTCAGAAGACTATATATGAAACACAATTTAACCATCTTTTAGTTAATGGGTGTTAGGAGAATTTATCCACTGGTTAGGCTTATCCACTGGTTAGTGCTAAACATCCTTTATAAAACTGGGCCCAGGTTGACAATATGCAGCACCATTCTTAACTCTCTTACACATCTTAAGGTAACACCAAGGCTTAGTAATATCATATCACTGTAAATATAATATTTGGGTGTAGAATAACAATCTCTATTTGGAAGAAGAACAGAAAATACATATAATCAGTATTCAGGCCATATACTGACCGAATAAACAATGCTAATAATAAGAAGTGCCTTGACAGCTTGACTCATTCCTCCATCAAACTCACTTGCCAAACATGACCTTTTCTTTCTTTTAACTATAATTTAAAACTGCCTTTCAATGCTCAAATTAACAAGTATGTATGTGTAGCAAATAAAATCTTGGTTGTACTAAATGGAGGGACTGCATATTAAACAACAGACAGTTAATAAAGTACTCCGTAGTCAAGATTGCTATCTTGTTTACTGATGTGCTTAAATCACTGTTTATTCTGGGATAAATCCCACTCAAACATACATAACTCAAATATCAGTTCTGTAATCTGCACACATATATATACCTAGCAATCATTTAACACAATCAAACTTTACTGACAAATTGCTTCTATTATTCATGTAAAATGGTATGTGGTTAATACTGGTTCACTGCTATAGAGAGAAATCAAATTACTGTCACAAAATTATTGTTGGGCAGATTTGTTTGTAGTTCAGTTCCATTCGGTTATTGATTTTCAAAAAAAAAAATGATTGAGTAATTTTGCAATAATATACTAGCTAGCTAGTACATGTGTGTGTGTGTGTGTGTGTGTATGTGTGTGTGTGTGTGTGTGTGTNAACAGAACAAAATGCCATTCAATATTCAGTGATGTACAAAACAGAGCCCATATAACATAAAATAATAATGATTTTACAGGCTCTTATAGACTGTAGCTAGTTTAGGGATTAATATAAAATATTCAGAGTGTAGTCTCATGAAGCATCTAAAGTAACGGCAATAACTAGTATAATAACTTAAAGCACTCTCCTGTCAAAAGACAATAGGTCGTGCCGTGCTTTATTTCGTGTAAAGTCACATCATCCACGAATGCGTTCTACGCACCAGTGCACAGGGTTAATTACTCGTGCTTTAAGCCAGATAAAGCACTCGGCGCTGAGCTTTACGCGAAACAGAGCAGATAATTGTCTCAGGTTCGTCTCGCCAATTATCTGCTCTATTTCGCGTAAAGCTCAGCGCCTCGTACATTATCTATACCATAGTATAACCATTAAAACACAGTGTGGTTACACAGTGCTGTCTAACAAGGTAAAAAAATATATATTGAGGGCATTCAGAACAAGCTGATCTGCGGACTAAGAGACCATTCCCACAGATATTTAGATCGATCTATCCCCCACTAGATTGCTGTCAGCTTAATCGGCTTAAATGTCTGCTCCGCCTACTAAAAGCTGTAAGGGGGTAATTAACTTCCATGCGCTCTCGACTGACAGCAATTTAGGATGAACCCCCAGGGAGTTAAGTCGATCCAGATGGATCGATCCAAATCTGTGGGAATGCAGTCTAAGTATCGTTGCTTCACATAAAAGCAGGGGGAGGGACACAGAATGTGTTAGCTAAGTATACTGCTTAATGTATAAATTAAGGGCTTAAATCCCTGTATGAGATAATACATTCCACCAAACCTTGGCCACATGAGTCATCATCTCAAATTGCAACACAACATTTTCTGAATGATTAATATACATTTTATTTAGCACATTATCTGTACAGTTTACACATTGGTAAATAAATATAGCATTGTTCTCTCTATCTTACAGATATCTGTAATCATTCAAAGTGATGCTGATAGGAACCAAGTTGCAATATTAAAATTTAACTCTTGAGTACTGCGTACGTATGCACATGCACATACTGTGATGTGCAGGAGCACGAAAGGTTTTTAAATATTTGATACAAAATGCAACCTAAGTTTCAGAGCTACTCAAACCTGTAACATCCATTATCAGATTGTCTTGGCTGTCTTTCGTTATTACAAAAGCTGATAAAATAGATTTGTTTCCAGTGACCTTTGAAATTCAGGTTGACAATATGCAGCACCATTGAATTCTTAACTCTCTTACACATCTTAAGGTAACACCAAGGCTTAGTAATACCATATCACTGTAAATATAATATTTGGGTATAGAATAACAATTTCTGTTTGGAAGAAGAACAGAAAATACATATAATCAGTATTCAGGCCATATACTGACCAAATAAACAATGCTAATAATAAGAAGTGCCTTGACAGCTTGACTCATTCCTCCATCAAACTTACTTGCCAAACATGACCTTTTCTTTCTTTTAACTATAATTTTTAACTGCCTTTCAATGCTCAAATTGGCAAGTACGTATGTGTAGCAAATAAATTCTTGGTTGTACTAAATGGAGGGACTGCATATTAAACAACAGACAGTTAATAAAGTACTCCGTAGTCAAGATTGCTATCTTGTTTACTGATGTGCTTAAATCACTGTTTATTCTGGGATAAATCCCACTCAAACATACATAACTCAAATATCAGTTCTGTAATCTGCACACATATATATACCTAGCAATCATTTAACACAATCAAACTTTACTGACAAATTACTTCTATTATTCATGTAAAATGGTATGTGGTTAATACTGGTTCACTGCTATAGAGAGAAATCAAATTACTGTCACAAAATTATTGTTGGGCAGATTTGTTTGTAGTTCAGTTCCATTCGGTTATTGATTTTCAAAAAAAAAAAAAAATGATTGAGTAATTTTGCAATAATATACTAGCTAGCTAGTACATGTGTGTGTGTGTGTGTGTGTGTGTGTGTGTGTGTGTGTGTGTGTGTTTTGGTAAAAACTATTTCACAAATAATAATAATAATAATAATAATAATAATAATAATAATAATAATAATAATAATAAAATTTAAAAAAAGACAGTACCAGAACATACTAATTGTGGCAATTCATATTAATAACTTTTTTCAATGATGTGACATATCTTTGCCCACATTTTTCATGTCACCAAAGCCGCATGTGCTATATTCCTACATATTCTATCATATAGCTTGCCAAACAATACTTATATTGTATCTTAATATGGCCTAATAGTCGGTATAATAGTGATTTGGTCATTGTGCAGGTCTTAAGCTGTAGCTAGGGTAAACATTTAGGTGAAGGTCAATAAATAAGCCCACCCTTATATAAACCTTAATATGAAGCTCGTATGCCTGTTAAGTTAGGAAATCGGTTTCATATTTCAACAGAAGGATGTCAAATGATATTGAACTTTTGCAAAGATAGCTTTGACTAAGTTTCTTTACCGTCGCATCCTGCCCTGCAAAGTGGCCCATCACTTTCGCTCCTCCCGGATGCTTCTTGCTCCAGTTCGTTATATCATAAACCAGGCCGTCTATAACCAGCCACCGGTCGACCAGACTTGTATGTCCTCGTATCTCATCCCATGTATATTCTGTTAATTCAGAATTTGCGTTTCTGTTACCACCTTTGCCCATATTTGTTGAAAGATCAGCTACACTGCAGCTAGAGATTCAAGACATACCTCGTCTTTAAAATGCCTACAGGTGGCGACACCGAAAGTAACGTTCCAAGAAGCGTCGCATTCGTATAGATAATTTGCCTTCGTAATGCATTGTTCTCTGTTTGGGCTTGGAGATATTGACAGAAAACCACATAATTAATTCGTTGAATCATATAACATCATTTTACTGTATTTTTCATCTTTTTCTGGAATAAAGTATTTTTGAAGACTGACAGCTTACGTTATGGGTCGTTGGCCTATAGCATCGAGTTTAAAAAAAAAAAATTGTAATACGTAGCTAAATTGATCAAATTAATCAGCAATCCCGTAGCCAGGTGGAAACATTGATTTTTGTCAAGGTATAATAAAGTTTTTTAAAAAATGTCTACTAAACATATTACGTTATTTCAATTTTTATTTGTAGCAAAGTTAATTTCTTTAAATTTCAGTTAATCTGGCGATTCAAAGAAAGTAGGCCTAAAATGCGCACTTGCTTTCACTGACTGTGTGACTCATAAATTTGTTACAATAGCCCTATCATTACACAGATAATTTACAGAGGTAGGGAAGAAAAAAAGAGGTCATTGTTAATAACAAAAGTGGATTAAATTGTCTCATTCTTTAAATCTGCCATAGTTCAAAATGAAAAGTTAGTCATGTTAATAGGCTTTTCATTTCAGTAACAGTGAAACTTCATGCGTACATCTACTGGTATGAATTTTAGACCGCAAATGACAGTGTTGTAGAAAACAACGCAAAAATATCAGGGTTTTGAACTAAAGACCCGTACTCACGAATAGATGATAAATTAAATAGCCCAAGCTCTAAAATAAGCCATAGGATCTTCATGCTATTAATAAGAAACAAAAAGGTCCAACATGAGGTTTTGTCTTAAGAATGATCCCTGTGTTATCGTTTATTGCTAAATTCAAAACCATTTAGAATAAGTGTGCTTTTGCTGAGAGAGATCTGAAAGAAGTCTAAGTTGAAATATAATTCTTATATTGTGGCATTTTAAACTGGTTCACAACGTTAAACGGGTATCACGTCACCGGGCGGAATGCGTGTATTTACTTGTTCTAGTCACAGTACTCGCCCAAGTGAAAAATGTAAATAAATACTCTGCAAACAGGGGGCGTTGTCTATGGCAGTGCCGTGTAGCACTTACACGGGTGAATGACCCTCTAACTCACATAATTGTGACACTGCTGCATTAAGTTAGAAGTTTGTTAAATAATATCTTGGTTGTGCGTCTGCTGAGGTCGAAGACGCACTGGCGTACAAAAAGCTTAGCGTTTCAGCAGAGTGTTTTGAAAACACATATGAGGATAATGTTTAATCTCAGCCCGTGATGATGACGATGTTGTGTTTTACCATGTTTTANCTCTAGTCACAGTACTCGCTCAAGTGAAAAATGTAAATAAATACTCTGCAAACAGGGGGCGTTGTCTATGGCAGTGCCGTGTAGCACTTACACGGGTGAATGACCCTCTAACTCACATAATTGTGACACTGCTGCATTAAGTTAGAAGTTTGTTAAATAATATCTTGGTTGTGCGTCTGCTGAGGTCGAAGACGCACTGGCGTACAAAAAGCTTAGCGTTTCAGCAGAGTGTTTTGAAAACACATATGAGGATAATGTTTAATCTCAGCCCGTGATGATGACGATGTTGTGTTTTACCATGTTTTACTGCTGTAGTAATATGAACACCCTACAGCTGCAATACCATACCGCCCCTAATGAACTAAAACATTGACATGAGGGACTGGAAAGCGCAATCGTCAGCAGTGTGCGTAGGCCTACATGAACACAACGCGTGGATATGCACGCACCCTGAATTTTAACACCTCGGTCATTGTGTTACATTTACCTTAGACGAATAATTAGACGTTCGTTTTATTCTCCTAAGTATTTACTGATAACATTGATAATGCTGGTACCTTGGAATTGGATTGTGCTTTATGGTGCCTACATAAAAACGTAAATTGACCAAATTGCAGTCATCTCCACCACCGCTAATATTGTGAACAACATATGTAAAAGCGTAGAGTTTTTATTAGCCTATCTATTCCCTCGACATACATGTATTTTGGCATATTTGTGATCAAACCTAACGCTAACAAGGGCGATAAACGAATAAATAAACCACATGAAAACCGCCCGGGAATCTCAACCGAAGGAGGGGGAGCAGAAGGTTTGCGTAGGCCTATATTTGTCGCGATCGTGCATGTGCTTTGGTACATACATAGTACGTGTCTTTTTAAAGTTCTGAATGTGCGCACGTGTTTTATTTAGGATGGATGTATATGTGTGCTTATGGGTATGCTTTTTTTATTAGATATTCACAAATAAACTGCGCATTTTCTGTGGTGTGACCAGCCAGAAATTTTGCACATAATTCACGTCATCATTCAGCTTGAGTCTGGTAGAGAGTACTTTTAGTGTGTGTGTGTGTGTGTGTGTGTGTGTGTGCGCCTGCGCGCGCGCGCGCGTGTTGTGTATATGAGTGCATGTTTGGGCGGGGGGATAAATCAGGGTTGGGTGGTCTTCGTTATTCATGTATCCGTATGAACTGCCACTGCAACCAACAAATATTAAGCAAGAAAGATGAAAATTGTATAAATATATTTTTTAAATCGATATATTGAACTACAAAACATTTCTAGAGTAACACGGGAGGGTAAAGGGGAAAGATAGGAACAGAAAAGGCTTAAGAGGAGAAAACTGTAGTGAGACAAAAAATAATATTACGTGAAACGATGCAAGAAAGACGCCAAAGATGAAAATGAGAAAGAAAGAGGCAAAAGTAACATAGAAAGCGTCGGGAGAAAAATACAAAACAAAAATTGTATGTTACAAGGAAGAAGGTAAAGGTGGTTGATTTACAAAATTGCAATTACGATGAGTAAGGGAAATTCCCTCCTCCAGAAGGAATTCTTTCGAATTTTGCATTAATTGCATAATATTACCAGTAAATTACAAATTTGCTGATTTTTGTATGAAATATTAAGACGGGTAATTCGGGGGGGGGGGGGGGCATTTTAATGCATTCTTTTTTCTCTTTTCTAGTTTTAAGTGAGACAAATTTAATGTGTAAATGACTGAATAATTTAAGGAAGTTAAGCAGCAAAAGAGGAAGTATTGCCAAGGAATTTAATACCAGTTCTGCAAAATAAGACCGGAAATAATCGAAAACAGTGGCATTTTACGTCAGCAGACGAGGAGCACAAATACAACAACGTGTGTCGGGATATCTACAGCAACATATGTACCATCGCCCTGGTGAGCTGCCGGTCGCTATATAATCACTGTTTTTATGTGTCACAAAGTAGAATATCAGATTTTACTCACAAACGATATACAAGATACAGCCAAATATGGGATGAAATATATAATAACCATCTCTGGTGCTGAGCGAGAACTGTTCGTGATTGTTGTGCTTTCAGGTAGATCTTTAAACAAAATGGTTTGAAACAAGTCATCAAACGACCATATCAATAGAACAGTGACGAGAGAGAGAGAGAGAGAGAGAGAGAGAGAATAATAATGAACGATTAGTTTTACCAACATCCTACCTTGGACCACGGACAGAACTATGTTCTATATTGGGTATATACTTTTCGAGGTTAAAGGGAACATTTCCATTCAGAAAGGCGTTTTTTTTTTTTTTTTTTTTTTAGTTTATGACGTGTGTTTTAAAATTGATTGATGCACCATCGACCCCGTGGTGTCGCGTGTAAAAAAGATATGTTCTTGACAAGCTGTTATTATTATTATTATTATTATTATTATTATTATTATTATTATTATTAAATGAAGCTTATTACGGTGTTAATTTCTCCTCAGTGTCAAAGCAAGACGTGTGATTTAAGTCCCTTTATGCTATGGAAGTTAATTCGAGGCAGACATTATATAATATCATTCTATGTTTTTTACGCTTCAAACGCTAACTTGCAGGTGCCTGTATGGAAATCATATCGTTGTCTGTCATTATGTAGAACAGATATTTACACGTATCTCACAGCCACCCGTGAAGCAAATACCGGTCCTCGGATATCACAACAAATCAATTCTAGAGTAAGCTGTTCAAGCCCAACGACTTCTCGTGTCCCATAGCGCATGCCAATGTCAGCACAAAGAGTGACCGTCGCAGATGCAAGGACTTAGGCATTTGCAATCTGGTACATGATTGTACAGTCAAATCACAGCGGTCGCTTTACTTTGCCCCCTCATACATGGACTGTTATCGTGAAAGATCCACGAATTAATTTTCATATATCTGGACGTTTTAGTGATATTATACACTGATTATAAAGTCATTCCTAAGGCTGTCCTCGCATCGAGCTTAGTGCCTTAAGACAGCTGTCATTTTTAATACAATATGCCATTATGCATGTCTGTATCGTTATGGCACTTGTTCCCTGCTTGTTCCAGTGGTGTGCGTGTCTGTATGTGCGTGGCTGTGTGTCTGTGTGTGTGTCTGTGTGTGTGTGTGTGTGTGTGTGTGTGTGTAAACCATGACAGTACGTTAAACCATGTTTTAATTCCAACCTTGATTTTAAACTGCACAGCAACTATAGGCTGTAGGTTATACAGCCGTGTGTGGGGTTAACGTTCGGCGAGGTCGATGTTTTCTCTCAGCCCGGCCTACTGACTGTCCCTTTCCTGACCCTGGTCGTGGATTCTTCTCATCTCAGTGCTGGTGACTCCAGGTGTCTAGTCTCCATTAAACCTAGGTGAGACCACATGCGCTGAGATTCTCCTTATATCTAATTAATTATACCCTCTGACAACATATCCTACTAAATAAGGTGAGTATTGAGTCAAGGGAAGGCTCAGGACGTGTTGTGTGAGCTTGTCGGGGCAATACTATATTAATGCAGCTGAAACAAGTAAGAAATCGGCAGATTCAAAAGCCGATTGTACGGCCATGTTCGATAAAATCAATCCCCTTCGCATTTGCCTAATTTTCCCCTTGCACCAAGAGGAATCTTACCGATACATTGCTTAGCGCGGCCTATGTCACCTATCAATTGTTGTTTTGTTTTGTTTAGATGGATGTTTACTCTCTGTGACATTCAACAAGCAGGTATCAACGCCACTCTTTCACCCCCTTTCAAAATGAAAAGGACCCAATTATTTGATAAGATTAACGCTGTTCCCGTAACCCCCCTCTCTCAATTATTACCGTACGGTTCACTAAGATAGGCATAATGTTTTGACAAGGTCAAAATTAATTTAAAATGGTAGTTCTTCTCAATAATCACACAGTTTTTGGAAACACAGACGTGTAGACGACAAGAATAGAGGGAAGCTATACCGAGTTTTTTCTGGGGAGGGTGAATGGAACAGCCAATTCTTCGGCAGCCTGCACGCTTCCGATAGGAACTCCTGGAAAGGCTTCAGATATTTGGATAATTATCTTACTTTGTTATTTGTTTCGCTCTTGATTTCGGCAGGTGAGTGGAGTAGAAGGGGTATACTAAATACTGATGTGGACATCGGGGCAAAATAAAGGGAAGATAGCGAGAAAATGAAAGATGATCCAAGCCGGTGTCATCGCGTCACTCAATCGCGATTAAATACCCCAAGCACGCAGGTTAACACATGGTGATTATAAACCATAGCGGTCTTATTACCGTGAAAAAGATTTGACCCAAGTACCACTATTATGTTTTTCTCGTAGTATTGGGGTATTTATTGTAAAAGGGAAGGGGGGTTCTGTCACAGGCCTATTCTTGGATGAAAAGCTCCACCGATGTGGAAGCTGAAGCGGCAGAGTACAAGTCTTGTGATTGATGACACGACGTTCTGCATTGCATTTCCTTCGTGTAGCTTCTCGCTTTCTTCAGGAGCCGGGATGTCCGTCGAAAGAGCTGCTAGCACCTCTATGGCCACCTCTGCGACCGCATCGACCACCAACGGCTCGAGGAGCCGAAATAGTGGCCGAGGAAGCCGTGCCGCGAGGGAAGACTCGGAGTCCCCCTCTCCCTCTCCGACGCCAGTCAACAAACCCTCCTCATCTCCTAGCCCTGCTAAGAATGGGAAGACAATGAGCACTAGTTTGAAAAGGTATAAACTTAAAATCGTTTGATCATTAGGGAAGGGTGCTACTTCGACCCTCACGTTTTTCATAAGCGTTGAACAATTTGAAAAGAAAGTTCATTGTAGTGGCTATTGAAATGTGTTTACTGGGCGTATGGTACGGGAGTCTAGACGCGCTATTGTAATGTTAGCCGACTAGCTCATTTGCATATAAGCTTCCAGTGGTCATTGTTCTTAAACCGGCGGTCATCGCTGAATAAGCATAGTGTGGTTAGAATCTTTTCGACTTCTTCTTTCGTTTAATACCGAGTTTGTCTAGGTTGCCTCATCAATTTGGAAAAAATAGCTAATTTGTCGATCTGGCCGTAAGGTCAAGCAAGGCCTCGCCATGTTGGTTCTTAGAGGCTAGGCACGCTTAATTTATTGATGTCTTTGTTTTGATATCAAACAATGTTGTTGTTAATTAACTTTTTAATCTCTGTGTTTCTGATTTTAGGATCCAAAAGGAACTTGCCGAAATCACTCTGGATCCCCCGCCGAACTGCAGGTAAGGGCTTTTTTCTTCTAATTCAATATTTACCAGTGATACTTCGTTAGTTTGGATAAAAACACCCAGAGAGATTCTAGTGCATTTTAATAGTATCAAAGACAGCATTAAAGGAAATGTGATTTCAAAGATTTATACATGGTGGATCAAAGTGACACTTAAATAGTGTTTAATGTTATTTTGATATTAGGTTTTACCTGCTTGTGTGCACAGGTAGAAGGCTTGCGTCTTGTTAAAATTAATTATCCCTCCTTGACTGTTGTTGATATCTGTTTTACATGAAATTCAAGAGGATTGTGTTATGACTCTAGCCGAGGGTAAACCACGGTTTAGACCACAATTTCTCTCAGCTGTCTTTCTTTGTACATTATGCCATTGTTTTAGAGCCTACGTTGCTGATGGTTATCTGTATCAATTAAAAACTCCTGTCGTGTATTTATGAAGCAGCGAGAAGGAACAAGAATACTAAATAGCTCACATGCAAGTGGAAGTAGACTCAAGTCATGAATTATTTTTGTGAAAAAATAAGGAACTTGTTCTAGGATTTTCCATACATGTTACATGAACTTGAGCAAATATGTGCACAGATCACTTGGTATTTGTATAGGATTGTAGATGCATGGTATACAGAAAAAGACCAAAATTGTGACATAAATCAGATGAATACATTCAGATAGAGACTTCGTTAAGATCCTGCTTTTCATTGTCAATGATATGTGGTAAACCAATTTTGGTTCTAAAATAGTCTTATTGAGAATGCAGATTTGTATTCTGATATGCATTGATATTCTCCAATCTGGTGTTGCTCAAGCATTGTTGCTACATTAATTACATGTTGTAAATACTGCTTATATTATGAAAATTACACGGTCACTTTTAAAACACCAAATATATGACCTGAAACTAAATGTGCAAAATTTCTTCATCATCTATTTTACTTATCTTATGATAAATAAGATGGAGACCATGATTCAGGGAAAAATTTTAATTTTTTTAAGGATTTTGTGTTTTGGGAGTAATTAACAAACCTGCCATCACTTTTACAGGGGGTAGTCACTATCTGTAACATGTGGCTCTGTTTTTCTGTAAAATATATTAAAAAAAAAAACATTATGTCTTGTAAACATATGTGGAAAAGATAACAGTTTTCATCAATTAGGATAGCCACACAAGTTATGTCTCAAGTCACATAACCATTTAGAAAAGATGAGTTCCTTCTGCTTGGCCACGCATCCAGGGGAAACATTCAGCCTTAGCGCAGCCTGGTGTTAGCATCTTAAATAGCTAAGTTGATGATTTAAATTTTGTGAAAGAAAACCTGCTCAGCCTTCATATTTATATTGGTCATTAGGAAAGAAAGGGTGCTACTTCGACCTTCATGTTCTTCATTAGCTGTTTCTTCATGGTCTTGCAATTAAAGACATGCAGTTCTGTTCATTTGGAGTGTATGCTGCAGAGACATATTCCTTTAAATGGTGTTTACATTGAATGGCTAAACAGGATATAATGTCAGTCGAACTGTGGATATGCCAGACTGTCAGTGCTTTTAATATGACTTACTATTATTTGTTGTTGAAAATGACATGTAACTGGCAAAAAGCCACTTGGATTACATATCAGTTCAGCTGTATCATTATTTCCTAGCCTAGAGTCTGCACTCAGAACCCCCAGATTGATTCCATTTTGATTATGTCATATTGATAACATAAGTAAGAGCAAATGGCAGATTATGTTGGGAGAGATAAAGTATTGAGAAGAATACTTTTTTAACTTGAGTTACTTAGACACAGGACTGATGAATACACAGTAATGGAATCTATTATCATACAGTTGATTTAAGCTGATTTACTTCAAGCCTCTCTCAGACCATAAGTCTGACTAAGGGACCATTCCCAGACCCTGTCGTACTAACTGTGGATCGATCTATCTCCGAGGGGATTCTTGTTAAATTTGCAATCAACTTAAACTGCTTTCATGTCTGTCTATACTGAAGTTGCTAATAAATAATTAATTACCCCCTAGGAGCTTCAGTAGGCATGACAGACATCTAAGTCACTTATGCTGAAAGCAATTGGCGAGAAACCCCTCAGAGATGGATCGATCCATGTATGGGAACCCAGTCTAAGTTGAGTCATGGTTGACCATATTACAGTTAACCCTTGTTTCTGAGCAGACAAGCTCTTTAATTATACATTTTGGGCCCCTTTTCTGTTCAGAAGTAGCCCTGGTGTGAACACGGTTGCAGAAGGATAAATTTCTGCTATAATATTTAGCTATGGTGTATAGCAAATATTATAAAGAAATAAAACAAAATAGAATAGAATTTGTATTGTAACCAAATACACCGTCAAAGCAGTGATTATGGGTCATTGGAACCAGAAAAATGTTACATAACTTGAAAGAAGTTTCATTTAATACGGTCAATCTACCTGTATTTTGATTATACATCTTGTTATAAAGGTTAAGCATTAAACCTTGTAATGTGAAGGATAACTTTGACATGCTAGAAAGATTTAGTTATTATTCCATAAAGCAGAGGGCTCTAGCTGACAATGTCACTTTGTAGTTACCCTTTGCTGTCACATTAGAGGGATTACTGAATGTGACCTTGCAATCAAGTTTCAATTTCTTGGAAGCTAAAACTAGACCAATTTTTGTCATAACTTTGTTATTACATAATAGATAACTATTTTTTCTCATCACAAGGATTTCTCTCTCTCTCTCACTTTCTCTCTCTCTCTTTCTCTCTCTCTCTCTCATCTCAGTTAGATGTGTTAAAATCTTCAGAATCTTTTGAGAGACCCATTTATATCTCAGCCACAGAGAAGAACAGGCAGATATAGTTTGCAAGACTACCACCAAGTGCCTTCTGAATTTCCACTAAGTACCTATTAGGCTTACTAAAATATTGACCCAAATTTGTAAACATACATCAAGACAGATATATATCGCTTTTACTGATGTAACACATAACATTTGTCCACAATTTAAGTCGGTGCACGGCAGTCTGTTACTTTCTCAGCCATAAGGTCATTTTAATTTTAAAATAAGAATTAGTGTCATTCTGGCTTGTGGCATAATATACACGTGCTTGTTTACACGCACATGCATGCATGTACGTACACACGCATACACACACACACACACCTAGTGAGAGAGAGAAAGAGAGATTTATATAAACCTTGCTTTGTTTATTTTGTGCTAACAAAAAATGTACAAAAGCATTTCATTAAGCCACAAATGCTTTTATTGTATATGAACAGAGATAAGACTCCATTCACAAATCTAGACAATATCTTTCTGTTTGAAATTTAGAAGTTTACTTAGTCATATGATATGATAACGTAGACATTAAGAAAGAGTTGGGTTATTTAAATCACGAGAGATACTTTTGACCTCGTTCATACCAGGTCTAAATTGAATCATTTTCTATTTTTATTTCTAGATTCTCTCACTGCAACTGCAGTCATATTCTTTTCAGTTTTAACATAAACATTTAAGGCCTTACTTAGGCCTTATTGCCATAGACAGCATCCGTATACGTAGATCAATCAAACTCTGCAGGGACTCTCGCTGAATGCAATCATTTAAACATATTGACTCATCTCTTGGCATTAAGTAGAATACAGAAAAGCTGGTGATTATAGGAGCACATTGGAAATAAGAGGAGGCCTGTTTGACCAAATGAAATTAAGAAAAAAAAATGATCCAGGATACACATAATGTTGCATTTTGATTGAATAGAAAAATTGAGGTCGACACTGCCTGTAAGGGGAATTATTGAAAATGCTATGAAAATCAGTTTAAATTGAGTACTTTGTGCCTCCAGTTTGCCCCCTAGGCCTTAAAGGGTAATGTCACATGGAGTTGCAGGTGTTCTTTCCAGTCATGGCTTTTTAGCATTGTAAATAAAGGACATTTGTATAAGCAGCCTGACAACTGTGGCATATGTATACCCTTTATGAGGGGTTTGCCAGTGGGTTATGCAGTGCCTTTAAGATACACAATAAGTATAAAGCTGTTGAAGAGGAACATGATTAGAAACTATCTTTGATGATATCTGTGTCGCAGAAGATTTACTGTTGACAATTACTGTACATTTATTATGTATTACTGTGGTTCATTTACTTTTATTAGCAATAATTGGAAACATCCCAAAATTAAGGAAATTAGAAGTAAAAAAGGATCAATTATTGTCAGTTACTAAACAGTTGGTATTCATTTGTGTTTGAGGGGAAATAGTTGAAATTTATAGGAAAATTCTTGTCTATTTTTAAATGTTATATGAATAAAAGGTGTTGGGTATAATGTGTGTTTTTTATTAATAGTGTTTGTCATGTTTATTCAGTAATGTAGGCCAGTGACCCGTATTAATCATTCACTAATATATAAAGAGTCATAACAATAGACTGACATGTGCAGGACACGTTTGGATACTGGCAACATGTAACATAAACTCAGAGTAACATGACATCAATTTATAAACCAATGAATGCTGGATGTATGTACGTGACTATGACATTGCCTGTTGTCAAAATTATAATTGTTGACACTGTGTTCACATTGTATTGACGATCATAAAATCAGGAAGAGTATAACAATATAGTCATATAATGTAAATAGCTGACAGAGTATTTTGGTACATAAATGTCATGCATGAAAGAAAGGGATAGCTTTAGCTATGAGGAGGAAAAGGGGTTGTTTTATAACAAATTATTGGCGAAGACTATAATTTCATTTATAGTGCCATATACTGTCGGGAGTCTCCCTAGCTAGAGCAATAGCACACATGTGGCTGCCAGACATACTGTCACCACTCAGCCCGCTGCGCGCAATCTTTACAACACTCTGGGTATCACTGACCAATCGCGGGTCAACTCATTAATTCTTAATTACAACGCGCCCAAAGTACGCGTCCTGCATCAGATCACTCCAAGAAACCGGACAGACAAGACACACATCACGAACAGAGAAGAATAGGACACGCCACACGACAAGATCGGCAGAAGGTAAGGTACTTTATTTTAACTCAAGAACACAAGCAAGCCATAACGTTGGGCACACGCGTACAGGCCCTTTCAAGACTCTAAACAGACATTTTTATTAACTCACTTCGTATCTTACCTCCTCTTCCTCCAAGCCTACACACCATTTACGGTATAATTATACATATTAATATCATGCCTCCGTTCGTAACATAACAATACCGAGTATCTATGCGCTGTCAGCAGAGACTGGGCGCGTAGATCTCACTTGGTTATTTCATTACATACTCCCTGGTATAGTCATTTATTTCAACGATATCATAATTCAGACTTACTTATTTAGGTATTTGTCCGTGCCATGTTATAGTTACTAGTAATTTTATTCATTCTACCTTGTACGTGAAGCGGTTTATCAGTAAAGAATCTAAAACTTACAACTCAGCGGACGCTTCACACATCAGCAACTCCCGCAAACAAACTAACACCGCACGGACTCACGCACGCTCTACAACGCGGCTCCGTAATCCTGCTTACAACCGCAACACAACTTAAGCTACAGCTCAGGACACAATACTATCACGCCAACAGGCCACAATACTTTTCATATTTCACACGGCCATTCTGTTTATTACTCAACTACACCAGATCACGGCGCATCGCACTCCGCCAACCTAAAACGCAATTTGCAAAATTTCTTTTTCAAACTCGTTCTCACAGTGCCCTGCCGCTGTGTCGTCTCTGCACCATCAAGTCGGCAACTCAAAGGCAACACTGGCCACATGTGCATTGCGTAACAAACACCCACTGCCATTAATCATAGCCGGACAACGCATTTATTACACCACACATGGCAATTAACAGCCACACACGAACACGGATCAATTACAACGCTTCCGCAACTCTCTAGACACTAAGCATACAAACCAACATAAAAATCATAAGTAACGGTAATAATAATAATAATAATAATACATAAATAAATAAATAAATAAAATAATAAATAAACATAAAAATTTTTTT
>NW_019773825.1:385572-446460 GCF_001039355.2 Lingula anatina
TTTTTTTCGTAAAAAATTTCATTTTTTTGAAAATTTTGGCCCATTTGACCTTGAAGTAAAGGTCAAAGGTCAAATCCAAGGGTATATTTGAAATCTACACATATGACTTTTGGAAAGCCGTCTATAGAAATTTTTCCCATAACTCCTTCCGTAGGGTAGATAATTAGCATTTAATTTTGCCATTTTTAGACAAGGGTGCATTGTAATGAGTGCCACACCCAGACCCCAATACCGACAAAGCCCAAATTTTACGTGGAACGAGTTGAGATTATAGGTGACCTAAATCCATGAGATGGGTACGGGGGCCCTTACCGTCTAGGAGGAGAAGCGGTAACGGTAGCCGTCCGGCAGAGCCGGCGGAACGATCCGGACGGGACCGAAACCATGTGTACCGCCAGCGCTAACGCTGGTGGTACAATTACCGTATTATATAAAAATCTATCACTTACTCTGGCTCTACTGGCTGGTTCTTCTTTTTCTTCTTCCTTGGAATTTCATCATCAAAATCATCTTTTTGTCCTTTTTTTCTCTTCTTCTCTGATTTGTCACCTTTTTCTAAAATAATCAAGTAAATAATTAAATAATAATACAAGAAACTCATGACAATATGACTATTTTGACACATGAAACTAAGATCATTATGCATAATTTATATGATTCACCAGTAAACAAGCTAGAAAGCATATATTATTATACCAAACAAAAACTATAAGACTGCATTCCCACAGATTTAGATCAATCCATCTGGATCGACCTAACTCCCTGGGGGTTTACGCTAAATTGCTGTCAGCTCAAGAGGCTTAAATGTCTGGCATGCCTACCGAATCAGCTAGGGTAAAGATAATTACCCCCTAACAGCTTCACTAGGCATGACAGACATTTAAGCCAGCCAAGTTGACAGCAATTACGTGAGACTCCCCAGGAGGATAGATCGATCTAAATATCTGTGGGAATGGTCTCTAATACTGAAATAATATTAAGGGACATTTTCCTAAACATCCTAAACACTTCATACGTATTTTATATTTTTTTTCGTCCCTATTTCATTTTTGGACATAATAAATTATTCTATTATTGAAGCATATGAAGTCCAGACTACGCTCTCAGAAAAAATATTTTGGACTCCACAATCAAAATCCTGTAGCTCATGAACAACCAGCAATGGAAAGAGTTTTAAACATTAGTAGTAGTACTTAAAACTTGGCTAAACCTCTGCACAGAACAAAACAACATATGAGATTACCATAATTACTTGTTCTCTTAATGGGATAAAAATTGTGAATTTTACAGACACTGTATTTTTAAAAGCAATAATTTCTTAAAATGAAAACATTCCTATTGAGTGGTAGCAACAAATTTAAAAAGCAGGCTTCTTTTAAGTTCTATTTTATACAGTAAAAACACCACAAATGTCATACAGAAATGTAATTTTTATGACTACAAAATTATGCATCTGAAAGTTTGATCATTTTTTCCCATTGACAAGATTACCATAGTGATTCCAGTGTCCACTACTCTGTACACTTACTTTTCTGCCCAGTGTCTGGCCCTGGGGTACTCTGACTGCCCCCACCCACTACTCTGTACACTTACTTTTCTGCCCAGTGTCTGGCCCTGGGGTACTCTGACTGCCCCCACCTGTCTTGGCATTTAATGTCTTCTCTTTCAGCTCTGCCTCAAACCTTGCAAGGTCAGAGTCCAGCCGCCGTATGTGTTTGTCCACCTGAAATGTACCACACCCACAGGATAACAGTGAGAAAATTATGTCTTGTTCTTGTATATCACTGATCTCAGTGTAGTTGCCAATAGACATATTAAACACACAACCTTTTCCATCCCTGTTCTCGAGCCCTTTATATCAAAGTTTTAAAATAATCTTTGTCTAGTATCTTACATTTGGCCATGTGACTTACTATCCTGAGTGAGAGTGGTTCACTGGTGTACCAACACCAAAAGACCTTTGGGCATTTAGCCTGATGATGCTCTTGTGATAAAAGGGAAATGTAGCTGTTTCACTGCTATTTTTGTTCCATCACTGTTTATATTACTATCACTAAAACGTCAGTAAATATAGCAGCCATTGTCTAATACCTTTTTCCTTGAACTCTCTCTCTCTTTTTCTTCTTTCTCTCTCTTTTTCTTCCCTCTCACACATGCAGACACACACACACATACATTCTCTTGCTCTCCTCTTAGTAACAGTAAAATCCAGGATCCATTTTTGCCTTATGATATTTTTAGAGTGTTTTGTCATCCATTTGTCTTGCATCTCAACAGAATCTCAACAAAATCTCACCATTTCGTACGTCTGCATGGCCAGCTGTACTTTGTCATCTCCGTATTCTCGGCTCTTCCCAAATAATTTCTTAATATTGTCCATCTGTTTTGTTCGTTTGTCTGACGAATAATGTTTGACGTTTTTCAAATATTCTTCTGACATTTTGTCAATGTCTTTTAATACATCTAAAATAAAGAATTAACCACATAATGTTATTACTGTAATTAAATTTAAAATAAGGCACAGGCTGGTACACATATTATGAAATTTGTCACTGAAAATTGTTTTAATTTCATTATAATTCAAATAACTATGAGAGCTTTAACTCTCATCTTCATACAGAGTAAATGAAAAAAAAAAAAATAAAATAAAATCCCTTTATTTCAAGTTGTGCTGCAAGTTGTAAATAAAATTGAAGTCTAAAATCCAGGGCCAAGATTCAGTCTTGCATTCTCCTGTATAACACGCCACAGGTGTTTTGTTGGTAAATGTATTTTGCACGTGCTCTTCACGTTAATATACCTTGTGATCGTTGATCCAAATCCCGCATTAAGTTGAAATTTCTCTGGAGTTCCATTGGCAGACATTCCAGACCTGCAAAAGAATATCACAATAATTTATACAAAATTATGATAATATCATGATAGCATTACCTTATATTACAGTAATTTATTATGATATCATGATAATTAATATAATATTATGATAATTTAATAGGCCTTATATATAACATCAATCATTCAACATCCTTCAATAATAGTTAAAGATTTAAAAATATGTCCATCCCAATGCTATCCTTTATGACATTCAAAATACTAAATATCTTTACTGCTATTCAACCGTGTCCCACTACAGAAGGTATCTATACTCTAATGATTTTAACACACTATATTACAATATCATCTGGTCCTATTCTTCTAAGCTAAATTAATTTCTCATCCAGTATTTGTTCATTTTAAAACCAAAATAAACCACACCTGCTTTGTGATTTAACCAAGTTTGAAATTGATGTATCAAATTTTATTCTTAGCAAAAATAAATAAATAATAAGAGAAACAAAAAAAGTTCAAAAGGACTAGCGTTTACTCTCTGCCTGTACGGATTTCAATATGGATCTGTAAGTAAATTTTAAAATATCAAAATGTCATGTGGTTTCAAGAAAAAATAGAAGAGGCCTATAAATTATATTTATCCTTTTTCAAACATTTTAAATATCTTTTCAATGATTAAGCAAAAACAATAAACTCCAAAAATTAAAAAGAAACTAGAGGATCAGAGAGGCGATACCGCCTCCGAATATTGTACCACCAGCTGGAGCAAGGGCATTCGTATAGACCCCCACATACACAAAATAAGGGACACAGCCACCAGTCTTTTGCTTGACAAGCTGTAAAAATACAATCAACAAGAATTTTCAAAATATGCAAAAAAATATATCAAAAGTTCATCAAAAGGTAGATGAAAGGTCAATTTCACAGTAAGATTGCCAGTATATGACTTCCTATTCAACTTCAAAACTAACTTTGGACCTATCTCTGCCAGTTTGGGAGATAAAAGGGAAGCAAAATTTGCAAAGTTCAGTTCATGGTGAAAAGTAGGTCAAAGGTCAATTTTAAGGTCACATTGAGATTGCCAGTGTATGACTTCCTATTCAACTTCAATAGTAACTATGGACCTATCTCTGCCAGTTTTGGAGATAAAAGGGAAGCAAAATTTGCAAAGTTCAGTTCATGGTGAAAAGTAGGTCAAAGGTCAATTTCAAGGTCACATTTAGATTGCCAGTATATGACTTCCTATTCAAGTTCAATAGAAACTATGGACCTATCTCTGCCAGTTTGGAGATAAAAGGGAAGCAAAATTTGCAAAGTTCAGTTCATGGTGAAAAGTAGGTCAAAGGTCAATTTCAAGGTCACATTTAGATTGCCAGTATATGACTTCCTTTTCAACTTCAATAGTAACTATGGACCTATCTCTGCCAGTTTTGGATATGAAAGGGCAGCAAAATTTGCAAAGTTCAGTTCATGGTGAAAAGAAGGTCAAAGGTCAATTTCAAGGTCACATTTAGTTTGCCAGAATATGACTGCCCATTCAAGTTCAATAGTAACTATGGACCTATCTCTGCCAGTTTTGGAGATAAAAGGGAAGCAAAATTTGCAAAGTTTAGTTCATGGTGAAAAGTAGGTCAAAGGTCAATTTCAAGGTCACAGTAAGATTGCCAGTATATGACTTCCTATTCAACTTCAATAGTAACTATGGACCTATCTCTGCCAGTTTTGGAGATATAAGGGACTAAATGTTATAATTTTGGAATTACCTTAATGTGCCATAAATTTCCTACAGCAAAAATTAATTAAAATAAAGAAGGGNAAAATTTGCAAAGTTCAGTTCATGGTGAAAAGTAGGTCAAAGGTCAATTTTAAGGTCACATTTAGATTGCCAGTATATGACTTCCTATTCAACTTCAATAGTAACTATGGACCTATCTCTGCCAGTTTTGGAGATATAAGGGACTAAATGGTATAATTTTGGAGTTACCATAGTGTGCCATAAATTTCCTAAAGGTCATTTTGGTCAAAATTCTTGAAATGGGAGGTGCTCTGAAGTTCCAGATGTTCAAATTTGATGAAATAATGTCATTTTTGACCACAAGTTGTCTGCTTTGCCCAGCCCACACATTTTGCTTTCACCACCAATATGTACTTTTTGATAAAGCGTAACTCGAAAACCGTTTGGAATACAAAAAAAACGGAGACCACCTCCAGTGTTGGGCTTTACATGCTCTACAAAATGCAAAAAAGAATGGGTGTCTAGCATTAACGGTTCCCGAATTAGAGACAGTTTTCAGTTTTGATATCTTATGGCCGCTACTCCCGTGAAAATGCACCGATTGACCCCAAATTCACGGAGATGAAAGATGACCCAAAGGGTAACACTTTCCATTAATATTATTAGTTAAGTCTGTGTGGTGTCTGAATAAGAGCGCAAAAAATTTTTTTTTCGGCAAAAATTTTGTTTTTTAGAAAATTTTGGCCCGTTTGACCTTGAAATAAAGGTCAAAAGTCAAATCTCAGGGTATATTTGGAATCTCCATATATGACTTTCGGGCAGACTTCTATAGTAATTTTTCCCATAATTCCTTTGGTTTGGGAGATATTTCGCATTGAATTTCCATAAATTTTGACAAGGGTGCGTTTCAACGAGTGTCATGCCAAGGGCAATGCACCGACTGAGACAAAAATACCCAGGGGTTCAAGTTGAGATTATATGTGACCTAAATCCAAGAGATGGGCACACAGGCCCGTGCAGTCTAGGAGGAGAAGCGGTAACGGTGACTTGTATCCCACGACACCCTGCGGAGCCAACGGAGCTTACGGAGCCGGCGGAGCCGGCGGAGCCGTACGAGACGGGTCGGGACTAAAACCATGAGTACCGCCAGCGTAGACGCTGGTGGTACTAATAAAAATCCTTTGCCTCAAAAATGATGCAGTATATATATATATATATATATATATATATATATATATATATATATATATATATATGGCATGTATTTACAAATAATTTCAAACATAAAGCCAGTAAAATCATCTATCAAGCATGCTGCTCCTCTCTTTCTCTCTCTCTCTCTCTCTCTCTCTGTGTGTTTGTATGTGTGTGTGCATGTGCATATGCCTGCATGCATATGCATATTAAGCTAGTACATGGTCATCATTCAAGAGTGCATATTCATTCATGCTAGGACGTAGTACGGAACCTTTAGTATGTCCTAGATTACTGTAACAATGCCCTGTCAACCGAGGCAAACAAAAAATCCACTGCATGACCCTACCCTTGTACCAAATCTAAAGTTGGCAAGTATGATGTTCATGGAACAAATTACAACCTTGCTGAGTGAGTGAGTACCAGAATAACCCTTCACTTCCCAGTGGATTATAAACCATAGACAGCGACAGATAAATATTTTAGTAAAGTGAAATAGCTATAAGACTCTCTCATAAACTGCTCTAATCTTTCTGAAGTCCAGCTTGAGCCAGTTGAGGCATTTTTTTTATACCACCAAATTTTTGTCTAGGGTTAAAATCACAAATCAGATTAATTTTACAACAGTGTATGATAATGTAAAAATAAAGATTTTTTTTTTTCATTTTTGCTGTGAGAAATCTTGAGACTCCTTTTCTTCTCTCTAGGAGAATTTTTTTTCTGGAAGTCATCCTTCGATGGGATTTAAAGAAGATTACACATCTCTTTGTAACAGCTTTATATTTAAAAGCTAGGCTACTCTGCTTCTGTCTATAAATTACTATCTATGAAAACAAAGCTATTCTTACCAAAGTTGCCAAAAACCGCCTAAATTCTCAGGATCTATCCCAAGTCATTGATGACACAGAAAACAAGAATTTTAAGGATGAAAATATCAATAAGCTTACTTAGGGAATCATCCTTGAGAAGCAAATTACTAGTCTGGAAGCAGTGAGTCATGCTGGTTTGCTTGAGAATATTTATCTGGGCATAAATGCAATGAATACATTTAAAACAAATCTGGCTGCTCACAACACTGATGGAACACTGACAGCTAATGGCAAAGACAAGAAATCTTTATTAGCACCCTGGCTGCTGTCAGTGTTGTGATAAAAACATACATTTTTCTGGGCAACTTAAGGCCCAAAAAAGGCAGTAAAGCTTGCAAACATACAGATTCTTAACAGAATGCAAGAAAAGATCAGCTAGAGGCTGAGAAAAGGAAACTGGCATTTGCACACCAACTAACAATGTTATGAAATTTTCAGGCATAAGTTGCAAGACTCTAAAAAATGAGGAGATTTTAAAAATTTATGAAGGCAAATAATTTGTTTCTATGAGTTCTCTCAATCCTGGCATACAATAAATATATTGTATGAATACCGTCATTAAAAAAACCATCAATAACCACTGAAATTAATTCTTTTTGAGGAGTGTTTTCCAGGCAATAAAAAATAACAAGAAAACTAATTCAACATTGGCATGTCAGATGTTGACTACTGTGTACAAAATAAAGAGTTTACCACTGAAATTACCCTTGCCCCCAGCGTACATCCATGCCACTGAAATAACTCCGAGCCCCAGAATACACACATGCCACTGAAATAACCCCGATCTCGAGGTACATCCATGCCACTGAAATAACCCTGACCCTCGGGGTACATCCAGACAAGAAAAAATCCAAGTAAGCAACCAAGCAATGTTTACCTATTTTCGGTGATATACAATGACAAAATATCTTTATTCTGTTAACCTTCACAATTGTGCCTTATTTACTGCAACACCTCTCCATTACATGCTTGAATTATGCCTTGGCTCACCTTGCATGTTTTGTGACCTCAATATGAATAGTCTAAAGAGATCTAGGAGAGGATGGATAAAGGAAGGGTGGGTGTATTAGAGACGACCTGTGCAAGGTCAACATATGGCAACTAAACCTGGTTTACAAGACCAGTCTTGGGCAAGGTCAACATATGGAAACTGAACCTGGGCTCCGTAACTTGAAAACATCGCGAATTGCGACCAAGCGCAAGCATCTCGATTCCATAACCCGCCCCATATCTTTATTAGCACCCTGGCTGTCAGTGTTTTGATAAAAACATACATTTTTCTGGGCAAATTGAGGCCCAAAAAAGACAGTAAAGCTTGCAAATATACAGATTCTTAACAGAATACAAAAAAAAAATATAATAGCCTCGATATAAAAGGTGATATCGCTGTTCACAATTCGCAATGTTTTCAAGTTACAGAGCCCTGGTTTTCAAGACCAGTCTTGGGCAAGGTCAACATATGGCAACTAAACCTGGTTTTCAAGACCAGTTTTGGGCAAGGTCAACATCTGGCAGTTTGACCTGGTTTATATTCTGGCCAGTCTTATCCAAGGTGAACAACTGAGTCATACGAAGACAAAAAAACATGTTAATTATTTTTTCAAAAGAGAGTAAATTATGACTTTTTTTCTCAAATTTAAGTAGCACAGTATTTTTCTTTATACATGTTCAAAAATATTCACTTCAAAACCTGTTAAAACCTGTTCATCCCAGACAAGATGAACAACAATTAACAGGCAAGCGAGTGGAACATCAGGAACACATTAAACATGTGAAAAAAAAACATCATCACAGCAAAATAATAATAATCAAAAAATAAAAAATAAAAAAACTCCAATGCCTCCACAATTACATGACATTCAGTATATAGTACTTAGATCTATAAAGTTATTACACACTTCAACATCAAGCCTGGGCAGCGTAAGTACCAAATGAAGGCGTATGATCAATCTACACTCATCTATCTGTATCTATGTACTTGTTTACTAGTTCCCTATGCCTGAAATCGATATACATACCATATCTCCTGCAAAGAGGTAATAATTCCATTAAAAAAATAATGCGTCAAATGCTTCTTAAGGACACCCAACCCAGCTGTTTCATATATCCACGTAGCAGTTACATTTACATTCTTAATGTGGAATGCATGTAGTAAACAAACAGCCCATTACAAGTTTATATAGTCCACCAAGTAGGACACTCCCACCTTGCTTCCTCGCACCAGAAATTATATATACTTCAAATCCACTCAACATAGACGGTTATACATATGCATCATGTGCTGGTTATGCCCTGCTAAGACAACCTTTGCCAGTGCATCCTATAAATATGTGCTGAGAAACAGCCCCCTGCAAAAACCACAAGCATGAGAAAGTGTAAATAAACAGGATGCTTCAGCAGGGAAACAGGTGACCTATATTATGAACAAAAGGCGAGAGAGACTGGTGTTGACGTTTCAGGTTGTTGATAAAACCTCTTAAGTGCCCCAAACTGGACAATGCTGCTAAGAACAAAACTTGTTGACAAATACTGTGGAAAAAATTCCAGAAGATTCATTCTTGGCTTTCTGTCCCGACTTTGCTGCACTTACTAGTAGGCTTTTTACGCCAAATGCACAAAAATGCATGCATGCATGCACCCTCGCCAATATAATACATGTACTAGCTAATTATATCAGACCAATCAGTAGCATAAATTAAAGGCACTGATACAAAGAGTGAAGTTTTTATACATGCAAGACAAAACAGTGCTTTTAGTTGTTTGCAAAATATCATCAAAACAATCAATATCAGTGTCTGCTCCACCTAAAGTGCTTTCTCTCATTTTTTTTAGCCTTTTGTTTTTGCTTTTGCGCCATTAGTTTTATCGATTCAAATCAGAAGAAAATGTATCTGCTCAGCCTAGTTGTGATTGATGATGTGATGTCCAATGTTAACTTTGTTCTACCATTAGTCCTGGGACAAAATGATGAAAACTAGACAAAAAAAAGTCTAGCTTACATACTACAAAAACAGATGTGCACCTTGACGAGGCACACAATTTTTTTTTATTTCAGCAAAACCAAAGTCCCATCGTAATACTTTTTTTATTTTGTCTTTTTTTTTTTTTGTCCTTTGCATTTAAATATAGATTTAGACAGGACTTCCACATTCAACCTAATTAATTAGTCATAAATTAATTTATGATGTTTTTTTATATATTACAACTTAATAATTTATAATTAGCCCTTGCTTATTGCACTTAATATAAGGCAGTACAGCTGTAAAAGTTAAACAACAGCAACCTCAGACTAGCCTTTACCAGGGCCACAGTGATTTTTTCACCAGATACATCACATATATATTTCTCTGACTAATTCTATGCACATCTACTCCGAGATTCTTTGAGACAGAATGGACGCCATCGTCCAACTGGTCTCGGGTGATGTCATTTTGACCTAAACCAGTTTAGGTTTGAATTTTTATCTAAGCACATCTTCATGTGAGATCACCTGGGTAAACAAACCTTCAGTCAACTTGTTCCAAGTTTGACCTTGGCGTGCAGGCTCCAGTTTCACAAAAAAAAAAAAAAAAAAAAAAGTCAGTTCCCTGGCTTAGTTGACTAGGCTTTCCATGAGAGTGCTGTTACACTGTTCCTGATAGGGTAAGATGTGCCCATGTAAACTTGTTAATTTTAAAAGTTCTTAGCCAGGGAACCTGACTTAAGTTTTTTTGTGAAACCGGGTCCAGATGATTTCATGTAGACACGTCATCTTCTTTTGTATTTAGTTACATGTCCCCATTAAGATTGCAGTGGAAGGAAAAATCTTACATCACATTGCACTTGGCCACATTTCATATTTGCTTGCTGAATTCATTTCTCATCAAAGAAGGTGACTTCAACTGTCATCTGATGCTTGATTATTTTTTTCAAGGGCGTATAAACACCACAGTAATTTGTTTTTCGGACTATTTCATAACACATCTATTACTTACGAAAAAAAAGGCGTTTGGGGTCAAGTCTGCGATCAAATACATGCCATGCTTATGGTAATACAAAACCACAAAAAAGGACAAGGATTGGAGTGATGAAGTAATTTTATCCTGGCCAAAAATTATTATTTGAGGGATTTATATCAATGAAATTCGAGCTTTCTTGGGTAATAAAATTTTTTTTCTCTGGACCTGCATTGGTTTATTTCATTCTCTCTGTATATTCTGTTACCTGTCATATAGCTGATGGCACATTAATCCTTATCTGACCTATCCCTACAGAGAACTAAAATTTATTCCACATGCTTTCCGAGAGAGTCGTCATACAATGGTAAATATTTTATGCATGCAATCGAAAATAGATGAATAAAAAAAAAAAATGAAAATATGACTCGGAAGATTTTGACATTTGCTAGCCTAATTATATTATAAACTGTGTATAGATGCACCTATATGTTAATTCAGTAATTTTAACTTCCTTGCACACAACACTTCTATTTTATAAAGAAAAGAATCTGAAAAGGAGAAATGGACAGAGGGAAGATATAAAAGAAAGATTCATAAAAATACGAAGTGAAAGAGCTTTTTGAGAACCAAGTTGACCCGCGTACTAACTGACCCACTTGAAATCTTGTGGTGTTATCTCTGCGAGGAATCTGTTACGGGATTACGCAGCAAGTTTTCAAGTGGGTCGGCCATATTTGATCCGAGAATCAGTTAGTCCGTGGATCAAGTTGTTTCTGAACAGGCCCAAAGAAAATTAAAGAAAACTAATCAGTGAGCTGAGGAGGGGGAATGGAGAAAAGAAGTCATTGAAATTTCCTTGGTGGATAACAGAAAAATCAAGATGGACGACAGAACTTGCGTGGAATATACAAGTGCCTGGATGCTCTGCTAGCTATCTAACAGGAAAGGGGCCGAGTTGGCTGTATACATTTTATCAATATGTTTTTTCTTAAGTCCACTGCCAATAAAACCCCATTACTTGTAACAAATGTTCTCACTTCACACCTGTGGCACATGATACATAACAGTGACATTAATATTGTCACATCACACGCTATTATATGTCATGGTACCTTGTATGCCAAAAATACTTACACTGACGCACACTACAGCAGAGAGAATAAGCGCATTCAGAACAGCGGACTAACAGAACTGCGGATCAAATATGGCCGACCCACTTGAATGCTTGTAGCATAATCTCCGCAAGGAATCTTTTCAGTGTCTAATCGGGAATTAAGCGACAAGCTTTTTAGCGAGTCGCCATATTTGATCCGTGGATCTGTTAGTCCACTGTTCTGAATGTGCTCAATGAGTTCACTAGATTTTCACAGGTATATTATTCTCTGAATGGCCATTCACTATAGCCAGCTGGTCACATTTACCTCCGCCAAGGAGGTTATGTTTTCACCCCTGTCTGTCTGTTTGTCATCAACGTAACTCAGAAAGTTAAGGACCGATTTTGATGAAATTTTCAGGGTATGTGGGAAATGGGTTAACTTAGAAGTGATTAGTTTTTGGTGGTGATCCGGATCAATAATCAATCAATAATCAATAATAATCAAATATTGCTGCCTTGGCGGAGGTCTGCGCTCTCGGAGTGCTTTTCTAGTTCTGTTCTGAGAAGACTTTTGCACACACAAAAAAAAATCAATGTATGCCTGCTTCATCACAAAGCAATATATAATACATTTTTTTCATAATTCTGCCTCAGTCAAATGAGAATAAAATTGGGAGGTTAAACCAATGCTTAGATCACAAATGAATAAAATTACTAGTAATGCTGTTGTCTGCCACAGAAGGCAGAATTGAACTTTTTGTATTGTTATATGAGTTTACTGCTTTATTACACCATATGCACACTGTCACAATCCAAAAAGAAATCCCAGCTGCATATGTGAAATGATTTGAAAAAAAATACACCACTTTTACATTACACTGTCAGTACCTCATGCTGCTTTACAAGGTCTTTCGACAAAATAAAACCGTTATCCTAAATTGTCTTTTGTCACAGGTAATCTCTTCATTAAAGGGAATATTCTTAAGAAGGGCATTAGCTGCAGGATTACAGCAGGTTTACACAGGAAGGCAAAAATCAAGCACCTGCTTCCCAAGGCTCATAATATGATGTATATAAGACTCCGTTCACATGAAAAATCTATTTTCTAAAAATCTATTTTCTATTCGCGGTATCTTGTGATCACTCCGAGAGCAGCCGAGAATTAATTACAGCTTTGGAAGTAACTGGCTCGCGCTGCCAGTAATTACGCCGCGGGGTATTCAGGGCAAAGACCATGATCACAAGATACCGCAAATAGAAAATAGATTTTTAGAAAATACACTTGTCATGTGAACGGAGCCTAATACCACCACCACCTTAACTGTTTGTAATTGTCAATCATCTTTTAGCTGTATACACTATCATTTCAAAACTTACAGAGCCTAATGACAAATGGTAGTCCACTAGGAACCGTAGTCTGTTTCCTTTTTACAAATGCAGGTGACATCTGTCCCATATATTGACCTGGATGCTACTGGTTAACCTTAAGCTGTACTAAAGATCTGGGATCACGGACTTCCATTCGTAAAACTATCATTCCTGTCTTAGTGCCTACTGTCTCCCGTATCCTGTATCAGTGAAATCTGGTCAGTAATTTCCATGAAATCTGTGCCTTAACTAGTTCAAATGAACATTACTTCTAACCCGGCCACCACTCCTACTTATAAACGTGTTCATTATTTTTTTCAGCAATGTTTCCTAAAAGTTTTTTTTTTTTTTTTTTTTTTTTTGTAAATTTTACTACATTTTACTACAATAAAAGTTCAAGTGAACATTTGGTTGAGGAAACCAGCTGAAATATCTGTAACTTGTTATAATGTCACAGAACAAACATCGGGTGTGCAATTTCTATATTACAGTAGGCATTATGACCTGAAATACCTTCAAAGCTTCCTCCGTGCAACCTTCACATATTTATATACAAAAAAAAAGCTGTAAATAAAAACCTACTGAGTCCTGCATTCATCAAAGGCTCCTGATCAAAACTGGGGTTTTTTTTTCTGAGTCCTTGGGATAAAAAATAAATACACCACAATGTCTGTTCCTAAAAAGACAAATCTAGGCCAGTGTCCCCATTAAGTGAGATATTAATCCATTCACCTGGCTCTATTACCTGTGCGATGACACATTAACACCTATTCTTATCACATAATCATATGTACATATTACCTGACCTTCTCAGGGGAAAAGACCCATACCCACCACAATGTTTCTTTTTAATCATGTCTGCTGCATTTAATCACTCCCTGCACCATCTATCCTATGGCCATTTTCTTTCCATTTGGCCTCAAAATTGTTTCCATTTATTCCACTGCCATTCTTTATCCTGACAACTTGGCCTTAGAATTGGTAATCGGAGTTATTTTTTTCCAGACACTTTTCAGATTTGTGTACTTTTTGTGGGGATCAAGTTTGAAGCTTAACCTTGACACAAGACTTGACACATGTGCCAAAGAAAATGACCCACTTCTAAATCAACTGGTGTGTGTGGGTGTGCATGCGGACGTACGTGTGTGTGTGTGTGTGTGTGTGTGTGTGTGTGTGTGTGTGTGTGTGTGTGTGTGTGTGTACCTATGTCATATAAGAAGTCCAGGGACCCCATCAACAACTGAACAACTGAATGGAAGTCAAATTTTGCAATACAAGAGAAAGCAACCCAAAAATTGGGCTTTTTAATTCAAATAATTTCATCAGCCATGTTGTGCAGTCAAAGTTATGAAAATAAATTATTCAAATGACAGCTTAAAACTGGAGTGGTAATTATCATTGTAAGTTATGTTTTCTAAATATTTGAAACCAATGCACATCTCTCTCTTTCTCTCTCTCTCTCTCTCTCTCTCTCTCTCTCTCTCTCTCTCTCTCTCTCTCTCTCTCTGAGAATGCCCCTGTAAGTATTCCTCAGACTCAGACACAATGAAAGTGGAAAGTTGATCATTTGTTGACTCAGCAGAATTGCAATCTCGATCACTGAATACTACAATATCATATTTTTCATTGTTTCCATTTCCTTAAGTAAATGAAACAATACAAGGCTTAATGACATTTTCTTGGAAAAACGTTAATCACCATTCCAGGTAAATTAATTCAGCACGTCTACATCTTAAGGTGCAAAGCACTGCTCCTGGCAATCATCCACTTTGTGTACTAAATCCTCCTTTGAGGTAATTAAGGAGAGAGACAGCATAAATACCTGCATCAAAGTGATCTGTCATCTTTAATGAACAGAAGTAAATTAAGGGGCACATTATCAGGACTTTAAGGACTCTACGTATTGATATTTGTAGAAAGAGCAAGTAATATAGTGTAAGATCTCATTTCCATAGACACCATCAGACTATGTTGATTGATCCAACTCTGCGGGGACTCTTGCTGAGTGCAATCAGCTTAACTGAATGACACACATCCTTCTGGCATTGGGTAAAATGCAGAAAAGCTGATGATTATTTATACAAGCACATTGGAAACAAAAGATGTGTCATTCAGTTTAATTGATTGCACTCAGCGACAGTCCTTGCAAAGTTGGATCGATAGACATAGACTGATGGTTATTATGGAAATGGGGCCTTAGGGCAAGTCAACTGTCAAAACCTGACCTTGGTTTCAGTAAAATGGTATCTTCTGACTAGATCACAACGAAAAGAAGAAAGTCATCCTCCTAGAAAAATATATGCTAGTAAACCTTTTAGAATTCCAGCATTGTATTATCCACTGAAAGTAACTTTTGTTTCCCTCAAAAAAAAAAAAAAAAAAAAGGAATTGTAGAAATGAGACAGTGCATAACATCATAGAATACTTTTAAAAAATTCTTAAAGGGTGCTGGACATCAATCAGTATGCATTTAAAACTAAGAAAATACAGCATTTGGTTAGCTCAAATAAAATAACATTTTCACTCCAGTGGGAATGTAAAAAACTTGATAACTACAAACATAAATAGTATTGGAATAATGAAGTTCTACCACAAACTAAAAGAAGTAACATGAATTGCAGTCCATTAAGTGATCGCTTGCATACACCTTCACGGACCTCACATCTTCCCAAGATCTTAGACTGAATTTTCTCATTATCTCATTAAAATGGTATACTGTATCACTATGACGTAATGCTCTAAATGGGAAGACCTTTGGAGTAGTTCCAACAGAAAGAGAAAAACCCATGGCATTGCATCCTCCTAAAGATGAAAGGCGTCAAAAGATCTGCGAACTTTCCAAACCCCAGTACCCATATATTCCTCACTGTCACACGGGCAAACGTTTCATTAGGCTCACAAAATTAACTCATTTTCTTGCCATAACAATGACTGATTGTCTGAAAATATTGGCATTATCTTATTTTCCAATGTTCAGAAAATTGATAAGTAAATTATTTTCCCAGAGTACATCAACATCTTCAGCATTAACGGAAATTCCTTATGCAGGCGCACATCTCTCACAAGACAGTCACCTCTTTTGCTGGGTGTTCAAAATCTCTGGAGGAATCAAGATGTCAGCAAATTCTGCCGAAAGACAAAAATGATAGTTCATTATCAGCTATTGAGTAGTTCAATTCCCACAAACCACTGGAGACGTCTACATCAGTCTGTTTTGACTCGCGACAAGCTGAGACCAGACATGCGACTGATTACCTACTGCTCTGTTCACATCAGTTTTCACCTAAATGTATATATCTTAGGGCTCAATCCCAATAAAACTATCATTTAAGGTATATATATCGATCCAACCCTGCAGGGACTCTTGCTGAATGCAATTGTTTTAGCAGATTAACACGGCTCCTTTTGTTTACAACTCAAATTCATATTCATATAATCACCAGTCCTCTACAAGGACAGTTGTATTGGGAATGAGTCTTTAGGTTTTTATGGATGTACGAGAGAAACAATGCTCTAGTAAACCATTAGGTGAGTCATCCGAGACATCGTTATCACATCAGACAGCAGAACCTCATCTTCCAAGAAAAATGAAATGTTTTCACAATTTCTTCATTGCATTTATTGACTGAAGTTTTGAAGTTTCTTAAGACCAAAATTGTTTTCCTCAAAAATTGCAAAATATATACAGTGCTGTGCATAACCTCATCACCCTGAGCTTCAGAGCTAACTTGACACTAACCTTTTCACTGTAGCCTATCTCCATCGTGTCAAGTAACCTCTGACGAAAATAGTTTGACCTATTTTATATAAGCCAATCGAATCCATGTTTCAAAATTTTTCACCAAAGTTTGGTGAAAACGCTGATTGGTTGATCGTCAATCGGCAATCCTCGGCTGATTCCGCAAGTTCCATACTAACAACATAGTTAGTGTCGAGTGCGGAGACATCCGAGTAGTTCCGAGTGGTTCCGAGTGCATAACCGTACACAAAGAAAGCATGGAGTTTATCGGAATTGAAACCAGAGCAGTATGATGCCCTGCATCATTATCTACTGAGGGATGATGTATTTTGCGTGCTGCCCACAGGTTACGGCAAGTCCCTGATATTCAGCCTTATCTTTGATTGGTCCGGATTTGAACAAAGCGCGCTTTGACTCGTTCGCGTTCATTGGCTAGATCGTTCAATGAGTCATTGAGTGCGGGCTTTAAATTTGATTGGCGGGCGGCGGGGGCACTCGAATCTGGTCAGAGGTTACTTGACACGATGGAGATAGGCTACAGTGAAAAGGTTAGTGTCAAGTTAGCTCTGAAGCTCAGGGTGAACCTCATAGGATAAGTGTAAAATTTTCTCAAAAGGGTGAGAGAACTCAATTATCATTTGAAATCGAGACAATACAATCTTTTGTTGACTTTAATTAAATCATTTTTTTTACACTGGTCATAAAGGATTTTGAAATGTTCTAATTGAGGAACATACTAGTATGTACACTACTGTGATTTACATCATACCTTGACAAACATTGTAAGACCAGAAGCAGGTTTTTTTTTAAACAAGACAGCACTCGGAGACATACCTACACCAAGACAGATCAATTCTGGTTATTAATCAATTAACTGATAGATTCCCACCAAAATGTAACTGATTCTAAGACAGTCAATTTCTGACCTATCCTAAAAATTTTGTTTCAAGTGTAACTTATAGGACAAAATCTGCCACTGCTAAGCAGCCACACCGAAAGCTAAAACTATTGTTATCAATTATGCTGCAAACACAGCCTCTGCGAATATACCCTCCCCCACCCCCACCCACCCACCTCCTCCATGCATTTATCTTTATTAACTTCTCAACCAAATTAATGGATGGACATGCATGCTTCTTCATGCTGCAATAGTTCATTATCACATTACTGCATCCATCAATATCATCTGGAATTAAACCTCTTTAAAAGGTAGATGGAAAAAAAAGAAAAAAAAACACATGGTTCATGTAAAGACATGCATCACGCCTACATTTATGTCATCCTATTCTAAAAAAAGATGAAAGAAAATGCACGACAGACTGTTCACCTTTGGCATATCACGGCGAAGAAAGATCAAATTCTGACACGCAATTTACGCCACAGACTAAAAAACCCATCAAAGTTCTCCAGTGACTCAAAATCACCCATAACACCCATAACAGTCCTGACCTGAAGAATATGTCAATTGTCATCTACAAAGTCATCAAGTTCTCTTAACACATTTCAAAGCCATTGTGTTCTTTGATGCCTCTAATGGTCGAGTTCCAATGATTCTCAGTATTCCCTCAGTGACCTGAATGTTAGAGGGCATTCCCAGAGATTTAGACCGATCTTACTAGATCGACCTAACTCCCTGGGGGTTCAGGTTCACGCTAAATTGCAGTCAGCCGACCGCCCGCAGAAGTTAATTACCCCCTTACAGCTTGTAGTAGGCAGGACGGACATTTAAGCCGGATTATCTGACAGTAATCTAGTGAGACTCCCCATGGGGATAGAATGATCTAAAATCTATGGGAATGCACCCTTAAATAGCGACAAAATCATCTCTGCCTGCTTTGGGTCCTTGTGGTAGCAGCAGGATCTAGATACTGCCTTATACTTTTATCTTTTATAAGTCTTTGTGGTTTAGTGTTGCTTTTGTCACCTAAGAACATTTTAGGATCAATTTTCCTTGTGTTCCAAAGCTCACATTGCAGGCCATTGACATTGCTGTATTTACGTCCCAGTTTCCTGTCAACATTGATGTTTGAAGCAGATAACAAAATCTGACTTGCATATCAAGTACAGGGGCTGTTTTTTTGTTTACTTTTTCAATCCTTTGGTCTAAATGCATGTTATGAATATTAATGAAAATCTGGTCTTTGGCCTACTTTCCATGTTATTTGCATGTCCCAGATAAATATTTGTCACTTTCATTTTTTTCAAATTCTGACAGAAAGTCAAATATCCTGTAACCAGGCCAATCTATCCACATACATATTTTACATATTAAAGGGATAATAACACTTTGTTTTGGCCAAAAAATGAATTTTCCTGGAGTAAACAACAATTTTCCCATACTTACCAATGGTTAATGAATCCATTTTTACATTCAAAGTTAGTCCCTGTTTTTTTTTTTTTTTCTAAAAAGATTGTTTTTTTGGTTATAATCTCTTAAGAGATTATAACAGAGTATAGCCATCAATGGAGGTCATGTGGTCTAAAGACAAGCTCAGATATCAGAATAATAGCTATAACTGCAGTTTTTGTGGTACAACAGAATATATTTTAGTTCTATGAGTTGTTCACAATGTTTTGATTGTGAAATATAGAACCCATAGGAAGAGTTATTATCCCTTTAAGCTAAACTACTAGAACGAAGCAAAATTAAATATGTCAAGAAAAACCAAAAGGAAGAAAATTTTTTTTTTAAATCAACAGCCTTTTTTTTAATATTTACAACAATGGTTTAAGCAACAGAAAGTAAGAAACAAATACCAATACATCAACAATATTTTTTGGTCACCAGAGTTAGATATATATCCATTTTTTTCACTCTCCTTTCCACAAGGCCATTCAGACTATTCCCCCCTTAATTTGCAATAATTAAATTCATTTTGCTTAATCATTTCACCATATCACAGATAGTTTAAATACAGTGTACTTAAATCTTTTTTTCTCAGGAATTTTTTACTTACTTTGTCTGTCTTTACCAAGGCACCTACTGATCATCAGTATCAGTGTTGTGCAGGTGTTATGGTGCACAGGTGTCTTATTAATATGTTTAAACTGATCAGCTGTAACAATGAATCTAGACAGATCTCAGGGGAGGATGGAGACCATTTATGGGTTTTCTGGAAGACGGTCAGAATTTTTCTAGTTTACATTGACAGGAATCTGTTGTTTTTTTTTTGTTTGTTTGTTTTGTTTTTTTTTTTTTGTTTTTTTTTCTGTTGGAATATGGTCAAAAATGGAGGATGGATCAACAAAGATAATTTGGAAGATCGTCAAAAAATATATCTGCATCCACCCCTGGATCCCTCCTTATGCCCTACACGTTGGTTTTTGAAACATAATCATATACATAGACCAGATGAAAGGAAATTTGACAAGTAAAAAAAAAAATGTTTTCTATCCTTGTAACTGTCTGTGACATGATAAAATAACAGAACACAATTACCCGACTGATGCACTTCTTCCAAAACTTCAATTCATGCCCCTGAGAGGGGATATTTCTGTAAGTTGTAATCTGCCTATTGAATGTAATCTACTGTCTATCCTTTTTTTTCTCCATTATTAATTGGTAAACATCCTTCAAGGCATTATTTTTTCCATTCCTTCAATTTCTTCCTCTTTTTGCAGCTTGTCCTTATAAGTGTCTGATAAAATCCAACAGCCTGAATTCAAGTATAGGGATTGTGCTCATTACGTCTTCCTATTCTTCAAGTTGAGCTTCACGTCGACTTCCTTCACTCCGTCTCTCAGACTGTCTCCTGGTCTTTGCGCCTTTTGGTGTGACGCAACTCCCAGGTATGCGTAATTTTGGTGAGCTGTCATAACGTGAAGGCTTATTTACCTGGGAATGGCGTGTAACTCCACATAAACATATGGATTTATTTCATGTCTGCCAAAATTACCATCAATAATTACGTGATGGTCCTAGCTTTGAAGCCAGAGGAAATATTCAAACCCTGAATATGCGGATGCTACTTTAACTTTTAATGATAAACAAAATATAGTATTACAGGACACAATTTTCAAAACATCAAAAATTCAAGATAAAAAGCATTCAGATTTTAAACTCCCCTCTTTTAACTAAAAAGAAGATTAATTACTTCTTGTTGAACTTATCTCAGGACATGTATATAACAAGTTCAAAATGACACATGATGGAGAACATGCACAATTAAAAAAAAAAAAAAAAATGCCTCTCAGAATAAATATTATGATGTTTAACTCATTTTTTCCACAATTTCATTCAAAAGAACCACATGATGGAGAGCATGTACCACAGGAACACAATACAAGACACCAGCAAGGAGTGCACTGACATTTAAATCCAATACATGTGTACTTTCGCCAAATCCTCACACTACAATAAACTTGAATAGAAGAAACACTTTGAAATGCATTCTCTGCAATCAAATCTAGTTTTCTATTTGTAATCCTTGCCTGTATTGTTAATCAAATACGATAGTTTGACTGAAAGGAATCAAGTTTCAACGAAGGCGAAATTTTCGCCTTTCAAACGTAATTACTAATCTAAATGGAATCTAGTTTGTAGCAACAAAAAGTATCATCAGTGCAACAACACCAGATCAGAAAAAAACATTTCAAATAAGTAATTAAATCCACTTTATACCTCACTCAGTTTAAGCTGAGCAAACTGTTTAGCCCACTCCTTTTTTCTTTAGTTTGTGTAGAAACGCATTTTCAGAGCAAAAGTATCAGTGTCATTATATTACAAGGAAGTAAAGTGCCTTTTGGGATGAAAAGCAAAGACTGCTCTTGTAGAAAAATAGAAGATTTAAGACCACATAAATCTTCTGCACAGTTCCATTTATTAACCCCAGCCATGAAGTGACCTACAGATAGCCGTGACCCAGGTAACCTAGTGACCTCGATAATACTGGCCATCACAACATCAACATCTGCATTAAGATTCTTGGCATGCTTAATGGTCCATTGACCCACATTCAGACCAGCGCTGACCTTACTGACCTCAAATAATGACCCCAACAAACGAGGCCTGTCTATCCATATTCTCTCCAGTACCACACTGCAGTCCAAACTCCCATGGCTTTGTGCATCTCCTTACAGGCAACTGAGAAAAGGTTTCTTGCGTGTACTTGAAATGGTCTTTTGCACAGTTCAGAGGGTATATCTTTCTAGTTACTGTTCATGTTGATATCTTGTTTATAATCTCAATGTCTCAAAGTTTCAACTGAACACGGCAACTGATCTGTACATACCTTATAAGTTATATATAATCACCCTCAGTCTTTCTTTTTAATCCAATGTTTTACCCAAGGCCCATAGACTTTTAGGGATTTAAGATGTTCAAAAGAACCATTCTTTAACCCCTCCCCCCCACCCCCCCAAAAAAGATCCAGTCCTGTTAAATGAAATTATGAACTGACCCAAATGTCTATTTCTTATTCATTTCATGATTTACCTAGATCTCTTCTATATCTGATCACCTATTCTGTTCACAAACCTCTTCACAGTTTGGTCTGCCTTCAATCTGTGCAAAGATATAGGTCAAACATTTGGGTCACTATAACATGCAACTTGATTATTTGGCACAAATTACTTTTTCCACCCAATTTATTCCCCACACTCTTCATTGCAAAAATAAAGAAATATGTATCAATCAAATACCTATCAAAAAAAAAACCTTTTAAAGCCAGGATAGATTTATTTAGCATTTGGCAAAAAATTCTATGTTAGCCTCAGCCTTGCACAGCTAGCACGACAGCTTGCAGCTGTAAAAATGGACGTCTGCTTGTACTTGAGAGCGCATTCAAAATAGCGTACTAACAGATTCACTGATCAAATATGGCCAACCCACTTGAACTGGGGCATCTATTCAGAGTCTAATCAGGAATTAAGCAACAAGTTTTTTTTAGTGGGTTGCCACATTTAATCTGCGGATCTGTTGGTCCGCTGATCTAGATGCGCTCTAAGTAATGTTGGGACACATGTATTGATCCTAATGACCACAATGGCTGATCAGAACATTGGAGGGACTAGATCTTAGATTCATTGCTCTTAACTAAGACCCTGTTGCCATACCTAGATCGTTTCTCGCTAAATTGCATTCGGCTTGAATGGCTTAGATGACAGGCACACCTACTGAAGCTGCTTAACAAAGTTCATTACCCCCTAACAGCTTAAGTTGGCATGCCAGACATCAGAGCTGCTTAAAGTGAATGCAATTTAGGGAGAAACACCCTCGGAGATGGGTCGATCCTGCTAGGTTGACCTAGGTATGGGAACAGGGTCTAAAACATTGAACTAAGGTCAATGACCTCTGGCTGTCCTTCGGCCATCCATATCTGGCCAATTTAACTGTCATTTATTGATTCACTGGTTTATACAAATTAACAGAATGCCATAACATTGAAGAAAAAAAAATACTATCCTCACGAACAAAGGTCAGACTAGAATTCATTTTTTTCTACAAACAGGCCCATTTCCACCAAGGGAAAAGCAATTTGGCAAAGAAATAACATCATTAACATCTTCTAAAGACCAAAGAAACCATATCCGTTAGAACATTTACATTTTATACTGAGAGCATTTGCCTCATGAACCACTTATCACTTAACCTGGGATAACCCTGCAAAACTGCTCAGCTGACACCTGGGTCTTCTGTAAGCTTACCTCCGTAGCACCTGGACCCAGGGAGTCCCAGCAGGCTTCAATACCACAAACATGACCTTCACGCTGATAAAACTGAAATCTGAGGTAACGCCTCCAGGCCTGTAGCCAGGGAGGTTTGGAGGGTTCAAAAGAACCACCTTTTTTTGCTGGGAAAATGCCCCCTCCGGGTGAAATTTGATCTAGGTACATGGACATTTCATGGTAAAAGGTCCACTTTTTCAGAAAAAGAACCCCCCTTTTGAAATTGTTGGCTAAGGGCCTGGCCTCCCTACACCTTAAAACGTATCTCTTACCTTTATCACACTTCAACATCATACAGGTCATTTTTTACGGCCGTTTTTTTACGTTTGGCAAATTTCTCTAATTCACATCCCATTAAATTGTTGTGAGGGAACACATCATGGCTAGACCACCCAGAAGTCAAACACAGAAGCCGCTCACCTAGATATAACCTGCACAAGCAGTCTAGTACTGCCTTGTCTGGCTGCAGACAGGGAATCCCACTGTGTGGAGCTTAGCCTGTGTGTTAATACCTCTCTATTTCTCTCTCCCCCACACTATGAACACAGAAGTATTCAGTTATACATGTGCAGGTGCTTCACAGCTCCGAGGGGGCATCTCAAAGTGTAGGCAAAGTGTGCTGATCACAATCAATATTTTTTTGCTTCTGCTATTTTCTTCGTTACAATTATGTTTCTGCTGTAAAATCTTTATCACTTGTTTGATGATGCTGTAATTTTATAAGTTAACTTTCACGTTATTCCCAGGCACGTTATTCCCAGGAATAAGTCGAATAAGTTTATGAATGTCCTGTCATGTCATAAAAACAAAACATGCATTTTATCTTTTTTTTTCTTTTTTTTTTTTTTTACATGCTTACTCACCTGTATCTTATTATCTTTAGGCTACTTATTAATCTAAATGGCACGCTAACAATGCCAGCGGCAGGGGAATCTAGGTTATTTTCCCAGTCCCTGATCCACAGAATCCGTATGCTGCAAAAAAAAATCCAGGAATTCTAAGTAGGAATCAATTCAACTATTAGGCAGCTCTCTCTTCCAGCTGAGCGCTAACAGAATACTACGCACTTACTATGACTTTGGCGCACCTAGGACATAAATAAGTCAAAATGACGTAAATGTCAAGGCAATCGAAAAACCTTCACAATTTTGACTTTACAGCTGCGTATTGAAAAAATTTGTAAGGAACTCATAATTATAAGGACCTCATACAGGTAAAAGTGCGACAGTGGCCTTGTTATCCAAGCCAGACTGGCAATTTTTTTCTCTTAGCCATATCACTACTTTTTCATCACTTTTTTTCTCCAAATGGTTTAAATTTGACTAAAACAAGGCAAATCAACCATTTTTGTTTAGCCAACTTAAGTCAGTTTTTGAATTTGGCTAAATTGGCGAGTGTTAGCGCTACCCCAGCAAGAATACCATCGTCCCAAGGACTGAATCAACTCTGTAACAGACCAAAGTCAATAATATAACAATTCTCAGTGAGATCGCTTCCTCCATTCTTACCACATCTATCTGACTATCATTCGAAGGACTCAACTGACTCCCTAACAGACTGTAGTCAATAATATAACAATTATAAGTGAGATTTCTTCCTCGTTTCGACCACATCTATCTGACTATCATCCCAAGGACTCAATAGACTCCACAACAAACCAAAGTCAATAATATAACAATTCTCAGTGAGATCTCTTCCTCCACTTTGACCACATCATTAACATACAGCTGTTACCCTGTTCTGAATACATTTCTATTTGTTCACTTTTGTGGTTAATACAGGCAGATGAAACAGTCCACGATTTTTGCACAAAAGAAAAAAAAAACTGGTACCAGTACAGGCGCTGAGGACACAGGAAAAATAATGACAACTGAGCCAAAAAAATAAATAAATAAATAAATAAATATTTAAGATAAAAAATAAAAATGGCAATTCCCGTGTGTAATAATGAAGATAGTATAAACGTTGTAAGAACAAAAATATTTTTGAAAATATCATGTTGGTAATTAACTTATGCAAAGTGAGAGCATACCTGTGTACAGTTCAGAATGAAATACAAAATTTTGATAAATATAACAATCATGGGAGAAGGTTGCCCAAATGCTTCCCTTGGTTTGCCTACTGCCAGTCTCTATTTTACATAAATAAATAAAAGTTTAGGATAAAATGATAAATATAACTTATCGCTTAGACAGCTCTGGATTCAGATAATGCTTCCAAATTTACAGCAGTTAAACTGAAGAAACTCTCAATCTTCTACCAATAAACGCTAATCAAACCAAGAAATAAACCAGTTGAAGGGCAGTTATGAAAGGTCATTATAACCCCCATTTGTAGCAGTTAAAATAATGAATCTCTCAGCTAAATAGAGGACCATTATTAAATCAAAGACAAGGCCAAATCCCAACAGAAACCGCTTCCAAGAAAACCACTTTAACAATCAGACAGAATTCTGTGAAAGCAATCAATATATGACAGAAGGTAAAACAACACACCATTGGGCAGTGGATGCAATATAAACCTAAGCGGATATATTTTTATTTTTCAGTCTTATTTACATGCCTGACGTGAGAAAGGCGAGATCATTGTAGCAGTTTGAACACTCAGGAGATAAACAATAAAGAAAAGATCCACTTGCAAAGTTCTTTTTAACATTGACTGGTAGATTTCCAATTTTATACTAGACTTTGTCTAGACAGACTGACCGACAGTGAAACGACTATTTTGGAGACTGACCAATAGTCGAAATGGGAAATTGACCAGTATACCATCTGACAGGTGTAATTAGGCAATCAATTTCACAGACAACTTGGTGTCTGGCACAGATAGCTTTTTTTTTTTTTTTTGTATACAGACCTCTATCTCAAAATGTTACTTATGAACAGCATCCCATAAAGCTGCCACCATTGTTTCAAATCTGTATTGTGTGTTCTAATAACTCAAAGGCCATTCAGAACAGGGAACTAACAGAACCGTGTAACAAATACAGGCCTACCCAACTACCAGACTCTGCACATAAGGATCCTGCATTAACCAGCATATTGGACCACACTACCCGTTTTCAAGGTGTGTGTCAGATCGCATTTCAGAGCATCATACCCCAGAACAAATTATGTAGGACGACCGCAGGCTCATCCTGCCGGTGTTCTGACTGATACTCCGAAATGCGATCTGACACACACCTAGAAAACGGGTAGCGTGGTACGATATACCGGTTAATTCAGGATCTTTACGTGCCGAGTCTGGTAGTTGGGGTAGGCCTGAAATATGTCCAACCCACTTGAATGCTTGTTGCCTTATCCCTTCAGGAAATCTATTCAGTGTCTTATCCTGAATTAAGCGGCAAGCTTTTTAGTAGGTCGCCATATTTGAACTGCGGATCCGTTAGTCCACTGTTCTGAATGCGCTCTAATAGACTCACAAGGCCCTTCAGTTCAAACAAAGCCACTAAGAGTGCTTTAATGCCTTCTTTTCACTCGAGTCTGTCAGGTTTTTGTCCACTGTAACAAACCTTATATAGATTACCTGTAACAGTTCAATTGGCCATAAAAGAAGAAATCAATGAGGTTTAATGTGTGTTCTTAACCTACAAGACCACTTTAATTATGATCGCAGAGAGATATATACAATACTAAAACATAAGCATTTGTCACTGTTACAAAGAGCACTGTAATCTGTTTGGATAATAAAACTTGATGAAGACAGAAATCAAAATCTAGTATAAAATTGGAAATCAACCGGGCAGTGGATCTTTTCTTTACTGTTTATTTCCTGAGTGTTAAAACTGCTACGTCTTTGATAATATTGCATTCAAAACACTTGGCTGTCAAGGATCCAGTTTAAGAAGATAAACCCTGAAAAGTAGGGAAGTTTGCACTAGAGTGCAGAATGATACACAAAATCCAAGATTTTTCCCTATTTAAGCGATGTAATTGGGTAACTTATTACTGGCATATGCTAATGGACTATGGTGATCAAAATATTGATAACAGGTACGGTTGGCATTATTGCCAGGTGTCATATCCAGTAATTGAAGTGCCTGGAAGCGTATTATACTGATTGGGTGTAGACAGCCATCATTTTTGAGAGTTAATGCCATAAACCGCTACAGATAAAATCTCTCAATCTGGTACAGTTTTTAACAAAAGTGTGTTGAACAATCAGATGCAACAGATTTTTTTTATCAGATTCTTTAAACCAAAGTTCCCTGGTCTTGTTTAGAAGAGGTCCAATGAAAATTGGTGTAATTCTAAGTTATTAATCATAAAATCTAAATGAACAGATTGACAGAAAATTAGTCATACCCCTTTGTTGTACTTATGTATGTTAGGCCCCCAACTAGCTGTTATTTTTTTTCTTTTGTGAGCCCAAATAATTGAGAAAATCAAGAAACCGAAAAAACAACACTTTCACTTCCAAACTGCTAAATATAATGTCATCAGCAAAATGACCACATTTTTTCTAAAGACAAATTAAGTCCATTCACATTATATGACCAAATTAAAATAATCAGTATAACTGTTTTTGGTTTGTCTTTAATCAAGACTCTCTTGGTTATGTCAATGGATCATGACCAATAGCAATATTTTACTCTCTTATTTCTATGTGAAATTATAAACCTGTCAGAGGCAAAAATAGTAGCGTTTTAATGCAGATAAAACTGACAGTGAATCTTCTACCTAAATTATCCTATTCTTCTAAATTATCTTTCCCCCGAGGAAAACACGTCCCCAGAAAACAATCAACCTGATCCGGTAGCTTTGCCAGGTGACTTCAAACAGGCTTCCCAAATGTCAAACAAATATCTGATATGTCAAAGAAGGAAGAAGAAGAAAAAAAAACCCTTGCGACTTGCAGAAAGATAATCTGTCCCTGCAAAATGCTGTAACAGATACCAAAGTTCATCTATCATATTGTGACACATAAAAGCATACACTATTCACACTGGTTATCCAAGGCGCTTTTTTGTGGAACGTTTTTCATGGAATTCACTTTCTTACTGTTTAAAGAGAAGTCAATATTCAAGAGGCATTAGAAAAGCAATTGATTTATGAACTTGTTTTAGGAAACCACACAATTTAAAACTAAAAATTATTTTAATAACTGCTGGTTATTTAATTTCCTGAAACACTTTCAACACATGCAAATTATTTGTTTGAATCCAATATATTTATATTGAAAGTAGAGCCCAAAAGTGTTTGGTTTCTAGTTTCAATTTGGAGAAATCTATTTTTTTCAGTTAATGAATAAAAAAAAAACATCATCAATAAGCAATTTTCTCCCTCAAATCCAAAGACCACTGATTAAATGCACAAAATCCTTCCTTATTATATGAGAAGGGGCAGTAAAAGGCAGATTAAATCCAAATTAGTACTGAACTATTGTGGGACCATCCTCGTTCAATTATTAGAGGCTTCAGCTTAATACGACTTGACAGTTATGGCTAACTAGTGACACTTATGCAGACAAAACAAGGAGTGTACGATAATTTCATTTGAGATATTCAGTGTTTATGAAGTTATCCTTTGCTATACAGTTACCAGCTTCAACATATGCAGATATCTGCTACTTTTTTTTACATTTTTTTTCAGCTTAATTAATTAATTCATTTATCTTGCACATTTCTATTAAAAAAAAGCAATTTTACAAATAACAGCAAGCTAAATTATCTGTTCTTTCTTTTCTTTTTTTTTTGCTATACATGAGGAATATGTAAACATTATTGTCCACTTTTATCCAAAGTTCTTGTTAATGCCTGTCTCTACTAAAAGCCTGTAAGAACGCATTCAGAACGGATGGTCTGCAGACTAACTGATCCACCGACTAAATATGGCCGACCTAACTTTAAAGCAGTGCCGCTTAATCCCCTGATGGTCTCCCCACCTCTACTCGTGCCATTAAACGGATTAAACCTCGGCTCCAAGGTTTAACAGCTAGGCCCCTACAGCGATAACATGTGCGGAGGTGGGGAGGCCATCAGGAATTAGTTGGCACTGCTTTGAAGTGAGTCAGCCATACTTAGTCTGCGAATCTGTTTGTCCCCGGATCAACTCGTTCTGAATGCCCTCAAAAAGGCTTGACTAGGGCTGTATTCCCAGAGCTTTTAGATCGATCTATCCCCGCAGGGAGTCTCACTAGATTACTGTCAGATAATCCGGCTTAAATGTCCGTCCCACCTACTACACGCTGTAAGGGGGTAATTAACTTTTGTGTCTGCTCGGATGACAGCTATTTAGCGTGAACCCCCAGGGAGTTAGGTCGATCTAAAGTAGATCGATCTAATCTCTGGAAATGGGGTCTAGTACTTTGGCTTTAAACCAAACACAGCCTATGAAAGCATAATAATACCTATATTTCTGATCAGTTTCTAACGAAATTCTTATGCTTTGAGTCAAAGAACTTTAACTATAATCCTATGATCCTTCACAACTTCACAATTCCATCATTGAAATTTTACCTTTCTATGGGCAATGTTTGAGTTAACTATCTATTTCAATTTAATATTATTTTCATTTATTTATTTTGCACATTTCCTTATTAAAATTAAAAATTTACAAATTACATTAAGCAAGGTTATCAAGGACAACTATGGTACCTGTCCTTTTTTTTCCTATGGGCGATATGCAAATATTCTTAAATCTGTGCTATCCAAAAATTCTATTCATACATACCTCTACGTACTGTAAATGAGTCAGATGGCTCACACTTTGTCTTCAAACCAACTAAAATTCTTTAAATCCTCTATTAACGAAATTGTGCTGGTCAAGAGGCCTCTCCAGTCACCATGGTAACAAATGCTTCACAATCTATCTTGAATTGGATGTCATGACACCTACCTTTTCCTTAATACCATCTATGGTAATTGCTTCAAACATAAAATCCAACAGTGTATCCTCACATTGTATGCGTAGAAGTTTAGATACTAACTGCACCAACTCTATGGTACAATTATGACTTTTTATGTTATTTATCTTCCTACTACGCAGAAATCAATAAGTTTTTCTGATTGGTTGGTTGGAATTCTGTATTTCCTTAATGTAAAAATTCAAGTGCAATGTCCTTGAAACTAGGCTTCATCATTGTTTCTGATTCTATGTTAATTTTGCCAGCAGACTTGATCATTATCAGCTTGAAGTTGCCATGACTATTGCAGTATGGACTCCAAACTTATCTTTATGCAAGAATTCTCAACCTTTACCAAATATGCCATTTGTTAAAAGTCATTTGATAATAGTTTGTTCTTTGATTGATCAAATTTATTTTGTATTTTCAATTAGCATTTAATGACCAAAAATTTTTTTTTTTGGGGGGGGGGGGGGATGTTATGTCCATCATTGATTCTGAATGAAACTGAAGAAATGATCTGGAAAAACGCAAATGGGATCAACATTTTNGTGCTACCCCAGCAAGAATACCATTGTCCCAAGGACTGAATCAACTCTGTAACAGACCAAAGTCAATAATATAACAATTCTCAGTGAGATCGCTTCCTCCATTCTTACCACATCTATCTGACTATCATTCGAAGGACTCAACTGACTCCCTAACAGACTGTAGTCAATAATATAACAATTATCAGTGAGATTTCTTCCTCGTTTCGACCACATCTATCTGACTATCATCCCAAGGACTCAATAGACTCCACAACAAACCAAAGTCAATAATATAACAATTCTCAGTGCGATCTCTTCCTCCACTTTGACCACATCATTAACATACAGCTGTTACCCTGTTCTGAATACATTTCTATTTGTTCACTTTTGTGGTTAATACAGGCAGATGAAACAGTCCACGATTTTTGCACAAAAGAAAAAAAAAACTGGTACCAGTACAGGCGCTGAGGACACAGGAAAAATAATGACAACTGAGCCAAAAAAAAAATAAATAAATAAATAAATATTTAAGATAAAAAATAAAAAAGGCAATTCACGTGTGTAATAATGAAGATAGTATAAACGTTGTAAGAACAAAAATATTTTTGAAAATATCATGTTGGTAATTAACTTATGCAAAGTGAGAGTATACCTGTGTACAGTTCAAAATGAAATACAAAATTTTAATAAATATAACAATCATGGGAGAAGGTTGCTCAAATGCTTCCCTTGGTTTGCCTACTGCCAGTCTCTCTTTTACATAAATAAATGAAAGTTTCAGATAAAATGATAAATATAACTTATCGCTTAGACAGCTCTGGATTCAGATAATGCTTCCGAATTTACAACAGTTAACATGAAGAAACTCTCAATCTTCTACCAATAAACGCTAATCAAACCAAGGAATAAACCAGTTGAAGGGCAGTTATGAAAGGTCATTATAACCCCCATTTGTAGCAGTTAAAATAATGAATCTCTCAGCTAAATAGAGGACCATTATTAAATCAAAGACAAGGCCAAATCCCAACAGAAACCACTTCCAAGAAAACCACTTTAACAATCAGACAGAATTCTGTGAAAGCAATCAATATATGACAGAAGGTAAAACAACACACCATTGGGCAGTGGATGCAATATAAACCTAAGCGGATATATTTTTATTTTTCAGTCTTATTTACATGCCTGACGTGAGAAAGGCGAGATCGTTGTAGCAGTTTGAACACTCAGGAGATAAACAATAAAGAAAAGATCCACTTGCAAAGTTCTTTCTAACATTGACTGGTAGATTTCCAATTTTATACTAGACTTTGTCTAGACAGACTGACCGACAGTGATGACAGTGACGACTATTTTGGAGACTGACCAATAGTCGAAATGGGAAATTGACCAGTATACCATCTGACAGGTGTAATTAGGCAATCAATTTCACAGACAACTTGGTGTCTGGCACAGATAGCTTTTTTTTTTTTTTGTATACAGACCTCTATCTCAAAATGTTACTTATGAACAGCATCCCATAAAGCTGCCACCATTGTTTCAAATCTGTATTGTGTGTTCTAATAACTCATTAAGAACAGGGAACTAACAGAACCGTGTAACAAATACAGGCCTACCCAACTACCAGACTCTGCACATAAGGATCCTGCATTAACCAGCATATCGGACCACACTACCCGTTTTCAAGGTATGTGTCAGATTGCATTTCAGAGCATCATACCCCAGAACAAATTATGTAGGATGACCGCAGGCTCATCCTGTCGGTGTTCTGACTGATACTCCGAAATGCGATCTGACACACACCTAGAAAACGGGTAGTGTGGTACGATATACCGGTTAATTCAGGATCTTTACGTGCCGAGTCTGGTAGTTGGGGTAGGCCTGAAATATGTCCAACCCACTTGAATGCTTGTTGCCTTATCCCTTCAGGAAATCTATTCAGTGTCTTATCCTGAATTAAGCGGCAAGCTTTTTAGTAGGTCGCCATATTTGAACTGCGGATCCGTTAGTCCACTGTTCTGAATGCGCTCTAATAGACTCACAAGGCCCTTCAGTTCAAACAAAGTCACTTAAAGTGCTTTAATGCCTTCTTTTCACTCGAGTCTGTCAGGTTTTTGTCCACTGTAACAAACCTTATATAGATTACCTGTAACAGTTCAATTGGCCATGAAAGAAGAAATCAATGAGGTTTAATGTTCGTTCTTAACCTACAAGACCACTTTAATTATGATCGCAGAGAGATATATACAATACTAAAACATAAGCATTTGTCACTGTTACAAAGAGCACTGTAATCTGTTTGGATAATAAAAATTGATGAAGACAGAAATCAAAATCTAGTATAAAATTGGAAATCAACCGGGCAGTGGATCTTTTCTTTACTGTTTATTTCCTGAGTGTTAAAACTGCTACGTCTTTGATAATATTGCATTTAAAACACTTGGCTGTCAAGGATCCAGTTTAAGAAGATAAACCCTGAAAAGTAGGGAAGTTTGCACTAGAGTGCAGAATGATACACAAAATCCAAGATTTTTCCCTATTTAGGCGATGTAATTGGGTAACTTATTACTGGCATATGCTAATGGACTATGGTGATCAAAATATTGATAACAGGTACGGTTGGCATTATTGCCAGGTGTCATATCCAGTAATTGAAGTGCCTGGAAGCGTATTATACTGATTGGGTGTAGACAGCCATCGTTTTTGAGAGTTAATGCCATAAACCGCTACAGATAAAATCTCTCAATCTGGTACAGTTTTTAACATAAGTGTGTTGAACAATCAGATGCAACAGATTTTTTATCAGATTCTTTAAACCAAAGTTCCCTGGTCTTGTTTAGAAGAGGTCCAATGAAAATTGGTGTAATTCTAAGTTATTAGTAATAAAATCTAAATGAAGTGATTGTCAGAAAATTACTGTAGTCATACCCCTTTGTTGTACTCATGTATGTTAGGCCCCCAACTAGCTGTTATTTTTTTTTTCTTTTGTGAGCCCAAATAATTGAGAAAATCAAGAAACCGAAAAAACAACACTTTCACTCCCAAACTGCTAAATATAATGTCATCAGCAAAATGACCACATTTTTTCTAAAGACAAGTTAAGTCCATTCACATTATATGACCAAATTAAAATAATTGGTATAACTGTTTTTGATTTGTCCTTAATCAAGACACTCTTGGCTCTGTCAATGGATCATGACCAATAGCAATATTTTACTCTCTTGTTTCTATGTGAAATTATAAACCTGTCAGAGGCAGAAATAGTAGCGTTTTAATGCAGATAAAACTGACAGTGAATCTTCTACCTAAATTATCCTATTTTTCTAAATTATCTTTCCCCCGAGGAAAACACGTCCCCAGAAAACAATCAACTTGATCTGTAGCTTTGCCAGGTGACTTCAAACAGGCTTCCCAAATGTCAAACAAATATCTGATATGTCAAAGAAGGAAGAAGGAGGAAAAAAAACCCTTGCGACTTGCAGAAAGATAATCTGTCCCTGCAAAATGTTGTAACAGATACCAAAGTTCATCTATCATATTGTGACACAGTAAAGCATACACAATTCACACAAGTTATCCAAGGCGCATTTTTGTGGAACGTTTTTCATGGAATTCACTTTCTTACTGTTTAAAGAGAAGTCAATATTCAAGAGGCATTAGAAAAGCAATTGATTTATGAACTTGTTTTAGGAAACCAAACAATTTAAAACTAAAAATTATTTGAGTAACTGCTGGTTATTTAATTTCCTGAAACACTTTCAACACATACAAATTTCTTGTTTGAATCCAATATATTTATATTGAAAGTAGAGCCCAAAAGAGTTTGGTTTCTAGTTTCAATTTGGAGAAATCTATTTTTTTCAGTTAAAGAATTAAAAAAAATCATCATCAATAAGCAATTTTCTCCCTCAAATCCTAAGATCACTGATTAAATGCACAAAATTCTTCCTTATTATATGGGAAGGGGCGGTAAAAGGCAGATTAAGTCCAAATTAGTACTGAATTATTGTGGGACCATCCTCGTTCAATTATAAGAGGCTTCAGCTTAATACGACTTGACAGTTATGGCTAACTAGTGACACTTATGCAGACAAAACAAGGAGTGTACGATAACTTCATTTGAGATATTCAGTGTTTATGAAGTTGTCCTTTGCTTTACAGTTATCAGCTTCCATATATGAAGATATGTAATCCTTTTATTACATTATTTTTTTCAATTTAATATTATCATTTTTATTTATTCATTTATCTTGCATATTTCTAAAAAAAAAAAAAGAAGCAATTTTACAAATAACAGCAAGCAAAATTATGTTTTTTTTTTCTAAACATGAGCAATATGTAAACATTATTGTCCATTTTTATCCAAAGTTCTAGTTAATGCCTGTCTCTACTAAAAGCCTGTAAGAACGCATTCAGAACAGATGGTCCGCAGATTAACTGATCCACGGACTAAATATGGCCGACCTAACTTTAAAGCAGTGTCGCATAATCCCCTGAAGGTCTCCCCACCTCCACTCGTGCCATTAAACAGATTAAATCTCGGTTCCAAGATTTAGGCCCCTACAGCGATAATATGTGCGCAGGCAGGGAGGCCATCAGGAATTAGTTGGTACTGCTTTAAAGTGAGTCAGCCATACTTGGTCTGCGGATCTGTTTGTCCCCGAATCAACTCGTTCTGAATGCCCTCAAAAAGGCTTGACTAGGGCTGTATTCCCAGAGCTTTTAGATCGATCTATCCCCGCGGGGAGTCTCACTAGATTACTGTCAGATAATCCAGCTTAAATGTCCATCCCGTCTACTACAAGCTATAAGGGGGTAATTAACTTTCGTGTCCGCTCGGATGACAGCTATTTAGTGTGAACCCCCAGGGAGTTAGGTCGATCTAAAGTAGATCGATCTAATCTCTGGAAATGGGGTCTAGTACTTTGGCTTTAAACCAAACACATCCTATGAAAGCATAATAATACCTATATTTCTGATCAGTTTCTAATGAAATTCTTATGCTTTGAATCAAAGAGCTCTAACTATAATCCTTTGATCCCTTATAACTTCACAATTCCATTATTGAAAATTTTACCTTTCTATGGGCAATATTTGAGTTATCTATCTATTTCAATTAAATATTATTTATTATTTTCATTTATTTATTTTGCACATTTCCTTATTAAAAAATAAAATGTACAAATTACATTAAGCAAAGTTATCAAGGACAACTATGGTACCTGTCCTTTTTTTTTTTCCTATGGGCGATATGCAAATATTCTTAAATCTGTGCTGTCCAAAAATTCTATTCATACATACCTCTACGCACTGTAAATGAGTCAGATGGCTCACACTTTGTCTTCAAACCAACTAAAATTCTTTAAATCCTCTATTAACGAAATTGTGCTGGTCAAGAGGCCTCTCCAGTCACCATGGTAACAAATGCTTCATAATCTATCTTGAATTGGATGTCATGACACCTACCTTTTCCTTAATACCATCTATGGTAATTGCTTCAAACATAAAATCCAACAGTGTATGCTCATATTGTATGTGTAGAAGTTTAGATACTAACTGCACCAACTCTATGGTACAATTACGACTTTTTATGTTATTTATCTTCCTACTACGCAGAAATCAATAAGTTTTTCTGATTGGTTGGTTGGAATTCTGTATTTCCTTAATGTAAAAATTCAAGTGCAATGTCCTTGAAACTAGGCTACATCATTGTTTCTGATTCTATGTTAATTATGCCAGCAGAGTTGATCATCATCAGCTTGAAGTTGCCATGACTATTGCAGTATGGACTCCAAACTTATCTTTATGCAAGAATTCTCAACCTTTACTAAATATGCCATTTGTTAAAAGTCATTTGATAATAGTTTGTTCTTTGATTGATCAAATTTATGTTGTATTTTCAATTAGCATTTAATGATCAAAATCTTTTTTGGGGGGAGGGGTGGGGGTGGGTGTAGGTGGTGTTATGTCCATCATTGATTCTGAATGAAATTGAAGAAATGACCTGGAAAAATGCAAATAGGATCTACTGTTTAGAATAAAAAATAAGCTAAAAAAAATTGAGCATTAAAAAAATGTACAAGGTTATTCTACACACACACACACACACACACACAGAGAGAGAGAGAGAGAGAGAGAGAGAGAGAGAGAGAGAGAGGAAAACCATCAATACCATGCCCACTTCATTAATTCCTCTTTGATTCACCCACTCAAAAGTGATAAAACACGACTCCACTATTCTCGCTAAAGGTAAAGGTAGATTAACGACTTGTTTGTCCTCATCTAACACCTGCTGTTATGTCTTAATACCAGGTTACCGTCTGACAGGTGATTTCTATGGAGTAATACAAGCTATTGCCACCATATATCTGTCCATTATTCCGTTAACAAATTTTTATGGAGTAATACAAGCTAATGCCACCATATATCTGTCCATTATTCCGTTANGCTAAAAAAAAATTGAGCATTAAAATAAAACGTACAAGGTTATTCTACACACACACATACACACACACACACACAGAGAGAGAGAGAGAGAGAGAGAGAGAGAGAGAGAGAGAAGAAAACCATCAATACCATGCCCACTTCATTTATTCCTCTTTGATTCACCCACTCAAAAGTGATAAAACACGACTCCACTATTCTCGCTAAAGGTAAAGGTAGATTAACGACTTGTTTGTCCTCATCTAACACCTGCTGTAATGTCTTAATACCAGGTCTGACAGGTGATTTCATTGGAGTAATACAAGCTATTGCCACCATATCTGTCCATTGTTCAGTTAACTAATTTTTATGAAGTAATACAAGCTATTGCCACCATATATCTGTCCATTGTTCAGTTAACTAATTTTTATGAAGTAATACAAGCTATTGCCACCATATATCTGTCCATTGTTCAGTTAACTAATTTCTATGGAGTAATACAATCTATTGCCACCATATATCTGTCCATTATTCCGTTAACAAATTTCTATGAAGTAATACAAGCTATTGCCACCATATATCTGTCCATTATTCCGTTAACAAATTTCTATGGAGTAATACAAGCTATTGCCACCATATATCTGTCCATTATTCAGTTAACAAATTTCTATGAAGTAATACAAGCTATTGCCACCATATATCTGTCCATTGTTCAGTTAACTAATTTCTATGGAGTAATACAAGCTATTGCCACCATATATCTGTCCATTGTTCACTTAACAAATTTCTATGGAGCAATACAAGCTATTACCACCATATATCTGTCCATTATTCAGTTAACTAATTTCTGTAGAGTAATACAAGCTATTGCCACCATATTACTACTACACTTTGATCTTAGCCAAAAGGCTCCCTATTATTCAGTAAACCTATTTCTATAGAGTTATACAAGCTATTGCCAACATATCTCTGTTCATTACATGTATCCACCTATCATACCAGTTATAGGTTTACTCATGTCAGAATATTTGAGGAACAAGTTGATCTGCAGACTGACAGATCCCCAGATCAAAAATGGCTGAACTTCATTAAAGCAGAGCCAACTCATCTGCTGATGGCTTCCCCGACTCGGCACACGCCACTGAACGGATTAAATCCTAGCTCTGTGGTTTAATTGCTAGACCCCTGCATGGAAGGCACGAGTGCAGGTGGAGAGACCCATCAGCAGATTAGTCGGCTCTGCTTTAATGAAGGTTGGCCATATTTGATATGTGGATCTGTTAGAGTCCATTAAGAACAGAAGACTTACAGATGCCCAGGTTCAAATATGGCAACCCACTAAATAGTTTGCCGCTTAATTCCCGAGTAGACACTGAACAGACTTCCAGCGGGGATTACGCAATAAGCATTCAAGTGGATCGGCCATATATGATCCGTGGATCTATTAGTTCGCTGTTGTGAATGCGCTCTCAGTCTACAGATCAACTTGTTCTAAACGCCCTCAATGAGACCATTCCTGGCTTATGACCTGGTTTGGCCAACTTTTCTGGTCTAGACAGTGATGGGTACTCTTGCTAGTTCACGGATCCATTTACAGATGGGGTGAATAAGCTGATGTGTGCTCAATGTATTATTTATTTATTTCAGTTTTATTTATATGGGTTCTATTCATAGCACACACACAGACAGCAACACAGACCCATATACCTTGATTGCTTGTCTGTGTTTCTATGCAAGTCAATATATTTGAAAGCAACAAATTGATGTGTTTGCATTGTTTCTATTCCAGTGCAAGTTGGGAGATAGCCTTTAATGTTTTTAGCATTATGTTCAAGAAAATAATTCTTTTGTTTCTTAGGGCTCTTTACCAATGAAACTATTAATCTGTGAAGATAGCTCCAACTCATCTTGTTGCCAGTATACTGCCAGCTTCATACTTATAACATAATACCAGCTTTTTTCTGTACGCGACGTAACGCTAGGAGGCGTGTTAATCTGTTAAACTGATTGTATTCAGTGAGTCCCCGCGGAATTGGATCCATCTGCAGAGAGGGATAGTTTCAACTGGAATGAGCCAAGCCCTTAATCAAACTCAATCACATCATTGATGACTTTTGTATTCTCCTTCTCATTTTACCAACCTTCAAATTTGCTATCTTCAACAGATCTTCTTATCACTCAATCCAATGATGTAGATACCAGGTTTGTCTACAAGAAATGATAAACAAAAAATCCTGTTATAAACAACTAAAAAAATTATGACAAAAATACAATGAATCTCCAGTAAAGAGTCAAGGCAGCGTATACACTTCACTAAATACAAGAGATTATATTACACTAAAAATAATAATTGAAGATTTTTAAATTTATTATTGACATGGTGCACAATTAACTTACGTGTCTGGCTATATGAAAGATGAATGTCAACAACACCTTCGATGGATCCAAATGTATTACATACATGCACACATTCCCACCCGCATATAAGCAAACACGCACACACACACACACACACACACACAAAGACTAAATTTGTATTAAAAAACCTATTGATCATATGAATTATTATAACCAAGTACTAAGTAACTAGAATGTGGTATAAACTTAGTGCCCCCTATTTATATCAGTAATGGATCATTCCAAGACCGTACTACTGGTAACTGTGGATCAATCTATCTCCAAGGGGATTCTCGCTAAATTGCAATCAACTTAAGCAGCTTAGATGTGTGTCATGCCTACTGAAGCTGCTAGAGGGTAATTAATTATCGTTTAGCAGCTTCAATAGGCGTGTCAGACATCTAAGCCGCTTAAGCTGAAAGCAATTTAGCGAAAAACCAATGGGAGATGGATCGATCCTGTTAAATCGATCTACGTATGGGAACCTAATCTAAAACACAGCTCTGCACAGGTTTCATTTGTTTGAGAGCAAGCACAGGAAGGGGTATAGCAGAGAACATCAATGTATCAGACATGAGCCTGAGTTAAAAAAAAAAAAAACCTCTGCACATTTATCATTAGACCCAACACCTAACTTTGATGAATCTCAGGAACCTTCAGAAATGAATTAAAAAACACGGAATTCCGCTTTTCTGAAGAAAAAGCTCATATCTGATGTACAGTATATACGTACACTTAATCTAAGAAATGGACTGAATGAGCATGCAGTTCTAGAATTCTACAACCTTTTGTTGTGGTTATGAGAGAAAAACAACAAGGTTGTCACCATTTTATTGGTTGACAAACAACATAACTGGACGAAATTGTCAATGATCGATTAATTTGTTGTCATTAAAATGAAGTATGGTATGCAACACAAACAGCCCTGTTTTTGCAGTTGTCCCGAGTCAATAGCACAGGAGAGCTATAAAACACAGATGAGCTCTAAGCTCTAGCAATTGACCATAATAAATGCAATCACTTGATACATGTATCAGTTCCCTGAATGGCTAATAATAACTATATATCAATTAATTCACTTTTTCAAGTTATATCTTTTACATTGTTGGATTTCTACATTACTTCACATTTCACTTTATGGGCGCATAACCAAAAGTAACTACAGTAAGGAAATATAGCAAACACATAACCATCAAATTATCTCTGATTTAAAGCCGAATTTTATTATATTAATTTGTTAAAAGAGAGGGGGAAAAAAAAACAAAACAAAACAGAAAACCATCACCACATGGCTAGACTATTCAACCAACTGAATCGACTTCTAAATAATGAACCAGTCCTCCTGATGCATTATGAGGACGCAGACGGAGAAAACAAAATCAATAATACACCATTGGCGTCCAGTCAACATGCTTTCCTGCATATGCATTGCATAACTCCTCAAGCTTTACCATTAAGTTTGTGTTAAGAATAAAGTCATTTTTCTTCAATCAACAGCTAATATCGACAGCTTATATTATCTCCAGCATTTCGATCTCTCTCAGAGCATCTTCATCAGGGAATGAGGCTATCCAGGCCAATAATCTCTATCCAGCCTTAGCTTGTGTTATTTTCATGCTTCAGTTGGAAATTTATAGGAGTCTATAACTCAGATCAGTCTAGTCAATATTTCCCATTGTATAACGTTAGCCCCGGCTCTAGGTATATTAGCAACAATTAAGATTTCAGACGGCTCTTATGGCGTAGTAAGCATGATGCGTCTGTATGCTACATTAAATCAATTAATGGATTTCTTTTTCTATCCTTATTGCTTCCACTCGATCGAGGGAATAGATGAGTGTGTTATTCATAATAGTGTAATTTGGTGTACAGTAGAAGTCTATGATCTGATATTCCTGCCCATGAAACTATGCTTAGTTGATTTATGGATATTATACTGCTATTATTATGAGGAAGGAATCCAAGCAGAAAGAATCACTGAATAGGATACATACTTCAATTATTTTAGTACAGTTCAGAATATGGTTTAATATGCAACACTTTATGCTGGCAGTAGCATACAAATGTTTACAAAAAGCCCTTTATTTTGACATTTGAATCGGATACGTTTTAGAGAATAAAAAAAATCTTTTACTGGTGATTTATAGAGATTTTTGCATGCGCAAAATTCAAAATCAGGAAAATATATCATTTGCTATATGACTTTTGTATCAAGTATTGATTTGTTAAAAGCCTCTCTGGAAATAATGTAATAGTTATCTACTGGCATTTGTGTGACATAACTACAGAGCACGAAAGCACTGAAAACCACCCAAGGGCAAGAATGAATAAAAGGGCTTTTGATTACTTTTCTAGAGTAAATTGCAAAGACAAATAAGAAAAAGTTATTATTACTAAAATCTTAATATCACCGTTGTATATTTACAAACTAGATTGAAATTTCTTGAAACAAGAATTTAACTTGATGGGATTTGTGATTCTAAATATATATATATATGTATAAATAAATTCACATTCGTTTATTTTACCAATGTACCCTTCAACAACAAAAAAGACCTTTGGGGTATATAATTGAGCCGTTTCTATAATATATATTTCAATTTTTACACCAGACACTAAGGTAGAGTGAAATTAAAGTTGAACCCCTTGCTCTTCAGGGTGAATCAACTCCAGGCTGAGCTCGTGAACCTAGAAATCCTACATTTAGACTGCTCTGTTGGCCCCCAAGTACAACATAACCTTCAGAGTTATCTTCTGTAACCATTCATAAAGACTCTCTATATCTACAAGGTATGTCATTTCTATGTCATTTAGTACTACTTCAATTTATCCGAGAAAAAAAATCGAAAACTTACCGCGTGTAAGGTCAACTTTCTTAGTTTCCTGCGAATGACGTCATGGATTTCCGTGTATTGAATAATACGTCATCAAAACGGCGGGAAAATACACATGTCTGGACTTGAGAGATATTGATCGTATAACCCATAATAATAAGTACAAAAACACAGTGCCATCGAATTATAGCTGGCACACTTCACAACGTACTATGCCTGGATCAAGAAGAAAAGCAGGTAAGACTCATCTATTTAAAAATCAAATCAGACTACAACCACTTTCTTTTTGAATTTTTGCGGTAGCCAGACACTGACCCTGCTAATGCCAGTGCCATTGTAAACACTAGTCAAAAACCAGCTTCTTTCCCCCCTATTGCTGATAGGTTATCACCCCCCCCCCCCCTCATCCCATGGTTGGTGGAAATATCATAAGGTCAATAGAATGCACCATAACCTAAATGTAACATTCAGTTTACAAGTCCAGCCTTTTTAATTGAAATTTCTGACTCGGGATTGTATGTAGTGCACTGCAGAGGGACCCCCTCCTCCCTACCCCCCCCCCCCCCCCCCAACACACACACATTCACTCACACACTCACTCACACTGTTAAATGAAATCCGAAAATATGCACTTAGGCAAAAGAAAAAAAAAACGTTGAAAAACATTTTAATCTTATGCCCCTTTGCATTTTCAACTACACTGTACTGTACATCTTCCAAACTTTTAAACCTCTTTTAAAATACTTGTACTTGATTCTTAGCCTCCAGTCCAGGGGATGCTGAACCCAGTACCAAGCGGGTGAAGACAGAATCTGTGATAGATGGCGTCACTGTCCAGTGGGAGGTTGAGGACAGGAAGAACACATGGATGTCATACCCTGCCAGTCAACAAGGAGAGATTACTGAGGGGTTTAATAATAAGGAGACACAGGTGTGTGTTTTAAAAATTTTAAAAATGGACTGAGATGATTAAAAATTCTGTTTCTGTGCCCTCTTTAATATTGGTGGACGTAGAACTATTGGTACTTTATTAATTATTTGATTTATTTGGTTATATTTTTTTAATTGGAATTAGCATATATATCACAAAATGACAAATTCTTATTAGTGAGATTTTTGGGAAGTTCATAAACTGGCCAGAGGAACCACACTTTTTAATTAAAAAATTTTAGTAATAGCAATCTCACCGCCTACCTAGAGAGAAGGGACATCATGTCCTTGTATCAAAAATAGTATAATTTACTTTTATTTATCTAAGGGGCCATTCAGAATAGGGGACTTACTAGTCCACTCCAAGGGTCAAATATGGCCAACCCACTTGAATACTTCCCCACAGGGAATCTATTCGGTGTCTATTAGCGGATTAGATGACAAGCTTTGTTGTGGGTCGCCATATTTGACCCTGGGACTAGTTAGTTCCCCATTTTGAATGGGGCCTATGAAACATAATATCAACAAAGTCTGACTGTTTACCTTTCAAATTGATGTATTTTTTTGACAATAGGTGGCACTTGTTGATGCAAAGGGTGATGAAGTGACAGTGCTGTTTGATAAAATGATGCAGAAAAGCAAAAAGACAGGATGGGAGAAGAGGATTCACTGTGCAGTACAGGAGAAAGAAGGGACAGGTAATAGGAAGTAATGGGATTTCTATTCTTAGTGTAAAAATTATAAGTTTTTTTGTGATTCAAGTTGATATTTGACTTGGTTATCCCCGGGTCAGAACATTTAAACCACTGACATCATTGATTTTGGAGGGGAGGGGGAAGGAAAGAAGGGTATTGATGCCCACTGAAGCTAATATACTGTAGTACAGATTATATTTGCGTTCACTCGTGACTGTATTGAATGTATCAAAAAGATGCTGTTGATATTGAGAATTGAGGGAGGAACTACAGAAAATAAAATCAGATTTAAAAGATTTCCGTTTAGTGTATTGTGATGAATGTCTGTATGATCATCAATATGAGGTTTTTCTTTAAATTTTCATCAGGTTTTATAGTGCAAATGATTCCATCAGGTTTTATAGTTTTAGTTAAACACCACATTGTTCAGTTATTTTCCTTAGATTTTTCATACCAATTAATCTTTGACTTCTTCAGATTTCTACACATGGCAATGGAAAGATGATAAAAACCAGTGGAGTTTCTTTGGTGTTGACATCAGTGTCAAGCTCGAAAAATCATTCCATAGTCAGGACAACACTGTTTCATTAACAATAGCAAATAAATCATATACAGTGGATATAAAAAAGATGGAACAGAAAAATGATGATACAGGGTACTCCAGAAAGATTGCAAGACAGATTTCAGGTCAGTTAGTTTTATGCAATTAGAAAACTTGATGATTATAAAGTTTATACTGAATAATTGTGGTAAAGTTATATTTAAATATTGCCGACAGGCTCGAGCAGCAATCTTTGGATTGTAATTTTATCAAACAAAAATATAAAAGCTGATTTTTTTTGTTGACTGCATCAAAATTGAAAAAGTAACCTATGAAGTCTGTACATTTAACAGTTTTGCTTTTTTTAATATAGTCTTCCCAGTTGCAAAATGTAGACATTTTACAATTTCTGATTAGATACATCTCCATCATGTGGTTAAAAAGTGATCAAAAGTGATCCTTAAGCAGGGGCAGATCCATGTTTTCTGACAGTCTCCCAAATTGTATTTTGTTGATCCATCCTCCATTTTTGACTGTCTTCCGACACGTCAGATAAAATTAGATGTCTGTCAATGTAAACTTGAAAATCTGACCGTCTTCTGGAAGACCCAGAAGACGGCCTGGCCTCAGTCTGCCCCTGTTAATTGCCCTCCCCTCCATTAAAAAAAAAAGAAAGAAAGATAGAAACAGATCATTTATTGGGAGATATTTTATTGATATTGTCCATATTATTGTATCACAGATCATGAATATATAGATGTTCTATAAAGAATTTATTTTAACTGCAGATGCTACAGCATTACCAGAACCACCACCATCAGTCAAAGCAGCCATTGTTGCAAAGCCTTCTGGGAAGAGGAAAACTGCAGATAACACTGAGAATAATGTTGATGAGACTGGGGATGCAACGCCTGCTGGAAAAAAAGGAAGATCGGGGCACAGTGCAGTTAAACAAGAGAAAGAAGCAGCATCAGCAAAACCTTCCACGTGTAAATTTCTTCTTTGTCAAAACATACATTTAAACAAGATATTTTGGGGACAGTTTTTTTTATCTGTTTAAAAGATGATGGTAGATTTAGTGATTGATTATGTATTGAATTTAGGATTTTACCATGATGGTATCACAAATCAAGCTTTAAAAAGTCTCTATTGCAGAAATATTTCATCGGGATATTTTTTTCAAATTATAATTGTAATGAATTCGCCAAAGACGTAAAATAAAGAACTGGAAATTACTGAATTAAATTGCCTATAAATATCATCTTTCCAGCAAAGACGGTCCTGTTAAAAGGCAAGGCCCCGGTGGATCCAGAGTGTGTCCAGAAAGCAGGCAAGGCTCATGTGTACTACGAGGGCAATGATGTCTATGACTGTATGCTGAACCAGGTTAGAACAAAGATCCACTGGAACTGTTGTAGTTGTACAGTAGCACCTGTTTTTTTTTTTTTTTTTTTTTTTTTTTTTTTTTTTTTTTTTTTTTTTTTTTTTTGCAAACAGATTATGGGATGCTGTTGTTAGCAAGTTTAGAAAAAATTTTTAAAGCTTTCTGCTTCATTTTATACATGTATGCTTGCACCAACATACTCTTATAATTTTGTTACAAAATAAATAAACTTGAAACTTAATTTCGGACCAAGCAATTAATTGTTTACTTTCTCTTTTTCTTTTTCAGACAAACCTTTCAAACAACAACAACAAGTATTATCTGTGTCAGCTGCTGCAGGATGATGGGAAGAAGTCGTACAGTGTTTGGTTCCGCTGGGGTCGTGTGGGGAAGAAAGGACAGAACTCTCTCTTCCCGTGTGGACCAGACCTGGAGGAGGCAAAGAGCATCTTCTGCACAAAGTGAGCGTTGATTTTTACTTTTGGTAATAAGTTATGGTAATGACTTGATCTTTTGAATGGGCAACAATGGGAACAATGCAAAATTTCTTTGTTGACAGAAACTAAATGAAAATTAGTAGTATGTGGTACTTTGCCTTATTGTGATAGTTGTGTTTTGTGTATCTTATTTTCCAGATTTCATGACAAAACCAAAAACGAATGGTCTATGAGAGACAAATTCCAGAAAGTCCCCGGAAAATATGACCTTATCAAGATGGACTATAATGCTTCTGTAAGTATATTTGCAAGGATGAGAATTTTCTGACTATCAACACTTTTTTTTAAGCCTAAAAGATTGTTGGCCTAGGCAGCCCCTATTTCCCACACCATATTTTCTATTGGTTGAGCACAGAGAGAAGAACCTTTACTTTCCTTAGAAGTAATACATATCTGCCAACTTTGTGCCTTTAGTTCAAGGGCACATTGTATATTTAAACACATTTGATATACCTCTTCCAGTTGTGACTATTTTAACTCGAAAGTAGTGACCTGAATCTAATTGAATTGAAAAATGCTAATTTTTTAAAAAAATAATACAATCCTTTTACAGATGTGGTTCAGTGAATAACGTAAAATAATCATTTGTTAAGCAACATTTACTCGGGACTAGGATTTAAAAAAGTAAGTTAAAACATTGAAATGTCTGAAAAATACTAAGTGGTTTTCCTCACTCAGAGGGAAAATGTTAACTATTGCTGCAGCAAAAAGAATCATCTGTTATCCTCCTTTATCCTCTTAGGATGAGACTGACTCCGGTAAAAAGAAACTTGAGAAGCAAGAAAAAGTTCCTCCGTCCAAACTTGACCCCCGCGTCCAGAACCTGGTCAACTTGATCTGTGACATCAAGACGATGGAGGATGCTGTCCTGGAGATGAAATATGATGCACAGAAGGCACCTTTAGGTATGTTAAGCAGGGGCGGATTGAGGTCATCTTTTGGGTCTTCCGGAAGATTGTCAGATTTTCAAGTTTACATTGACGGGTATCCATTTTTTTTCTTTTGGAAGACGGTCAAAAATGATGTATCAACAAAGGTAATTAGGAAGACTGTCAGAAAATGTCTCTGGATTCGCCCCTGATTAAGGCAGCTTTTTATATCTCCAATGAACTAGAAGGGAAAGTTTTTACCATCTCCTTACTGTTAGTAGAACATATTTTAGTACAAGAAAAAAAATGTGACATTTTTCTGTGCCGTATAATTATTCCCATTATTAACAGCAAGGAATTTATAGTGTCCTGTGCCACCACCATCCTCACCATGTGCACCCCCATGATAGAATTAATCAGAAGAATATTTAAAATGGTTGTAAAGCAAAATATTAGAATACAGTAACCAGTCTTTTTCCCAGCAAAAAAAAAAGTAAATCAATGTCTTCAATTTCAGGAAAAATTACCAAAGAACAGATCAAGGCTGGGTATGCTGCTCTGAAGAAGATAGACAATTGCATCCAGAAAGAAGAGTTTGGCAGAAAGCTGGTTGAAGCCTGCGATGAGTTCTACACACGAGTGCCACATGATTTTGGGTGAGACCTACTTGTTCAACATTCTATAACCAGAATCTATATTCTGTGTCATTTTTATTAACAGACACAGGGTTTGTGCATATAATCATCACCTTACACCCCATTTCCATAGATTAGATCGACCTACTTTAGATCGACCTAACTCCCTGGGGGTTCACGCTAAATAGCTGTCAGCCGGGCGGACACGAAAGTTAATTACCCCCTTAAAGCTTGTAGTAGGCGGGATGGACATTTAAGTCATATTATCTGAAAGTAATCTAGTGAGACTCCCCGCGTGGATAGATCGATCTAAAATCTATGGGAATAGAGCCTAAAACTGTAGACTGCATCATTTTCATGCACTTTTCACAGATAATGCATTTTTCAAGTGTTCAACTGAGCATAATCAAGTTACTTTGATAGAAGGATGCTGTTTGGTGATGTTGGGTTGATTCATTTGCTTTTCTTTGAATTGTTATTGCAAGTTAAGGAAAGGGATTCATAACAAAATCATTTTACATTTATGATAAATGTTTTTATGACTTTCTCTCCAGCATGTCCAGACCTCCTGTGATAAGAACTAAGGCAGAACTGAAATCCAAGATCCAGCTGCTAGAGGTAAGGCTGAGAGGAACTTTTCAAAGTTTCATAGTTTATAATCATAAACTGGTTATAGTGTAGAGAAGTTTCATAATTTTAACTTACAGAGGAGACTCTCTCCATGATATTTTTAATGAATTTTGCAATTTTTAGTAGCTGTTTGGTTTTTGCATTTAATTTTTAGCAAAGAATTTTATAACATTGGCATGATGACAATATTTAGCTAAATACATGTTTTTATGTTTCTATAATATCCAATAATTCAGTAGTTCCTATAATATCCAAAATATTCAGTACATTTGAAAATATAATGGAATTCATCACCAAGATTGAATATAGTAGTGATTATATGCACACAAATTTGCTGAAGAAATGAAAGCATGCACTTAAGAATGTTTTTGTAGTTTTTGTGAATCAGTAGTGTGCTCTTTCTGTAGCATACACATTTTACGGCGTATTGTTTAACATAGATATATTATCTTTTATAATATGTCTTTTTTTAAGTAACTGAGACATTTTGCAAGTTACAAATTTAAAGCATTTACAGGTTTATGCTAAGACAAATACATGTTCGTATAAACTATACTTCTAGTATTTCATTAGTTATTGTCTGTAACTTGTGTGCTTCGTGATTTATAATCTGCTTGGCATATGTGTAAATTATTTCGCACATTGTTATAGTTATTGTAGAGTTTGCTTATAACGATAAGTCATTTTCACTACAGGCACTGGGAGACATTGAGATAGCCATTAAGATGTTAAAGGAAGGAGACTTCTCTGAAAACCCTGTTGACAGACACTACCATGCCCTGCACTGTAAACTGAAACCCCTAGAGCAAACACATGATGACTTCAAGGTACCCACCTCTCTGGCAAAAGAACGTCATCATTGATAATTCTCTTTCTTAAAATTAAATTTATGATTGCTTTTCTTTTAATTGTTTAAAAATAAAGGGTTTTGTTTTGAGAATATCAGTAGTAATGTTTTCTTCTTTTTTTCAATTTTTAAGGAAAATTGACTAGTTCCAAGTTATTTACATAAGTTCTTAAACTTTAAAACCTTTTTTTTTTTCAATCTGGTTACAGCTTGTTGAGCAGTACTTACAGAACACACACGCAGCAACCCACTCTCAGTACAAGATGAAGCTTCTTGATCTGTTTGACTGTGAGAAGGAGGGGGAAGCCAAGAATTTCAGAGACGTTGGAAACAGGTGACTCTTAAACAACAATTTTTCAAAATACAAACTGTACATTTGCTTATGATATTCTCATATTTCAAACACATGCTGAGTCTTTGACTTTTTTTATGTCTAAAATGAGTTTGGAGAGTTGTTGTGGGGCGTTTGCAGTAATGAGATTGTTCTGTCTTTAAATCAAACACAATTTTTTGATGGTCAGTAATATACAGTCATTTTGAAATGACTAATTATATTGGATGTTAAATGGACCCCTAACTTTTTTGAAAACCCTACTGTGTATTGATTTGGAATTTATAAAATGCCATTATTGAGTTTTATTCCTGACGTGCAGATTATAATTATCAGCACCTTTCATGTCTCAGTTTAAGCTTAATTCTCTGTAATTTCAAATATTGTACCACAGTGTCAAAGCGACATCATTAAAGCATCCATTCCATAATGTGGATACAACTGTTGACATTTGCAGGAAACTTCTTTGGCATGGTTCACGTATGAGCAACTGGGCAGGAATATTGAACCAAGGACTGAGGATTGCACCACCAGAGGCACCTGTCACAGGCTACATGGTGAGTTGACTTCATGACAGGGTCTCTCTTGTTCTGGGCCCATTTTTCATCAACACTGGATAGTGCTACCCTCTGGATAACATTATCCATTAGACAAACTTGTTATCTTGTGGGTGAAGTAATGTTTACTAAACTTTAGATACTTATTTTTGTCTCTAATATTGCTTTCCAGTGGTTAAATGCTATCCTCAGGATAATTTTCCAGAGGATAACAATTTTATCCAAAGGATAGTGTTATCTGTAGGATAGTGCTGTCCAGTGTTGATGATACTGAGCCCTGGAGCGATGTTTCAACTTCTGAGCGGATAATTTTACATTGTTAAACATCAAACAAGTATTGATAAGTTGTAGTTAAAATTTTTAATTGGTTGTCAGCAGTCTTCATCCAATCTAATGAAAAAAGCTGTTATATGATTCTTTAGCAGATAGATAGATAGCCCACCCTTTCATACACGTGAATAATATAAAAACAGAATTATGGATAAATTGCCATGTGTGATTTGACAACTAAAACCTGTTTAATATTTCAAACATGTTTCAGACAGTGGACTGAGAACTGAAACAGTTCTGGCCAGGTTTCATCCTCAGGAAATTTCCATATTGCTTGTTTGTGAAATATTTGAAAAAAAAGCCAAGTTAAATTTTTGTTCTCAAGTAATGAGCAAAGTGGGGCATTACAAGAACTATTTTTGAACCTTTCTTATTTTATTTCAGTTTGGAAAAGGTATCTATTTTGCTGACATGTCCAGCAAAAGTGCCAATTACTGTTATCCAACAAGGTCCAAGAATGTTGGGCTTGTCTTGCTGAGTGAGGTTGCCTTGGGAACACCCAATCAGCTGCTTGCAGCAGACTATGGGGCCGACAAACTGCCCGCAGGGAAGAACAGTGTCCAGGGACTTGGGCGTGTGGCGCCTGATCCCAAGGAAGAGGTTACAATGTAAGTAACTGTTTTTATAGAGTAGTGTTACTTCAAGTTTTATATATAACACTATAGTGTGTTGCGACAATTGTTTGAGTGAACTGTCTGGTGTCTTTAAAGTGTATTATATGATAAAGCGGTTTTTCAAATTAAGAATAAAGTGATTTATTTTTCTGTTTGTGTTGGTAGCATTAGGTGTATAGTGTTTAAGTTTCTTGTTGTCTTGTTAACTGTTTCAAATTATTAATCCTTGGTGAATATGAAATGCTTTTATGTATATATTCACCTTTTGCATCTGCAACATCTGCAACTGAATCAAAAATTTAATCCTTATTTTGTCTCCTTTCAGGTCAAATGGAACAGTAGTTCCTCTTGGTAAACCAAAAGACACTGGCGTTAAAAACCCTAGTGGTTACACCTTGAACTATAATGAATTTGTGGTGTATGACCCAAGACAAGTGAGAATGAAATATCTGTGCAAAGTGCAATTTAACTTTTAGGAGACTACCAATTTCTTATCTAACTGACTGACATATCAGTGGAGAATTTAAATGTGGTAAGAATGAAGAGGCATTGTTTTCAGTGCTCCTTCACATCAGCAAGAATATTTTTTCATGGATGGTATTAAGATTTGTTTATTGTAAGTTAGAAGTGGAATGATCATTTGAGGAGTTGGCTTTGAAAAACGATAAAAAAAGACATTGATTGGCAGTAGAAAAAGGATACCTTAAGTTTCATTTCAGTGACAGAACATAGAAGTATATATATATTGATGCATCTTTGAAGATCTACATTACAGTTGTAAAATACAATCCAAGCTTTAGGCCCCTGGGCTTTCTTCGGGGATTATGAACAAAAAGTGAAAAAACAAACTCCTAGGATATGTGACGTCAGTGATGTGTTAAAAAAAGTGACAGAACATAAAAATGTAAAAGTTTTAAGCAAATATTTGTCATTTTTTACCAATTAATCAAATTATATTTCCTGAAATTTTTATTATCTGTTTAAAAACAGACTGCTTTAATTTATAGTCTTGCTAATATTTGAGTGAAATGAAAATGCACTTAACTATTCAGTTCAGTTTCCTATGGGTATTATTAGACAATCTCAAAATTTTTCATTGATAGTGTTATTTTTTTAATCAGACTTTGAAGTTTCTTTTGGTTATATGTAAGTGCTGTACATATAAGTTGTACATATGAAATACATTTTATAATTTTGAAAGTTCAGACTTGCTTTCTCTAAATAATAATGATTTGGAAAATAGCTCTCCTCAAATATAAAAAACAGACAGTCAACATTTAAAGAAATACAAAAATAAAATAAATAATTTGCTGGTGTGTGTATGTGTAGATGAAGGAATGACAATTTGATCATATGTGGACAAATTTATCCTCATTAATTACTAATAACAATGTAGTTCTGTTTTCACCCCCATTTGTTTGTAACTCAAAAACTTATGTTGGGTTTTTATGAAATTTTCAGGATAGGTCAGAAATAAGCTAACTTAAGTGATTAAATTTTGTTGGTGATCAAAAGGATTCTTCTTAAAGGATTCCTCACCATTGCCAGTTGATGTTGGCGACTTCGAGTTGATGTGCAATGAATGTGCTCTCAACTATCACATTTTATTATTGTACAGATCTTGATGGGTGGCGGTCTATGCTCATTTCTAGTTTATTTTACTTTTAACCGTTTTTTCTAAATTGGATGCCTGTATTAACAACCGCATTCAGTGTATTGTCAAGTTATCACATTTGTATATGACAGCTAATTGTTATTACTCAAAGACGTTCCTCTGTTGTTGCTGGATGAACATATGTTCTTACAAATCTTTCTGTTTTGCTGCCTATGAGATTCAGTACAAAAGGGTAATGAAGTTCAGAATGCATTACATTGTACATTGTGCATTTGTCCACAACTCGTCTTGCATGTGGTCATGTAACTGATTGTCTGCTCATTGGGTGGCAGTCATTTGCGCACCATTACAAATTTCAATCACACGCTGGTGCTGATGGAGCATGAAATTTTAGGCTCCATTCGTAATAGAAGTTTCGGTCCAAGTAGATCGATCCAACCCTGTGGGGATTCTCTCGGAGTGCAATCATCTTAACTGCATGACCACCACCTCTTCTTGTTTCCAACATACTCATATAATCAGCAGCTTTTCTGTATTCTACTAAATGCCAGGAGGAGGCATGTCATTCACTTATAATTAAGCTGATTGCACTTGGCAAGAGTCCCTGCAGAGTTGTATCATTGTATGTTTCTTGGGTCATACATTCATCTCCCACCTACTAAAACGTTCATGGACATGCATATCTTAGGCACTTGCATTTTCAGGCTGCACTTACATCTTTACGTGCTAAAAATCCAAATTCAGTTTTTTTCTTTTTTTTTACCATCATGAAAGATACATTGTATTAAAGAAAAAACTGAAAAATCTCATTTCTGGCAATTACTGGTATCTTAGTCATTATAAATTTTTTGATATGTTGAAGTGACTAGAGTGAATTGTGCACCAGACTTGAGCTCTAAATTTTGCATTTAGCCACTCAGGGTTTATTATCATGGCTGACAGCATTGCTTTACACAAATATATTAATCAATAATCCCCCAGCGAATGACTCCTACACAGACACTCACTCTATGCAGTTATGTAGTAGTTTTCAACATTTTCAACCTTCAAAAATGAGTCCTCGACCAAAGTATTGTATGTGTTTTTTCTTTCATTTCTCTTCTAAAGATACAGGTGCTCTCTGAAAAAAATTTAGCATGATTGAGAAGGATCCCAATTGTCAAGTTTCTGTTGTGCTCTGTATTCCCAGGGGCCTGTTAAGTACAGGGGCTGCTTTCAGAAGGGATCTTGATTAGATTTCTGATTGAAACATCAATTTTTCCACACTTCAAAATTTTATTTAATAATAAAGTGCTGTCAGTTTGTAAATGACATTAAAGATTTTCCTTTTGGAGTGCTTTCTAGGTAGTAAGAGGCTTGTGAGGCTTCTCTAGGAAATATTACTACATTGGCAAAGGAAAATGAGATTCTGTTGAAAAAGTATAGAGGTTTTTGATTGTGTAAGGACGATAAGCAGTATGAAATGGAACTTGTGTGCCATATTACATAAAGAAGGAAGAGGGGCATGCAAGATGTGTCTTGTAGAAAAGGAATGCTATTCAATTTCCATTTATCAATTTATCATCAATGTGGTCCAAATGAGATTTAGCTAATGGACTAAGGCAAAAATGGTCAAGCGTGAGTTGGGCTTAAAGAGAATTATGCCATTACTTAGGTTTTAGCCTTTTTAAGATGCTTATTACATAGGGATTTCTGCAGATCTGCACAAAATCAGATTTACTAATGCTGAAGTATCATATATGTTATTCGATATGGAGTGCCATGTCTGTTAAAAAGAGATTCTGAGATAGAGTCACAGGGCAGCTCTATATTTTACGCCATTACAGTTTTTGTTCACAAATTCCGAAATGACAATCATTCCAAACACGCCATTTGGAGATTTATCAGTTTAGTCCCTCACAATAAATTGCCACTGTGTGCAAAAAAAAAAAAAAGAGGTTTGATTTGTCACAGCGGCACATCTTGAGGACCAAGACGTGAGAGACGCAAATGGAATCCACACGCTCACTACGGAAGCCAATCAGTTGTGTGATTATTTCTACCAACATTTTCAGGCACAAAATTGTTCAATTAATTTTTACGGTTTCCATTTGACTCATCATCGTGGGTTCATGCAGACAGAGAAATGCAATTAGTTCACTTTCAATGCCCATCCCTGCCCATACGAATTAGTGTACAAAGGGTAATAACATGGAGCCCTAGCCAACTAATGAATTACCAGCTGGCTTGTGCCTCTCTCTGGAGGTTGACAGCTCATCATGGCGCTCTTGATTTTGATAAATGTTTCACCTCTGGGAACATGAAGCAAAAGTCAAGAGCACTTTGTATCTCGAACAAATATGTATACATTGTATGGTCAGGGCTCCTTTCACATGCGCATGCACACATACATGCACACGCACACTCACACATACACGTGCAAATGCACATGCACATGCAGCACAAAAAAATGAAAAAGAAGGACAAGTTGAAAGCTGGTTTAATGTTCGAGACCCAATATTTAATCTACTTTTATTCAGGGTACATGTATATGTGGAATAGCCTAACCTAATATTGCACTTGTATTGATTGAAAACTCAAGCCAGAATTCTTTCATCTTGTGAAACAAGCTAATATCTTCATTTAAATGGACCAATTCTGATTTATCTGTGGTCTTGATAATTTAAAATGTTTCATATTTATTTAATTTTTTGTTTGAAACTAGACGGAAGTTTATACAATTAGCTCAACCATTCAAGAACTGAAGATGATGACAGTAGCAAAGCTATAAGTCTAAAGTTTGGGCTGCTCTTCTAGTCGTGATTTATTTGCTTGGACAAGGAAATTTGCAAAGTGCAATGAGATGATTTCAGTCCATTACTTTACTAGCAGACAATGCTAGCTGGAGGATTTATTTGGGCTTATTGATTTGACTCCCACATTGTGTGCATTATACAGCTATCTAATCTCCTTCATATTTTACTTTTAACACTATTTATCACGATTTGGGTCATGCGGTTATTTTCAAAAAGGATCTTTGGTCTCAGGTCTCAGTCTAATGTTCAAAATATTGCATTATGTGGATTGGGCAATTTTTATCATTAATTTCTATATGTATCCAGAGAGGGCTCAGCTGCTTTTCAAAATTGTATCAATGACTGTCATTAATGTAGAAGTACTGTTTTATGTAAACTGTGTGCATAAAGTTCACATATACTGTGTGTGTGTGTGTGTGTGTGTGTGTGTGTGTGTGTGTGTGTGTGTGGTCCTATATCAGTACCTGGATAAACTGATCAAATACATGACATTACACAATGTAGCAACCCATGTAAGAAAATGTGTTGTTGTACATATCAACTGATACTCTTTGCCTTGGTAATAAGTATCGATATAGAGCGAAGGGTGATGCAATTAGAGGTGCTTGGAGGTATATACGACGACGTGTTTATCATAAAAGCAGGTAGATGTTTTCCAGTAGCAAAATAAATGTAGTGCTTTAATGTGGGTGATTTGTAACTTTTTTCCATTAAATCTCAGGTAATGTCACAGAGGCCATGCAGACTACAATTTTCTAGCAGGTTATGTTCTGTGTTTGTTGTGACGATGCATATTTTTCACTTTTGAGTTTGATATTCGAGAGGAAATATTCCCCTCGAAAGCCAGTGAAGGTTGCACCTTGGGAGTTTTTAACCAGAGTGGACCTTTGGGTTGGAAAATTGCTTTGATTGTATTCAGTGTTCCAATGCATTTTTTAGTTATGGGGAGAGAGACAGCAATTTTGCATAGAGAGGATTTGTGGTCGCAGCTCTGAAAGGGACAGAGGCCATCCCTGCATAATCAGTTGGTGCCAGTCAGACATCAGCGTAAGTCAGCAAGCCCATAGCTAGGGGATTTCTGGGGGTTCAAAAGAACCACCTTTTTGGTCAGGGTCATTCTGGGTAAAATTTGATCTAGGTATGCAAAAGTTTCACTGTAAAAGGTCCACTTTTTCAGAAAAAGAACCCCCTTTTGAAGTTGCTGGCTGCAGGCCTGGTCAGACTTTTTTATGCAACTTATATTATGACTTTCATAAACAAGCCGTAATAACCTACCAGTATGAGCTAGGTCTCAAGGCAAGATAGACAATTGATCAAATTATTGCAATTTTCCTGGTACTTTCCCCAGTGTGCAACATGATTATCTCAGCTTGTAGCCATTTTTGTCCCGTTGTGACTCCATAGGTACCTTAAAAGTGTATTCAGAACAGATGATCTACGAATAACTGATCCACCGACTAATCATGGCAGACCCCACTTAAAAGCAAGCTGCCCTAATCCCCTGCTGGTCTCCCTGCCTCCACACGTGCCATATTAAACGAATTAAATCTCGGCTCCAAGGTCGAAAGATTTCCACTTTTCGCTGGGCAAAGGTCCACTCTGGGTAAATTTGATCTGGGTAAAGTAAGGTTTCATGACAAAAGGTCCGCATTTTTAGAAAAAGAACCCCCCTTTTGCAATTGCTGGTTAAGGGTCTGGAATGCATGACTTACAAAATCTGCCACGGATATCCTAAGTTACAGAGGACACTGGTAATTAACTCATCGCCTCTATCTGCATGCATGCCTCTGCCATTTCCAGAGACCTGCGGCTAGTAAAGTGGTAGGGTTCCAATGTCCTCAGTAACTCTGGGTGAGGAAGGTAGGTTTAAGATTTTTTGGACTATTGGTGGATTTCAGACTTAATGGGAGCCAAAAATGACATTTTTGAGATCCATGCAGAGCTGCAATAGAAAAAAACAAAAGAGGAGGGGGGGGGGGGGGGATCTGGACCCCACCCCATATTTTCAGACTTTTGCACAAAATGGCAGTCTCATCCCTGTTCGCTTATCCAGATTATCCAATATGATTGTAAAAGTTTTTGTGTTGTTACCAATGCCTTGTGCAATTACATGTTGGTTTCCATCATATATTGATATTTGTCTAAAGAGTTTACCCAATAATCTATATTTCACACATCATTGGTTTTGCTTTTATTATTTTTTTATGTCAACAATAATTGTCTCAGTGCAATAAAGATGCTAGGCTATTTTTCTATTTCTCACAACTGTCTGTTCCAATACATGGTTATCCCTAATCACTAGCAGCAATTCTGAATAAGCCACAGAGGCAGCTCTTGAGGGCAATTAAGAGGCAATTTTCATGCAGACATTTGTGCACTTGCTATGTTCCATCATCAATTTCTCATCTATCTGATTTGATTTCATTTGCTTTCTGGCTGCTGAACAATTCAGTGTCGTCTGCAGCAACTGCTGCTGCTGCTGCTGCTTGTTTGAAAGGAGAAAGTTAAGAGAGGAGTTATTTCCGAATAGCTGCCATATGTTTTTATCCTACATATTTTTTGCCAACAGGAACAAGGAAGAAAGTTACATGTAAAAGAAGAATGTCACCTTGACTCTTTGAAGGTGATTTTAAACATTTTGAAGCATCTTGACAAACCAAAGGGAAAGAGAGCATAAAAGAATTTTCAACTCTGCATTTGAACATTCTCATTATTCATGAAGAATATATGGCAGCAGTTTTGTCAAACTCTGTGCAGTTATTTTAAAGCAGTTGGTTTTCAAAAATCTGGTTTTCTTTTTGCAGCACCAAAATACATGGTGACAGAATAGAATTCTAGTCCATGAAGAGAAACTAGGATCATATTCAAAAAGTAGCAGATTTGTCAGTCCATTGTATTTTTGGAGTACTATATGTACTTTGTTGTTTACAATAGTTTGTCAGTTTAAATATTAATTGCCAATTTTCGTTCACTTATATGGATTTTTGATAACATAGTGATAAACTACATATATATATGCATATAGTTTTGATCTCATGGGAAGAAATAACTGTAAGGAATACAGGCCTCTCATATCAGGATGAAGTATAGAAGATGTGCATAAACTGTATATTGTATTCATTGATTTACATATACATGCATTGTGCTAGTAGAACAGTTGGCTTGTTGCTGAGTGCACTACAAATTTTACATCAAACTATATTGAAGTCATCACTGTCTTATCAGGAAATGCACCAATTGTTGACCCGCAGGACTTAATATCAGTCAACCAGACAAGGGACAAGATATATCTGCTGTTGAGGTCACATTACCAACCAGGTTTTCAATCCCTGTTGAAATTTCAAGATGGCCTCCCCAGGAGAAGAGATGGCAGACGACATCATGGGTGTTGCTGTTTTTGGTACAGGACGGATAGGTGCCATACATTTTAAGCATTTAATGATTATGCCTGATGTTGAAGGTGAGTAATATTTGTTTTAAGGGGCATTTGTGCTGTTATAGCAATTTTTTAATCAATTAATTATTATAAAATTAAGAAAAGAAATTCCATTTCATGGATAAATTTGATAAAAAAAAATTTCAGACCCCCCTTTTTTTTTGCTCTCACTTTTCACTATTCATTGTCAGATATCTTTACTATCAGAAAATTTTGGACTTCCTATTTTAGGTGATTGGCATTATACTTGTTCGGTGAAGTGTTATCAGATATTTAAGATATGACCAAGGGTATCAGTTAGAATAATTATTATATTTCATTTGATCATCACATTGTTTTACATTAATTGACATCCTTTGACATTAAGTCTAATCATTCTCAAAATGTTCAGATCTGCAAATAATGGAATTTACAATATGTCCAAATCTCCAAAGTCTTTTTGAGCATCTGCGTAGCATTAAATTCCAATTTGAAATTGATTTGTTAGAAGCCAAAGTGTTTTTTATATCCATTTCGCTATGCATCATGCTGATACCAAATCATGCACTATTGATAATATTTGGCAACAGGTTGTTTAATGTGTTATTCAGTAGCTCAAATTCTCTGTATGATTTTTCTCAGTAGGCTTTTAGTGAAATTGCCTAAATTGCACGCTATCACATCCGTATAATGTAAGATGTTTGAACAAGAGCCCATGTAGGAGTGGATACAGGATTATTTGAAGGGAGGGGGATCTGAGGATGCAAAGCCCCCCCTTCCCTCCCCCCTTTAAGCCTAGGCCGCAACTACGTTTTGGACACACGGTTTTTAGGTTCCTTGCGTCTGGCTAGGACGTAGCTAGATCAGAGGGAAGAAATCAAGTAATTGGTGAAAATTTTCTACGTGCTGTTTGCGTCCTCCAAAAGTCGCACGATGGACGTCCTCCTCACGCACAAACTCCCACGTTTTCCCCATTTTTATGGCCGTAGACCTCACATAGCAGCCCATACGTTCGGTTGGGACCTAGGCTTTAGTTGACCCAGTCATATAGAACTTGGATCAAATTTGGATTCAGAGCAGACCTTTTCTGGCCAAAGGGTGGTTCTTTCTTACTATATGACCACCTCCCCCTTCCCTGTTCCCCTTTTTCAAAAAAAAAAAGGGAGGGGTGAAATAAGGTTCTGAGATATTGAAAACACTTTTATATTTCGCACATTGGATTATTTCCGATTAGAAAAGGTATTTGAACAACCAGCAGAATAACATGGGCTCTATCTGGGGGCCACGTTTGAGGTGAAGAGGAATATGTGATATATTAGTAAATGGTCTTGACTGTTCGGACTGTTACGTACTAGTGCCAAAAACCAATCAGCTGAGTATGGAATGGGTGGCAGGTGATAAAGTCACTACATACCTAGCTTTATGTGTTGTAAAAAGTAAAGCTTATACAGGCTGATAGCCAAAAAAAAAAAAAAAAAGATACTAGATCAGCAAGTGGTACAAGCCTGCAGCATATAGTAATGAAGATTGATGGATAATCATCTCAATTTCAGAAATGTCTGAGTTTTTTTTGTTTTTGTTTTTTTAATAAACCATCATATTTTGCAATTGCATGCAGTGAAGTTCACTGCAGAAATAATTTAGTCACTGTTGTGAATATTCAATAATCTTTCCATTTTATTTAGCTTATAGACACTTGAAATCAAGTGTTCTTATCTTAATTTGCTGGTTTGATGAAAAAAAGT
>NW_019773825.1:448262-484093 GCF_001039355.2 Lingula anatina
AGATACTAGATCAGCAAGTGGTACAAGCCTGCAGCATATACTAATGAAGATTGATGGATAATCATCTCAATTTCAGAAATGTCTGAGTTTTTTTTTTTTTTTTTAAATAAACCATCATATTTTGCAATTGCATGCAGTGAAGTTCACTGCAGAAATAATTTAGTCACTGTTGTGAATATTCAATAATCTTTCCATTTTATTTAGCTTATAGACACTTGAAATCAAGTGTTCTTATCTTAATTTGCTGGTTTGATGAAAAAAAGTTCACAATCAATATATTCTATTCCTAAAACTCTTTGAAAAGGTATATGTTTTCAGACATTCAAAATGAGGCAGTACGTTGCTGCCACTGTATGAATTCAGAATTCAATAAGAAAGATATAACAAGGTCATGCCAAAAAAAGAGAGAGAGAACAGTGTAATATGAAAAGTAAATTGAAGTTGAGCGTGACACTGCTATTGCTTTATTGAGTAATTGGATTGGCACATATTTTCTCACTTCCAGTTTTTAACCATTCATTGAGCATATTCTCAGATATATTTTGCCAGTGTTGTATTTAAAGCTCATTTAGGTGTATATGTGCAAGAACATATTTAACGTGATGAAGAAAATGACCAACAAAAAAAGAAGCGGAGATGATATCTTAGAGGTTAATAATGGATGCTTCAATACCCATGGTAATATTGTGTTGTATTTTTACAGTTTTGTGGTTGGTTGAAGAAGACACACAGCGAGGAGAAAGCTTGGCAAAAAGTCACAGAAGTAAAGCGAGGGTTGTAAGCCCGGAGCACAGTGAACAGGTGTATGCAGATAAAAGGTAATAACTAGGGTTTCCATCCTTCTTACCTTCATTCCCTGTCTTTCCACGTACTGTTATACCTTCAATTTCTCCTGACAATTCATGTCCATTGTTCTATTCCGTATTCTCTTTTCTTTTTTATCTCCTCATTCATTTCATCCTACTTTCCTTCCCAATCATCCTTTTAGAGGCGTTAGTGAAATTTTTAAAAACCATTCTCCTCTCTATAATATTGCCATATCATTGACAACTTGGATGATTTTAAATCAAAAGTTCAATGTGCCCAGTGTACGATTTCTCAGCAAAAAAACTTAAACATCATGGATTTTCCTGGGGTAAACAGTATTTTTCTCTAACTATCCAGCCTTTGATTTTCCTTTCCTGGCTATCTCCATAACTCTGTGATAATCTGGAAATAATAAAAAGTCCTTAAGCAGGGGTTTTTCAGATTTGGCAATCACCTTAATTCACTGGCCTGTAGCCAGAAATTTTAAAAGGGGGTTCTTTTTCTGAAAAAGTGGACCTTTTACCATAAATCCTTCGTGTACCTACATAAAATTTTACCCAGAGGGGTCTTTTCCCAGCAAAAAGGGGGTGGGGTTCTTTCGAATCCTCTGAGCCCCCTCTGGCTATGGGCCTGCTTCAAGATCAACTTTCATATTAAGTTTTGGGTTGCATGTAGTTCAAAACTGTGTCAAGGTGGTTAACAGGAAAGGTTCATTGGGAAATGATATTTTTGTGATATTAATTCATTGCATTTATCTATTAAGAAAAGCTAAAAAAAATCATTTGTCCTCAGTTCGACAAGTAGAGTTTTGCGCATGTTCTTAATGTGTGTTTGAAATCTTATGCTTTGTCCCTTTAACTAAAAGAACAAAAAATTCTCTTAGTGAAAAGCAATCAGATTGAATATCACTGGTGTAAAATGTTCCTTCTGAGCTTCAGAGTCAAAACACAAATTATTAGCACACCCAAGCCGTTTCCAGAAATATGATAACAGATAGTGTATGCTGGCTGCTTGTAAGTTAGAGGCCATTCAGAAACAAGTTGTTCCAAGGACTAACAGATCTGCGGACTAAATATGGCCGACTCACATAAAAGCAGCACTGACTAATTCTATGATGGCCTCCTGCAGCTGTCGCTGCAGGGTCCTTGCAATTAAACCTCAGAGCTGAGATTTAATCTGTTTAAAGACGCATGAGGAGGCAGGGAGACCATCAAAGGATTAAGCGATGCTGCTTTGAAGTTCGGTTGGCCATATATTTGGTCAGCAGATCAGTTAGTCTGCAGAGTATATCTGTTCTGAATTGCCTCCTATCCTTTAACCTAGAAGATGGAAATAATGGCACTTTCAATTTATCCAACATGCCTTTTAAATTCATGATTTCACTTTCAGAGTGAGTGCTGTTGTGGTGGCAACTCCAGCAGCAACTCACGAAGAAATAATACAGAAGTCTTTAAAAGCAGGTGAGCATTTTACATTAAACACATTATCTCAAATGTGGGCTTTCAATAATACTAGCTGATACCCATCACATCAGTCATTGAACCATGATAAGATATTAGTATACATGATTTATATCATATATTTATATGCTATATTCTGTGTAAAAGAAATAAAAATGGGACTGAGTGGGAATTGAACCCACTCCGCCCTGTTTGGCAGCCAAGGACGTTACCACTGGGCCAGCAAATCCTACTATCCAATGTAGTGTTATTGACAATATATGATACCTTCCACACATGCTGAAGTTTTACGCATATTGCCGAAGGCTACAAAATGCCTTCAAAATATACTTTTGAACAGTTATTATCAAAGTTAAACTATGGCCACTATCTTCCCACTGTCCTAAGGTACATGTGTATTGCTAACACCTGTCAGTTGTCAACAGATTGCTGTAGTTTGGGAGAAAAACGTGAAAAGGAGAAATTTTCGTCAGATCTGCTATTACTATATAGATTTTCTACACACTTCACCCTGAATGATTGCCGGTAATATTGTGGTTGTCTTTTGATACTGGGGAATAGGCCAAACCTCAGAAGAACTCATTAATTTTTTTCCTTTTGAAATTCTATTTGCTAAACTGTCTGTTCAAATGATGTATGGCATTATGATGTTACATTTTTGTACTTCATATGTCATTCATGCCTCAAAGTGCAAGCAACACTGTAACAGTTACTGAAGTCATGCCGTTGAAGTAAATGTGACTTATTTTTTCAAATCAATTACTACAACTTGTGCGTATAATCCTATTATGTGCTTCCGTAATGTGAAAAAAACAACAAACCAGTGTTATCAGTTGAAGACATGAGTGCTCTTTTCATGGGCTGTTGTTCTTGAACATTACTCTTGGTGACTGTTGGGATTTCTGATTGATGGTTTACATGTAAGTGGAGAAACAATTAGTTCCTCCTACATGAAAATCCATTCAAATTGAATTCTCACTAGACATGGGAGTATCTCATATCTTGCTCTTCATAGATTGTCTTATGGTGCTTGCATGCACAACAGATGATCCTCAGATCTCTAGCCAGCTATTTCATAAAGGGGGGGGTCTTTTTCTGAAAAATGTACCTTTTACCATGAAACCTTATAGTACCTAGATAAGATTTTATCCAGAGGGAACCTTTTTGCAGCAAAAAGGGCAGTTCTTTCAAACCCCCTGAACCCCCTTCCCCTTGGCTACGGGGCTGCATGTCTTTGGTTTTGTGTATGGGTGGTGTCATCTAATGTATCCATGCAGCCTCACATTATGGATGCAAAGATACTACATGTACCTAAACCAGACCTGAACCAGTTTGCATGATGTCATCAGCCAGTCTATAGTAATCTGATATTTCCATCATTAGGCCAGCTGAAGGAATCGACACACTAGTAAATAACCCAGAGGTGAACTGCGATAAAGAGGTAGACTATTGAATGGGGCCTTATGGCCTGGCCATGGGTACAACCTGCCCCCCCCCCCCCTCCAAAAAAAAATCAGGTTGTCCCTTTTAGCCCTGGTGAGACTTTTTTGACTTTTTCAGTGTCATTTGGGTCATTCTTGTAAATAGTGTACCCTGGACCCCTGCCCAATTTTCCTCCTTTTTCAGTGAGGAATGGTCTCATCCCTGTTTTAGGTTGTCCATGTACTAAGTGGGTTTGTAGTTTTTTTTTAGATCTTTGAACTTTATCAATGGCCCCCATGTGAAACCTGAGGCCAAGGTGGCCAAGGTTTAACCCATATAGGCCTTAGGAACTGTTCATTGATGGGAATTCCACTACAAACATACAAATTCCATTTTGTTTCAGGCAAAGCTGTGTTTTGTGAGAAACCAATAGATGTTAGCTGGAAAGTTGTCCGACGGCTTTATGACGAGGCGGAACAAGCTGGAAAACCTCTCCAGTGTGGGTTTAATAGGTATGTTTTAGTTGCATTCACGTCAGGGTTTTTCCCAGGATTGGGGGTACAGGCCATCCACAATTACCACCTGTAATTCTCTTAGGAAAATTAGTTGCTGGACCAAAAGTTCAGCCAGCTTGAAAAGTAGCTGGCTCAAATGTCTGCCAGGTGGGAAAACTTCTCAGCCCGTTCTGAAAGTTGCCAGCCCCAGGCAGACATTCAATTATTAATTTCTAACACTGCAGGCTTAAGCTATCATATATGTATTTCCAACAAATCCATAAGCCTTCCAACCGTCTTTAAAAATATAGGCCGACCAATGATGCTGGCGGCCATTCAAATGACAGCTGGATGGTTTGCTGGGAAAACCCTTGATTCATATATATATATATATATATATTACAAACTGTAATACACTTTCCTTCCTCCTGCCCCCACCCCCTCATTCTGCTGAACTAGGGAGCATGATGTAGAAAGGCATATTAAATTTATTACAATTTATAACAAAGGAATGGATAGTATTCATTGAATATTCACTGCATAAAAATAGAAAATATAAAGATAAAATAATGCCAATTTTTACCTATTTTGTTCATTCATTTTTAAGCCTGCTAAAAAGCTGATTGTCATGACTGAACGATAATGAGTAACAAAAAAAATTATATCAAGTCAATATATTAACTCAAAATCCCAATTAATGAAAACCAAATCTTGAGTTACAATCCACATTTTTATATTAAAATTGTACTACCAGACTAAGTATTACACACAAGAATTTACCTTATTAACTAACATGAATAAATTGTGTTTCATACTACCCTGTAGCTAGTACAGGTGTATATAAAAAAGTTTTGTGGTACCCATTAGTACCATTCACTTATATTAAATTAACATTCTCATTCTAGGAGGTTTGATCCCCAGCTTCGACACCTCCAAAGAAGACTTCTCAGTGGTGAGATAGGCAAGCCTATGATGGCCAAGACATGCTCTAGAGATGCCTGCCCAGACATGGCGTCTGCAGCAGCATATTCTGCAGCACATGGTACGGTTCCCCTTTCCAAAGTTCCGTACCTATTCTATGCATGTTTGCATGGGTATTCTGCATATTTTTAGGACAGATTTCCATTGTTTACAGATTTTATTCTGTTGTACTAAAATAAGACAATAGACAGATATACGTACATCTTTGCCTTTTGAATACTGTCATGTTGGCATCACTATCTATCATTGCCATTGCTGATGGACATATGCCATTTCTGCCACTTGCTGTATGATAATTTAGTTAGGATATAGAATTCAAATACCGCTTAAAAAAAAGATTGAATAGCATTTAATATATACAGAAATTGTAGCATTTTTAAAATCAATATGGTTCTTATTTTCATAAAGATATTTATGTGACTTTTTGTTCTTGTATAAGTGGTGTTTTTAGGAATCTAAATGCAGTCCTTTTCTCTGTAATAAATCTTTTTTTTTTTTTTTTTTTTTGCATGGACTGCAATCCTCAACAAAGAATCAAATTCCAAACTTAATACAATTTTGTTTGAATGTGCTCATTGTGAGTTGTACTGTGTTTACCAGGTGGCTACTTCCTGGACAGTACTGTCCATGACATAGATGTGATGTGCTGGCTGCTGGGAGAACACCCTATCAGCGTCTCGTGTACTGTACACACACACGACCCCGTATTCATGCAACATGGAGACTTTGACACAATTGTTGCTGTGCTCAAGTTTCCCTCTGGGGTGATTGGGGTGATTGACCAGTCCAGGCATGCTGTGTATGGTCACGATCAGAGGGTTGAGGTAAGCAGCCAGGGGGGTGGGGGTGGTGAAGATGGGATGGGGGTNTCTTTTTTTACTTTAAAAAGGTATTAGTGGCCATATTAGAATATTCAGACATGTCCCTATATAACAAATTGCTAAGAATCCTGTTCTGTACAATTGAGTCAATTTTCATGCTTGTAGTTTTAAGTGCATGATGAATTCACCATACTGCTGCTGTGAGTGGCCTGTTTTTCTTATTTTTGGAGGCCATTTTGGATTTCTATTCACTTAAAGAATCAAATATTGATACTTCATGCATACCATAGTCTTGTCTAACCATAAAATGTTATCTTAAGTTATTATAGGATTTTATATACTTGAAGTTTTAATTTGAACGGGTATTTGTGTCGGCTATATTGGATTTGGGGGCCATATATTGAAATTTTTAGACATGCTCATACATCCAAAAGTGCTTGGAATCCTGTATTACAACTGTACCAAATGCATTGCTTGTAGTTTTTGATGAATTAACCACTCTGCTGGATATCTTGGATTAGTAGAGTGCTTTTTACTATTGGCGGCCATTTTGGATTTTATACACCTAAAAAAGCAAATATTGATTCTGAATTCATACTGTGGTGTTTTTTAACCTTTGTATGATATTTACGCCCTTAAAAGACTATATACTTGAAGTTTAAATAAGAAGCTGTATTTTTGGAGGCCATCTTGGATTTGAAGGCCATTTTTAAATTTTCGGATATGCCCATACATCCAAACTTGCTCAGAATTTCATTTCCACAAACCTGCCAAATTTTATGCTTGTAGTTTTAAGTGCTTGATGAATTCCCCATTCAAATGGATATCTTGAATAAATGGTCTGCTTTTTTTACTTTTGGCGGCCATTTTGGATTTAATACACCTGAAGGATTCATACCATGGTGTTTTCTAACCTTTATATGATATTTTAAGTCATTAGAAGACTATGTACTTGAAGTTTTAATTTGAAAAGGTATTTTGGTGGCCATATTGGATTTGACGGTCATTCTGGAATTTTCAGACATGCCCATATATCCAAATTTGCTTAGAATTTTATTGTCCATAAGTGTGCCAAATTTCATGCTTGTAGGTAAAAAATGCACAATTTTTCACCAATTTCCTGGACTATGTGGCTGGCTGGTTGGGTTGTCCACTCATGTTGTGGTATTATTTATCTTTTTTCAAAACTTTTAAAATGTGTCCCAAAGATTCATAAAAGAAAAAATGTAAAAATGAAGCAATTGGAAAAAAATACAAATGTAAAAATAAAGCAAATGGAAATATACTGATTTTTAAAATTTGTACTGATCTTTACTATTTAATGTTTTTTTTATTCATTTTTTTCAGAATTTTGAAAATTTGTTTTCCTGGTTTATATTTCAGGTATTAGGCTCAAACGGCATGTTGACATCAGAGAACCAGCATCCAAGCAGCGTTCACCACTGGACACCAGAGGGCGTTAGTGGAACTCCTATAGTGTACAACTTACACAGATATGACTCTGCTTATGAAGAGGAATTAAAGCATTTTATCAAAACAGCTGCAGGTAAAAGATATAACATTGTTATTATTGTATTGATTGCTGTTGTTGTTGAATTATTTTTCATTTACTTTTATAAATAGTAGTATATATGTCATGTTGTTGAATTGGTCAAAGGTATAGTTCTCAATTTTTTTTTTTTTTTTTTTTTTTTTTGAAATAGGATAGAGATAACTTTTTCCATCTAACTTTTATTAATTCTTCCATTGTTCCTCATATAGATTATAAGTCATTCATGTGAAATATTGTTTGCTATAATCTGAATTTTCAAACACTTAAATTACTTAGGTTACATGTAACTTTATCTGCCAAAAGGAAATGAATAATCACTGTTTATTTTAATGTTTTATATAAATCTACATATATCTGAACCCAGCATAGGACTATTGAGAAATGTAGCAGCTCAATATATTGACAACTTCATTTTGAACATATCTTTATACGAAGTATTTTTTATTGATTTTATAGATTTGACAGTATGTTAATTCTTTATAAACCCTTTTTCTCATTGTGGTTTCAGGAAAGGAGTCATTAGAACTCACAGGAGATCATGTAGTAAAAGTGATGCAGATAGCCACGGCGTGTAGAGAATCTGCCGTGAGAGGACAGACTATAGAACTCAACAAACTTTTTGCCTGAGACCAAAACTGGGCTCCCATACCTAGATCGATCTAGCAGGATCGATCCATCTCCAAGGGTTTTTTTCACTCCTTCAGCTTAAGCGGCTAAGATGTCTCGCATGCCCACAGAAGCTGCTAAACTATAATTAATTACCCCCTAGCAGCTTCAGTAGGCATGACAGGCATCTAAGCTGCTTAAGTCAATTCCAATTTAGTGAGAATCTCCTTGGAGATAGATTGATCCACAGTTAGTACGAAAGGGTCTGGAAATGGTCCCCAAGTTTATATATGCTAATTTTCAGGCATATGGAGCAAAGTTAGATTTTTCAAAACCAAGCCTTGTGATTGATATCTATAACTTGTTTATAGCATGTTTAAAACATTAGTGAAAAAGTCTTCAAAAATCGTGACTTTTGTTTACACTGAGGCTTAGAATGGCGGTAAAACAATTCCGTGAGGACGACCAAAATCCAGAACATATCTTGGAATAATCGCCGGGAATTAGTGTTTTAGTTGATGAATATGATGACACTGAATGTGAACATTCAGAGGAAAGGTATCGAAAAAGCGATCGAAACCCATTCCTGAATTATTTTACGCCAGGAACTCTGTGCGTTTTTTCTCTTGGCTGTACGAGTATACAAAATGTAAATTTCTCACAGTAACTTTTCTGAAATAGAGTAACGGATTTAAATAAACACTGATTATATATTAACCCAAAGGTAATGGTAAACACTCAACTTTTGTTTTTTATCTTTCCAACGAAAAATATATATTATAAGGGATATCATTCCAAAAATTATATAAGACAATATAGTAATGCACATGTACCGGCTATGTTTTTTTTTTCGTATTTTACAAGTAGTAAAACAAAAATAAAACGCCATCAGACAGTGCATAATAAAAGACTGCTGATAAGAATGATGCCCTCTCATAGGTTGATACTGGAAGACACTAAGACTTGATAACACTTGACGTCAATTTCGACTTTGAATAGTTGCAGTGTTCGATAATCTGCGATAACATTCTTTGACGACAAACCTACCCATATCGAAACTAGGTCCCAAATCATATTTTGCGTAAAATGTTCATAAAGACACGAAATTTACACTCAAAATTAATTTCTCTGAGGGGAAAAAGCAAAATTTCCTACTTGTGAATCATTGCTCGACGCGTTCCTGGACGTGGAAGCAGTGTTTTATTCAGTGTTTAATTTCATTTAGTTTTTAATAATAACTGGCCCGTCGTTTAGAACAAGGAGTTGTATCAGAATGATGTCTGTATTCCTGACCTGCACTGAGCACGGTCCCGTTTTCAATTTACAACACAAGAAAAGGGCACGTACGGTGTTTTGTATCGCAGCCCTGTGCTGTGTATAATACAGAGGTTGCAAGTTGACATGGCTACCAGAGGTGACACTGGGTACGCCCCAGATAAACCTATCTTGAAGGGGTTTTATCGTATTTAACGTCGGAATTAGAAAATGCAAAAAGGCTTTTTAGGGAGAGTGCCTGCAACAAACATGCCAAACCGTGGAAAAAAATCTTATGCACTCCTTTGGTGACTTCACGACCACACGTTCGGCAAATATTAAAAAATGGAATATAATATGAAATAGGACAATTTAACTGAAATATTTAGGGGCGCGGATTGAAAAATTGTTTGATTTTTTCTCGTTTCAACTCCCCCCCCCCCCCATCCCCCATTTCTGTGTACGAATGGAGCTCTCTAAATACTACAGTTTTCTCGTGTGTTAGATCGCATTCAGAACAGCGTATTAACAGATCCGCGGATCAAATATGGCCGACCCACTTGAATGCTTGTTGCGTAATCCCCGCGGGGTATCTAATAATTGTCTAAACGGGAATTAAGCGGCAAGTTTTTTAGCGGGTCGCCATATTTGATCCGCGGATCTGTTAATACGCTGTTCTGAATGCGCTCTTGGCTTTATGGTATTTACCATTATTCTGCCGAACCAAATGCTCCATGGTAAAGTGAAAAAATATAGTGCCAAGAGTTCGATGACATGCGTTCATTAATCATTAGTCCAGTTAGACAATTGGAACCAAAGTTCAGTTGAAACGATTCCAAGTTACCGTTTTCCACCAATCAATTTTTTTCGATATGGCGCTTGGGTGTGTGTAAATATATTTATATCAGTGCTTCAGTATGATTATAATGCATTGTGGGCTCAAATCCATGCCAATCAGCTGACGCAAGTGTGCGAGAAAGATCACGTAGTAAAGCATACTTTTCTGAGCGACAGTTCCGTGTATGTCAGTTCGATTTGACCCCCCAAGTGTTACGCAGGGAAAAGACGTGGTAAGTTTGGTTTTCATGTAAGACTGCAGCATTGGAATAGTGCAACGAAAGAAATAGGACCCGGTTGCACCCACCGGTCGTAAATGTGGCGTAGCAGTTGCACCGGCGAAAATGGGGCGCAAAATGCTACCGCTGAGAAAAGCCAGTTGTACCAAACTGGAATAGTGGTTATTACGTTGTTCTAAACTTAGTCGTAAATTTACGCCTGACAGCTAGGTGGAGTAAGTCGTATAATTTGTATTTGGGCGTTAGTATTTTTTAAACTGAAGGATGTAGGTTCGCGTAATTTAAATGATATCACATAGTGTAACTGTAGATAAGGTCGTCATGGAATTGTTGACACTGTTTTAAAATTATTAAAAAAAAAAGAAAGCAATGTTAGCGTTAAACGTGTTCGTATTGCTTCCAACGCGTTTTTCTCATTTACAGCAGGGATCAGTCAAACAAAGGTTTTAATTTTTCAACATTATAATGATATTTGAATTCTGAATACATTTACGATTTTATTGCTATATATCCAAGGCAACAGCAAAGTTTTAACTTTAAAACATATTTTAACGTTTTAATTTCTTGTTTAAAATGGAGTGATGTAGCTTATGAATTTCTTCGTCACTGAAATGGTCATTTTGTGTTTATTTATGCTGTCATCCTGGGATGACTGCAGTTGTGATCTCCTCATTTGCCCAATTATACCATCAACGTATTGTGATGCAACGAAGCGTTATTCAGGCGTAGTTAAGGCCTCGGTCACAACCGGACGCACGAATTTCAGGATCGTACGTCCCCTGCGATTTTTGGGTGTTGCGGAGGCCGTGGAGGTCGTAGTAGAGGTAGAGGAAAGCCTGCCTTGCGAGTCCCAAGGGCCACATGAGATGTTCTTTCAAGCAGGGACGCTTACTGCAAGGAGCAATGGCCGTGGAAATTGTACTCATTTCTTGAGTTTGTCTTGCTTCCTGTGTACGTGGCACACACTCACCACTTACGAAGGGAATGCAACGCACGGCGAAAGTAGTGCCCCTTTGCGTCAGTTTTGCTTCACACTTGCCTCACACGTTTGTGGTGACGTACTGACGGCGTACGTCAGTTTTGCTTCCTATTCTCCTCTTCTTTCTTCTTCCTCCTCCCTTTTTTCTACTGTGTAAGCTTCTTTCTCTTGCCATTCGGAGGAAACTAAATTGAGCAAAAATTTGAAAAATTTGAAAATTGTTGTACACGTTACACAGTCGACGTTCATTGAAAGACACGAGCGTACAAATATACGCCCCGTTGGTGCAACCAGGCCCTGAATTCTGAGAGTTGACGTTTTTAAAGTTAATTTGCCTTTTTACTGTGATTCATTTATGTTGGCCTATAACGAAAAAGACATAGACATACTTTTCAATTTTTTTTTCATCCAGATAGTGATAAGGTAAACCTGTGCGGTATCTATCTATCTCTCCACCTTTCACTGTTGCCACTCTTCAACGAAATGGCCGAGCTGCCAGACCGGGTTCCTACCTGCTTCCTGTGTCATGAAAAAGGCAAAAAGGTAACAGCAACGTCGCAGTGCCACACCTGCAGTCCCGTTGTATCCTTTTGCGATAAGCACAAGAACAAGCACTTGCAGGACAGAAGAAATGAACAACACGAAGTCCAAGACATTGTGACCGTTGCTGAAGGGGAAATGTGTCCTCGACATCATGGACACCAAATTATTTCTGTTTGTGCCGATCATGAAGAACTTATTTGTGGGCTTGACAACGATCACGCTCGCTGCGATATTATAGATCTACAAAATGAGGATGCAAGGCGTATTGCCGTAATCTTAAATGCCTCGAAGCAAAAAGAGAGACAAATGGAAGAAATTTTAGCTAACCTGGAACGAGAGAGAAATGAGTTGAACGAACATGTGGCTGAATTACAAAATACATTGTATCGGCGAACAAGAGTGATGTCTGCAGGCTGTCTTACCACTTTATGTTTCACAGTGCATAAAATATTCAAATATTACAAATAGGTTTGAGACATATGTTGTAGTAGTTTGAAAGTTGCCACCGAAAATTGTGTGATACATCGTTCATGTGGGACATTTATTAAAACTTACCTTAGCCTGCTGTTGTTGCAGTTTAGCACAGATTGAAACAAGAGTATCAACTGTTTATTTATTTTGTTATTATATATTTTCATTTTATGTTATTATTATTATGATTATTAATATTATTTATATTCATCTAAGGGCGCATTCCCATAGATTTTAGATCGATCTATCCCCGTGGGGAGTCTCACTAGATTACTGTCAGATAATCCGGCTTAAATGTCCGTCCCGCCTACTACAAGCTGTAAGAGGGTAATTAACTTTCGTGCCCGCTCGGCTGACAGCTATTTAGCGTGAACCCCCAGGGAGTTAGGTCGATCTTGTTTGGATCGATCTAATCTCTGGGAATGGGGTCTAAGACTATCGTGGGCAATATATGTATACTCGTAGAACAGCTCCAAGACTGCAGTGGTACAATGTAAATACCCTCTACCAGGTAAGGGCGACAGATTGATTTTCAACAGATATGCCTCTAGATAAATAGACAGTCATTTTGGTCTGATGTCTGATGTTTCAGCCAAAATGTCCACAATAATAACTGCGGCCCTGGTAGAGGGTACAGTGTTTTAATACGCTGGCGGTGCAGGATTTTGCACAAGGATGATATTTTTCCTCGTTTCGTTGAACATAAGTTAAATAGTAGACTAGGACGATTTTTCTATTACAAATAGCTCTGAGTGACGGAAAATTACATATTTTTTTATTGCTTTGCTTGTTATGCTTATGGAGCTTGGTGAGGGGGGGGGGGGCAGAGGAAGAAATTTCCGATCCTAAGGGCACCACTGTGTCATTGATTCGCTAACGAGTTTACCTTGTTGTACGTGTACATCCCAATCGCAAATAGTCAACGGACGGACACTTGTGTTATAATGGATAACGACCTTTCTAGAGAAAAAAAGCTTAACATCCACGTATATCATAAATTGCAATAAGTTTTTGTTTCTTTCTGTTCTGTATATTTTAATCACTGTTTCATGTTAAGCGGATTTATATTTTAGATTTTAATTAAGCTATTATATTTAACGTCGATGTTGAAAAATTCAAATTTATGTTACAAAGTATTTACGCAGTTAGGTTTTACGTCAGCTTATGACAAAATGTGGCGTTTAAAAAATTCATTTCAAATTGATGTGCCTATTGATGTGCCTATAGACAGGCATGCCCCCCTCCTACCGGGGGGGGCATGTGACGTCACATAATGATTTGCATGATGTCCGGATGTATAACAAATGTAGTCGTACAGGTTGCAGGGTGTGAATAAAGTTATGTTGGAAAGTAAATTTTAAGACGAGACTTGTGTATTACCTCTCGCTACAGATGATAACTGTTACGTTAATTATCTTTGTCACAAAGTTTATGCTAATGTAAAAGTTACCACTGCTAATCCGATATTCAAGGAAAGGAAAAGACTCACGGTCATGAAACCACTTATTTTTGCAACTTCCTAGAAACCGGTCTAGTTCATCAACAGATGCTGTTTTAATGAATTCACTATGTTAAAAAACAACAAAATATTGTTCTTGTTGTATTTTTCTCCTTTTTGTTCATTTACATGTATGTATTATTTCTCAAAAAAAAATCATGTATTGACACTCTTGCCATGAAGATGAAGATAAAAAATCCCATTTTTTAAATACTACAGACTTGACATTTAATATGGAATATTTCAGTTTCGAAGGTATGCCTAGGTAAAAATGCATTCTTTTTTCAAAAAACTCCGATCTCATATAAGATATGTGAATGGAGAAGTGTGTAGTCAGGTGTGTCGCTTCCAATTAACTGAATACCAGGTTAGTTGCGCTGCTGCATTATGTAATATGCAGGGATTTAATTGGGTAGTGCTCCTTTGGGCAGGTCAAATCTTGGCTTTGGCAAAGCATGGTTCTGTCAAAAAAGTATCCATATGTCGGCAACTACTGCATAGAAGAATTTGAAATTTTGCATGCAGGTGGTCGGTTTTGCAAGGTGTAAAATGAGCTATGCAGTGCTCTGCATATTTGTTTATCTGTGGCAGAATGGCGCGAAAAAGACAGACATTGCCAGACAGATAATTGCGCCAAACGAAACGGTCCGCACAGTTTTATAGAGTAATGCCCAGACTGATGTACCTACACAGAGGCCACAACCAACGTACTGAAATCTTACCACCAGGGTACAGGACCCACTGTCTGTCGGGATATGCTATTGCAACTAAACAAAAACCACCCAGTCCGTTCAGATTGAGGGGTAAATTGCCACCAAAACGCATTTTTCAAGGCCCTTAGCGAACACCAAACTGGTTTTAGCTGGGTAGAATACCAGACGACCTCAGGGGAACCCACTGTAAGCAGCAAAACATCGTTGTATGTTTCTCTAATGAATTGGGGACCCTGATCGTTTCTGAGTTGATCACTGAAACTTCGTGACTTTCTTTATTGAGGTCAGATTTCACCAGTACCGCTCAACCAGTCAAAACAGAGTTTACAGACATCCAGAAGAGGCCAACGACTAAGCGTGTGCCGCGTCCAAAGTGACTAAGGTCATTAACAGCGTCAGTAATTGGAGTGGATACCACATTGGTGCCAAAACACCAATGATGGTCATCCACGAAAACCTGAACCAGATGAAATAAAGGAATAATCTGAGAACCACTTGACTATCATTTGATAGGCTGCACCTTAGGAACAATTTTAGGTTGCACGGTGGAATTCCCGGTACACACATAGCACTTTTAATAGCAGATTACTTACAAAACCAAGGGAATGAGCAGCTACCTTGGTAATCAAAATCGCCATATTTGAACCACATAGACCATATGTGGGTAGGTCATTACTCGCCGAATCAATGGCCTACATGTCCTACAACAAAACTGGACCAAATTGGACAGATTTTGACCGATGCATGGAATGTTATCCCAGATTGAACTCTAAAAACCTAACCCAAGGAATGCCTTGCCACTTGAGAGCGCTGTTAGCAAACAGAAGAGGTCAAGCGTAACAGCGACCGTTACTGTGACTAGACACTGACATGGGGGTTCTTTGTGAGGCGTGTATCTCTTTTACAGAAAATAATTTGGAAAATATGGTGATCCAAAATATCTCTTTTAATTGTTGTCGTATGACATAGAATAGGCAATGTGTTTTTGTTTGCTTCTCTGGCGAATTCCATTAATGAACTGATGTCACAATGACATCAAAGAGATAATTAAAAGTTATTAAAACACGATTTTAATCCTTATTTTCATTTATCAGTCAGCAAAATAGAAAAAAACTGATGAAAAAGGTGCTTTATTCAATGTTTAATGAAGCACTTGTTTAATGTTTAACGGAGTCGTATCAGAATGACGTCTGCATCTATGAGCACTGTCCTGTTAACAGTTTACAACACAAGAAAAGGGCACGGCGTTTTGTATCGCAGCCCTGTGCTGTGTATAATACAGACGTTGCAATCTGACATGGCTATCATAGAAGACGACACTGGGTACGCTTCAGATAAGCATTTCTTTCAGGGGTGTTAACGTTTTAAACGTCGGAATTGGGAGATGTAATAAATATTTCAGGATAAAAATATGACTGTGTGGAATTTTTTAACCGAGGAAGAGTGCCTTTAACAAACATGCCAAACCGTGAAAAAAAAATCATACGCACGTCTTTGGTGACTTCACGACTACAAGTTCGGCAATTATAAAATAGTTGACGAGGACAGTTTAACTGAAATATTTAGAGGCAAAGGGATTGAAAAATTGTTTGATTTTGTATCGTTTCGACTCCTCCCCCCCCCCCCCCCCCCCCCCGATCCCGCATTTCTGTGTACAATTGTAGCTCTTTGAATACTACACTTTTCTCGTGTGTTGGAGCTTATTCAGAACAGCGGACTAACAGATCCGCGATCAAATATGGCCGACCTACTTGACTGCTTGTTTCGTAATCCAATCGGGAATTAAGCGGCAATCTTTTTAGCGGGTCGCCATATTTGATCCGCGGATCTCTTAGTCAGCTGTTCTGAATGCGCTCTTGGCTTTATGGTATTTAGGCCTAAATCTGCCACAAATGCCTAAAAACTGTTCGTGTTAGAATCGCCAACCGGTGGCCGACTTTCTGTAGATACATACATACAGTAAAATAGGCTGTACAGTTTAATAAGTAAATGCAATGCGTTACAAAATGTCCCATGGTAAAGTGAAAAAGGTATAGTGCCAAGAGTTCGATGACATGCATTCATTAATCATCAGTCCAGTTAGACAATTAGAATCAAGGTCCAGTTGAAAAGATTCCGAGTTACCGTTTTCTTCTAATCAGTTTGTTTCGATATGGCGCTGGAGTGTGTGTAAATATATAGGCATATATATATATCTATATATATATCAGTACTTCAGTATGATTATAGTGCATTGTGGGCTCAATTCCATGCCAACCAGCTGGCGCAAGTGTGCGAGAAAGATCAAGTACATAAAGTAAAACAGTCCAGTTGGAACCTAAGTCCATTTGGAAACGTTCCAACTTACCGTTTTTCACTAATCAGTTTGTTTCCATATGGCGCTGGAGTATATATATATATATATATATATATATATATATATATATATATATATATATATATATCGATGACATGCGTTCGTTAATCATCAGTCCAGTTAGACAATTAGAATCAAGGTTTAGTTGGAAAGATTCCAAGTTATTGTTTTCCACCAATCAGTTTTTTTTTCGATATGGCGCTGGAGCGTGTGTAAATATATACGATTAGAATGCATTGTGGGCTCAAATTCACGCCCATCAGCTGACACAAGTGTGCGAGAAAGATCACGTAGTAAGATCTAGTAAAGCAGGAGCACATGCAGTTTCACCATATGATAGCAATTTCTTTTTTTAAACAAGAGCGACTGACTGGCTAAATACTATACTTTTCTGAGCGGCAGTTCCGTGTATGTCAGTTCGATCTGACACCCCTGGTGCTATGCAGGGAAAAGACGTGGTAAGTTTGATTTTCATGAAAGATTGCATCATTGGAATAGTGCAACCAAAGAAACCAGGATTCTGAACGTTGACGTTTAAAACCTAGATAACATTTACACGGGCGCTGTGCGATGAAATTGTCTGTACGATTTTTTTTTAGTTTTTTGAAACCGCAAGGAGCTAAGGGGTACGCCGAGTAGCCTCTGTCTACATTACATGGCCAATAGACATAATGAGAGCCTTCTCGCATGCGTTCACATGAAAAATCTGAATTCTAATAACCTAAAAATCCATTGACGGTATCTAGTGATCACGGTCTGTGCTCTGAATACCCGCGGCGTAATTTAGCTAGCAGAGCGAGCGAATTACTTCCAAAGCTGTAATTAAATCTCGGCTGCGCTCGGAGGAAATTGTGATACCTGTACGCATGCGCAGAGAGAAAGAAAATGACGGTCGCGGTTGCTTGGAAAAATGTGTTTGTCGATTTTGTGCAACAACAAGACGAAGAAGATGAGGTCCGTATACACACGACAGATATGAGTGCAAACTGACGAAATCCACAGTTTAGAGATAGAACTGGGCATGCGTCCAGGGCTCTGTATCTCGAAAGGTTCACTATGTTGCGCACGTGCGCAAGCGTCTCGATTCCATGGCCCTGTATCTCGAAATAGAATAGGTTATGGAATCGAGACACTTGCGCACGTGCGCAACATAGCGAACCTTTCGAGATACGGAGCCCAGGCGTCAGAATCTCCTCCGAGCGCAGCCGATAATTAATTACAGCTTTGGAAACGACTCGCTCGCGCTTCTAGTTAATTACGCCGCAGGGTATTCAGGGCACGGCCACCGTCTACCTCCGCTCAATGCCGTACGAAAAGGGTAAATTACGGGCAGTATACGTGCACCGTACGGTCATCGCATTTCAAATGAATCTATGCTTGAGTGATTTAGCGTGATTCATTTATGTTGGCCTAAAACGAAACAGACTTACTTTTCTTTTTTTTTATCCAGATAGTGATAAGGTAAACCTGTGCGGTAACTATCTATCTCTCCAATTTGTGCTGTTGCCACTCTTCAACGAAATGGCCGAGCTGCCGGACCGAGATCCCATCTGTTATCTGTGTCATGTAAAAGGCAAAAACGTAAAAGCAACGTCGCAGTGCCACACCTGCAGTCCCGTTATATCCTTTTGCGCTAAGCACGCGAGCAGGCACTTGCAGGACAGAATAAATGAACATCACGAAATCCAAGACATTGTTACCGAAGCTGGAGGAGAAATGTGCCCTCGACATGGACGCCAAATCATTTCTTATTGTTTCGATCATGGAGAAGGGATTTGTGCGATTGACCACAATCACACTCACTGTGAGGTGATAGATCTGCAAACTGAGGACGTTAGGCGTATTGCTGTATCCGTTAATGCCTTTAACGATTTACCTGAATCACAAAATAAGAATTCTAAATTGTATTGGCTGGCTGGCTTTCTTGCCATTGCATGTGCCACAGCGTTAACATTGCTTAAATAAGCAAACATTTCAAATAGCTTTGAAACACATCAGATTAAGAACTTCTTCAAATATATTGGTATAATTTGAAAGTTGCCTGTATTCCAACCACCGAAAATTGATTTGATACATCGTTCATGTAGGACATTTATTAAAACTTGCCTTAGCCTGCTGTTGTTGCAGTTTAGCATAGATTGAAACAAGAGTATCAATCACTTATTTTGTTTTCATTTTCATTTTATGTTTTAATTTGTTATTATTATAACATGTTATTATTATTATTATTATTATTATTATTATTATTATTATTTGTTTATACTCTATATCTGCATCTAAGACCGCATTCACAACGAGTTGAGCCAGGCTTTACAAATCCTGGGGACTAAATATGGCAGACGTACATGAAAGAAAAACAGCCTAAACTTTTAATAGTCTCTCCGCCTCTCACACGCCTCCCCACACGTCATCCCTGCGGGGGGACAGTCATTGAATCTCGGCTCCATTGGGACGACACATGGGGAGGCGTGTGTGAGGCGGAGAGACTATTAAAAGATAAGGCGGGTTTTTTTCATGTACGTCCGCCATATTGAGTCCCCAGGATTTGTAAAGCCTGGCTCAACTCGTTGTGAATGCGATCTAAGACTATCATAGGCTATTTATGTATACTAGTAGAACAGCTTCAAGACTGTAGTGGTAAATACGCGAGAGGTGCAGGATTTTGCACAAGGATGATGTTTTTCCTGGTTTCGTTGAACATATGTTAAATAGTCGACTGGGATGATTTTTCTATTACAAGTAGCTCTGAGGGAGGAAAAATTACATGCTTATTATTGCTTTGCTTGTTATGCTTATGGGGCTTGGTGGTGGGGGGAGGGGGGGGCAGAGGAAGAAATGTTCGATCCTAAGGGTGTCACTGCGTCCTTGATTCTCTAACGAGTTAACCTTGTTGTACACCCCAGTCGCAAAATAGTCGACGGACGGACGCTTGTGTTATAATGGATAACGACCTTTCTAGAGAAAAAAAGCATAGCATCCACGTATATCATAAATTGCAATAAGTTTTTGTTTCTTTTCTGTTCTGTATATATTATCGCTGTTTCATGTTAAGCAGATTTATATTTTAGATTTTAATTAAGCTATTATATTTAACGTCGATGTTGAAAAATTCAAATTTATGTTACAATGTTTTTACGCAGATAAGTTTTAGGTCAGCTTATGACAAAATGTGGCGTTTAAAAATTCATTTCAAATTGATGTGCCTATTGATGTGCCTATAGACAGGCATGTCCCCCTCCTACCCGGGGGGGGGGGGCATGTGACGTCACATAATGATTTGCATGATGTGCAGAGGTATAACAAATGTAGTCGTATGGGTTGCAGCGTGTGAATAAAGTTATGTTGGAAAGTAAATTTTAAGACGAGACTTCTGTATTACCTCTCGCTATTGATCATAACGGTTGCGTTAATTATCTTTGTCACAAAGTCGACGCTAATGTAAAAGTTACCACTGCTAATCCGATATTCAAGGAAAGGAAAAGACTCACGTACGTGAAACCACTTATTTTTGCAACTTCTTAGAAACTTGTGATTCATCTTTTAGCCTGGAGCTAGACGTCTTTCACTGCTCTAGTCTGGTCCTCAAATCAGATTTGGATCCTAAACAGACGTTTTTCACTTGGATGTCCTCTTTTAGAACAGGTGGCGACCTCTTTTGCCTGCTGTGCAGACGACGGAAAAGAGCTCGCGCGAGCTTTTGGGTCCGCTTCTCGTGTGGACTGTCAAAAGCTCATTTTGCGGCAAGGCACAGAATCGTTTGAATTTCTCGAAAAACTGTTGTCCAATAAATTTTAATATCTATAAAGATGCGTCTGTAATTTTATACTTTAAAATCGTTCGTAGTTCGCCGATAGATCGTTCATATAGAGGAATATTCAAGGGCTTAATGGACTCTTCTTTCATTTCTCTATGGCATCAAGTTGTCAACTCTTTTAAGTCACCAAAAATCTCTCAAATTTATATCCTGCCTTATTATCACACACACTGCATGTATTTGGAAATCTCATACGAATACAACGTAGATGTTTTTGTTTTCCTCCTTGTAGCGGACCACGAGTAAGAAAGACGAAGAGTCATCGTTGGATATTTAAATGCTGTCTATTCACGCAGTGTGCTGAACCATTACTGGTTACTGAGCTGAGTTGAAATGAACTGAAAAAGAAAATATACATTGATACACTAAGAGAAATGTAACAAACCAAATGATACGTACTACTAAATATACTAAATAAATCTACTAAATTGGTCTAGCTTAAATTATGTGTTCTTATATTAAAAAATCAATATTTACACAAGTTATACTTCACTAGTTATTTAATTGCAAACACAATATCCATTCCGTTATCCGCTGTCAACTGGCTGCCCAGAGCCGGTCATGACCATCTGAGCTGTTACTGCAATTTATTAATAACATAAAAATACTTGTACGCACTGTTCATGAAAATGCCACACCCATAACAACATACACTTTCATAAACGCAATGCCAATAGGCCTTCAAAGCTGATTCTAATTATGAAAAACGCGAACTGTAATCAAAATTTAAATCACACAAAGATACATCTCAATAAAGTAACATCTAAATTATACTATAATAAATAAACTTATACACAAGCTACATGTAATATCAAACCATACCTTTACTCTGCCAGTAAGTAATAAATGACCGACCAGAGCACGTGCGACATCGCCTTTTTTACAATTGACCATATGAATTATTGAACACATGTTACCTAATTGAGCAGTGTTAGTAGTTCCTCATCTAACACAATCTGAACAAACATAAGAACATCGTGGAAATAAAGATGAAATTAATAACTTAATAATAATAATAGGCCTATATATAATTTTTGCCGTGTTGGCAACACTCCTTATGCAACCATTTTTCGGAAGAAATAAACCGATTTTTGTTTCCCCTGTCTTTTAATAATAAAATTTCCTAAAGGACGTCCTATAGGGCTCCATAGGAATCCTACATAACTCTAGAAGAATTCTATCGGACGTCTTATCAGATTGCTATCTGGGGCATATGTCCCGTAGGATCCTATACAATTTCGGGCCAATTTCCCATAATGTGTCCTATAAAGGAAATTTCAGGAAGTAGAACTCACTCTTAATTGGTAAAAATGTAATTTTACAAATAAGATATAACACCACTACGATGAACTAAAGGTTTAGTTCGTTCTTCGTAGCGCAATTTCGTTTACTAATGAAGTATGGATGTGAACAAACCAGGGGTCGACAGAGATTTTTTTAAAGATGGCCTTGGTAATACTGCACATTGCTCCACTTTCACAAGTCAACTTAAAAGTTCCCAAAAAGGCAATGTGACGAACAAATTAGTTCATTTGCAATAAATAAATAAATAAATAAATAAATAAATAAATAAATAAATAAATAAATAAATAAAGTGAAATAACAAGTTTCGATACATATGAGCTCAATTTCTACTTGACGGTTTGGGCCTATATTTCACAAAAATATCATAAGTTAGAATAGCGGATAATAAAGTAATGATGTATGTAGTTACTAATACGTGCTTTGTGCTTAGTTGTTTGTAATACCTGTCAGATGATAAAACTATATGATCCTTTGTAACATAGAAATTCAATCATCCTCTTTCTACCGATTTATACATCGCAATCGTTGAAAAACTTACAGCGGTTTTCGATTGCGTGGCAGCTTACTTTCTTATTCAGAAGTTTGAAAATTTCGCCCAAACTTCAAATTCGTTGAGGCGCGTATTGCAAACATATATTAGAGAGGAATGCGGAGGAAATTACTTTTTAGTGTGATGGGACAGGAAAGAAATGAAGAGAAATGTTGGTATGTGAGATAAATAAAGAGCCTGTCTCCTAACAGTGGCCTATGTAAAGACGTCCGCTTACGAATCAAGTAACAAGATGATACAGGTATTACAGGCCTAGGAAAACATGCATTGTTTTCAATATATCTTTCACTTGTTCACATCATTTCTGCAACCATGTAATTCATTTCATTATTTTTCACTGCGTTCATCAACAGATGCTGTTTTGAATAAATTCACTAAAATATAATTCTTGTTGCCCCCTCCCCCCCCCCCCACACACACACGCACACACACTTCGCGCGCGCCTGCCTTCCAGGGTTACGATTATCACTCCAAGTAAGGATCAATCGATCAATCTGCTTTATTGATGAGGGGAAGATGGATATCTCGTATTTACCTGTTTTTAACTCGTTTACAGTGACAACTTATTTCTTTCTTCTCAGGGCCGTAGCCAGCAATTCCAAAGGGGGGGGGGGTTCTTTTCCTGAAAAAGTGGACCTTTTACCATATAATTTCCATGTACCTAGGTCAAATTTTACCCAGAGTGGACCTTTTTCCAGCGAAAAGGGGGGTTCTTTCGAACCCCCCTGGCTACGGGCCTGCTTCTTATCCCAGGAACTACGGTATGTTACGCCTACCCCCCTGCATTAGGGAGTCATTGCTATGGTGATTGCATATCCTTGGATTTAAACTGTATAATTCGTAGTGGGTTCAAGCTTTTTATACCCCTTTTTTCAAACATTTATATGTTATTTTATGTATTAATAGGTGACCGAGATTCTCTGTTGATTCTAGAGTTTTATACCAATTTTCATATATTTGAACGCAGTGTAGGACTACTGCAAATAAAAACGAAACAACTTGAGTGAAATGTCCTATTTATAATTTGATAGCTTGATTTTAAACATGTGCAGTGTACCTATGTTTACATGTTATATTTATGAATCTGAAGATTTGATTCGATATTTTATGTATTTCTTTCTTTTTTTCTTTTATTGTGGTGTCAGGAAAGGAGTCATTAGAACTTACAGGAGATCGTGTTGTAAAAACGATGCAGATAGCATCGGCGTGTAGGGAATCTGCCGTGGGAGGAAAATTATAGAACTCAACAAAAACAACTTTTTTTCTGTTATATAATGAATGTATGTGTAAACCATCCTTCTGCATTTTTAAAGAAAAGTGTCCTCGCTAAGGTAACTGCATAACGTACAATTGAAACGATATCACTTGAAATGTGCTTACGGGTATCATCCTGTACTATCCCGGGTTGTTTTTTATTTGTGCAGGTTCTTAATTTGCGGAAAATTTATATTAACACACCTGTGCCTAAAACTTTCGCCTTTGTGTGGTTTTCAGCAAAAAAGTTTTATTGACAGGTTTTTGAGCTAATGATTGCGAAAAGATCACGATAGTGTGACATGAAATGAATATTTATCACTCAAAATTAGAACCGTAACACTTGAATTGCAATTAAGTTTTAAAATACGTTTATATTCGTGTAGAAATGAGACCAATGGTACGCCTTCATGTTTGTGTGGTTTTTAGTTTTCTTCAAAAGTATTTTATGTACATGTTTTTCATGCTAAAGAATTGCTTAAGGCAGACGTCTTTCGGTCGTGTTAATGCTTATGAAAAAAATGTAAAGACTTAAAATATAAATATTTAAAAACAAATATTTTATTTTGAAAAAAGAAAACTTTAAAAATGCTTGTTACAGGATATTTTAAGGAGAGTTTATAATCCAACAAAGTTGAAGTTTATAAAGGAAAAATTAAGTTTAGATTCTAATATCTACATTTCATGAAATGGTGTTACAAATGTTGACACGGAAGCCATATTGTAAAATTAATGTAAAAGAATAATTGAGATTGATTATACAATGCTGAATATGTTGAGAAAAAAGTTCAAAATATTTTCCTTAATCTCACAAGGTGAAACGTGACTGATAATACATTTTCTTAACCGCAACGGAAAATGTTGTTTTCATAAACATTTAGATCCTTGATAATTAGTTCCTGACAGAAATGATGCCTGGCCTGCTGATTAACTAATTAATCACCGGTTTGCATTTTAATTTACCTTTCCAAAGTGAATAGAAGTCGCGTCAACTATTCAGAACTGTACATTCAAGATCACGACCAAGATCTGAGACGACGGTTCTTTGCTCTAAGAGTAAATATTGAAGAAGGGAAGAAGATGCAAGGCCAAATGCCCGTTGCCATTTTTCTTTGCTTGATAGCTGTATGGGGTTCCAGCGAAGGTAAAAATAAGAGGCTGAGAAGAGTTTTTCTCTTAATCGCGAGGGAACGATTTGTTTACTTAATGCTTTGCTAATGTTAGAATACAATTGTCAAACTTTCTCAAATGCGCACATTTTTTACATCGCATTAATGAATGTTTCCAAGAAAAGATCAGTTTCAGTAGAGTCATTTGTAAAGCTAACGCTTTTAATGATAAAATATTAGTACGTTTTCCTGACCATATTAATTTTTCTATTAATTTTTAAAAATGAAGCGTTCTTAAAATGTTCTTCAGTCAAATTTGCAGTAATATCTTTTTTAAAATTTTTTTACAAAACGCCAGCATCAAAATGCGCGTACTTCTATTGTATTAACAAGTATAACACAACAAAGATTTAATAAATATTTTTGTTGTTTTCTATTCCTAGCCGTAACCGGGATCTTCGACTGTGACAGCAATGATTACCAATACAATTCCTGTTGCACGGGAGTCCGAGGTATTTCAGCCAGCGTGATGACAAAGAGGTCAAGCGCCGAGTGCAATATGGGCAACTCGTTCGCTTTATATGGCTGTAATCTGTGGGTATACCACGGTTGCAGAGCCCGCTTCTACGTCAACTTCGACTGTCAAAGTATGAGAACGAGTAAGTTGCATTTCATTTATAATTTATGTGCCAGTGCCTGTTATATCAAGAAAAAATCAGAAACGGCTTATGTGCTATTTTCCAGGTTTTTTTTTTTTCTTTTAGGCCTTACCATGTGTCGATGTTTTTTTTTTTCAAATGTACAAGATGTCACAAAAGGATAACACTTTCTCTCTTGTAACATGCTTGTTAGAAAAATACCACAAATGGTACTCAGTATCTTCTTTTTTTATTATTTGTCAAAGAGTGCGGGGACCTTTTATTTTTTTAAAAATCAAAGTCTGGTTTAACACATTTATGACAGTTCCTAATTATATTTTATTTTTTCAATAAACATAATTTTCTCCTTCCGCTTCTGAAAAATATTTTTAAATATTGTTAAAACATCTGCCTAATGTACCAAGATGTACCAAACTTTATCCCATCAAATTAAAATTAGAATCACTTTTTTACAGTAAGTTCCACTTGTAGTAGCTATAGTGACCAATACGCCCAGTGCCCAATCAGTGGAGTCGTTACATCCATGTATGTGGTCACGAAGCACTCCAGTGCCAGCTGTGTCTACAACACAAGCTTTGGTTTCCTTGGCAACAAGATCTGGGTAGACAAGGGATGCAAGGCCACGTTCGCTGTCCACTACTGCGCTGACTCGAGGTGTTGTTAATCAGTCTACCTTTAGTACTGAAGTCCATCGTATTTGATTACGTTTGAATTCGTATTTGATTAAGTTTGGACTGTAAAGGCCAGTCGAGCATCTAACTTTCACCTTTCATTAGCCGCAAGTTGAAATCTTTAAAAAAAAAAAAAAAAAAAAACAGGAAATTCTCATTATTGGCACATCTCTTGATAGTAGTTTTGCTATTTGGTTTTACTTTTAACGAGCTTAAAATATACTGCCGATTTAGTACTAGTATATAACAGTTNTGGCTACGGGCCTGCTTCTTATCCCAGGAACTACGGTATGTTACGCCTACCCCCCTGCATTAGGGAGTCATCGCTATGGTGATTGCATTACCTTGGACTTAAACTGTATAATTCGTAGTGGGTTCAAGCTTTTTATACCCTTTTTTCAAACATGTACGTGTTATTTTATTTACTAACCGAGATTCTCTGTTGATTCTAGAGTTTAATACCAATTTACATATATTTGAACGCAGCGACGGACTACTGCAAATAAAAACAAAACAACTCGAGTGAAATGTCTTATCTATAATTTGATAGCTTGATTTTAAACATGTGCAGTATACCTATGTTTACATGTTATATTTATGAATCTGAAGATTTGATTCGATATTTTATGTATTTCTTTCTTTTTTTCTTTTATTGTGGTGTCAGGAAAGGTGTCATTAGAACTTACAGGAGATCATGTTGTAAAAGAGATGCAGATAGCATCGGAGTGTAGGGAATCTGCCGTGGGAGGAAAATTATAGAACTCAACAAAAACAACTTTTTTTCTGTTATATAATGAATGTATGTGTAAACCATCCTTCTGCATTTTTAAAGAAAAGTGTCCTCGCTAAGGTAACTGCATAACCTACAATTGAAACGATATCACTTGAAATGTGCTTACGGGTATCATCCTGTACCAACCCGGGTTGTTTTTTATTTGTGCTGGTTCCTAATTTGCGTAAAAATTAATATTAAACACCTGTGCCTAAAACTTTCGCCTTTGTGTGGTTTTCAGCAAAAAAGTTTTATTGACAGGTTTTTGAGCTAATGATTGCGAAAAGATCACGATAGTGTGACATGAAATGAATATTTATCACTCAAAATTAGAACCGTAACACTTGAATTGCAATTAAGTTTTAAAATACGTTTATATTCATGTAGAAATGAGATCAATGGTACGCCTTCATGTTTGTGTGGTTTTTTGTTTTCATCAAAAATATTTTATGTACATGTTTTTCATGCTAAATTATTGCTTAAGGCAGGCGTCCTTCGGTCGTGTTAATGCTTACGAAAAAAAATGTAAAGGCTTAAAATATAAATATTTAAAAACAAATATTTTATTTTGAAAAAAGAAAATTTTAAAAATGCTTGTTACAGGATATTTTAAGGAGAGTTTATAATCCAAAAAAGTTGAAGTTTATAAAGGAAAGATTAAGTTTAGATTCTAATATCTACATTTCATGAAATGGTGTTACAAATGTTGACACGGAAGCCATATTGTAAAATTAATGTAAAGGAATAATTGAGATTGATTATACAATGCTGAATATATGTTGAGAAAAAAAGTTCAAAATATTTTTCTTAATCTCACAAGGTGAAACGTGACTGATAACACATTTTCTTAACCGCAACGGAAAATGTTGTTTTCATAAACATTTAGATCCTTGATAATTAGTTCCTGACAGAAATGATGCCTGGCCTGCTGATTAACTAATTAACCACCGGTTTGCATTTTAATTTACCGTACCAAAGTGAATATAAGTCGCGTCAACTATACAGAACTGTACATTCAAGATCACGACCAAGATCTGAGACGACGGTTCTTTGCTCTAAGAGTAAATATTGAAGAAGGCAAGAAGATGCAAGGCCAAATGCCCGTTGCCATTTTTCTTTGCTTGATTGCTGTGTGGGGTACCAGCGAAGGTAAAAATAAGAGACTGAGAAAAGTTTTTCTCTTAATCGCGAGGGAACGATTTGTTCACTTAATGCTTTGCTGATATGTTAGAATACAATAGTCAAACTTTCTCAAATGCGCACATTCTTCACATTGCATTAATGAATGTTTGCAAGAAAAGATCAGTTTCAGTAGAGTCATTTGTAAAGCTAATACTTTTAATGATAAAATATTAGTACGTTTTCATGGCTATATTTGTTTTAATATTTGTTTTAAAAAATGGAGCGTTCTTAAAATGTTCTTCATTCAAATTTGCAGTAATATCTTTTTTTTTTCTTTTTTTACAAAACGCCAGGATCAAAATGCGCGTACTTCTATTGTATTAACAAATATAGCACAACGAAGATTTAATAAATAGTTTTGTTGTTTTCTATTCCTAGCCGTTACCGGGATCTTCGACTGTGACAGCAATAATTACCAATACAATTCCTGTTGTACGGGGGTCCGAGGTATTTCAGCCAGCGTGATGAAGAAGAGGTCAGTCTCCGACTGCAATATGGGCAACTCGTTCGCTTTATATGGCTGTAATCTGTGGGTAAACCACGGCTGCAGAGCCCGCTTCTACGTCAACTTCGACTGTCAAAATATGAGAACGAGTAAGTTGCATTTCATTTATTATTTATGTGCCAGTGCCTATTATATCAAGAAAAATTCAGAAACGGCTTATCTGTTAGTGTCCAGTTTTTTTTTTTTTTTTTTTTTTTTTAGGCCTTACCAACTGTCGATGTTTCTTTTTTTTTTCGATCTTTCAAATTTACAGAATATCACAAAAGGGATAACACTTTCTCTCTTGAAACATGCTATATAGAAAGGTACCACAAATGTTACTCATAATCTTCGTTTTGTATTGATATTTGTCACAGAGTGCGGGGACCGTTTATTTTTTTTTTAATCAAATTCTGGTTTAACACAGTTAAGACAGTTCCTAATTTTAATTTTTTTCAATAAACAAAATTTTACCTTTCGTATCGTTGAAAAAAAAATTGAACATCTGCCTAAAGTACCAAAAAGTACCAAACTTTATCCCATCAAATTAAAATTACAATCACTATTTTTACAGCAAGTGCCACTTGTAGCAGCCATGGTTACACATACGCCACATGTCCAATCAGTGGAGTCGTTACTTCCATGTATGTGACCACGAAGCACTCTGTTTCCAGCTGTGAATACAACAAAAGCTTTGGTTTCCTTGGCAACAATATCTGGGTAGACAAAGGATGCAGGGCCACGTTCACTGTCCACTACTGCGCTGACCCGAAGTGTTGTTAATCGGGCTACCTTTACTACTGAAGTCCATCGTATTTGATTACGTTTGAATTCGTATTTGATTAAGTTTGGACTGTAAAGGCCAATCAAGCATCTAACTTTCACCTTTCATAGCCTAAGTTGAAATCTTAACAATATTTAAAAATCCCGGCAATTCTAATTATTGACACATTTTTTCATAGTAGTTTTGCCATTTGGTATTACTTTTAGCGAGCTAAAAAATATATTGCCGATTTAGTACTAGTATATAACAGCTACTTCTGTATAAAAATGAAATATTCATCTCGGTTGAAATTAGATAATAAAGATGGACGTAACTGATATTAGCCTTTTGTTTTAAAAGACATCAACCCAGACATTCTAAATTTTGTATTTCTTTTAAGAATGAGAGTTGTAAAAAATCGCAATAACCTGAAAACCAAAAACTGGCTTGTATATGACACAATATAAGAATTAGTAAATATTCTCGTCGCTTCATTTTTAAAAACGTTGTGTTAAATCGGTAAGATACTTCCCCCTCGGATTGGAGCTGATGTGATTGACATATACATCAGCTCCAATCCGAGGGGAAAGTATTCAGGTCAAATAGCCAGGGCATAAAGGCTTGTGTTCGTTGCTCTCTTTCTTGTTTTTTTACCAGATTTTTACAGATATTTCTGTCTATTCACTATTTGTACAGAGTATGCGCATGTGTATTTGAATCATTTAGTAAATTAATTAAATTTATTAAACTGTCCTACGCGGACACGGACCTTAAAAAGACCAAAAATTACCCAGCGTCTTCAAGCCAACAATTTCTTCCCGTTTACAGCAACAGACAATTTTTTTCTTTAAAGTTTTCTACAGCCTGCTCTCTGTCCTTGCAGTCAGAGTTCTAGCTCTGTAATCAATTGTTGACATTTATCAACATACATGTACATATATCTATAGGGGATACCCTATAGGGACATTACTTCTTGTTAAACCGGTGTAACGAAACTGAGGGTTCGCGCAACAGAAAGTTCGCCCTCCATTTAGTTATAATGGTTAGGGTTAGCCTGATCTAAGTGGGTCAAAATCTAAGGCAAGATTAAAAAGTAATTGAGATTTTTAGACTTTGTTCGATGATATTGTTCATAAGGCCGTTCTAAAATCTTCTGTAAAAATACTTAAATGATAAATCAATACTAGGTCAATAATAAAAATAATAATAATCAATGGTATAAACTCTTGAATCAAAGGAATGAAGTTTTTTAGTATATAGGCAGTTTTTGGCCCAAGTTTATAATTCCTAATTGAAAGGACAGGTTTCTTTCAACTTGTTTCAAACATCTACTCCACTTTTTCCAGAGTCCCGTTAGTACCATTCAATACAACTTGATCACCTGAAACAGTGACAATCCTGGGTAATAGAACAGAAATTCAACATGACCATAACACATCAAAGAAGGCCAAAAATGAAAAATAAATAAATAAATAAAATAAATAGATAAAAAAATAAATGCTAAAAACTGGTATATCGAAAATAGTCATGATTTTAACTGATTTAAACTGAAATAAAACTTGCAGTCAAACCCCCATTATTACATCCATCTAAAAAACAGGAAAATCCGCTTAATTTATTTTCATTTATGAGTTGAGAATGTTGTTGACTATTTATTAAAACGGAATGAAAAGGTGCGCATACAGATCAGTTTTCTTGAAATCAAACAGCAAAAATTGGTTAAAACTCTATAGAGATGACCGATGTACAATGAGAAGAGTGTCTCCTATTTACAATGTCAATTCACAATGACAAAAGGAATGGCACAATGCATCAGTTTCTTTACCTATGGCAAAAAGATGAGTGGCTTTTGGAATGTTGACCACACACGGAAGACCATATTCTCTGGCAACCACAGCTCCTGGGAAATGCAAATATTATTTGTGAAGGAAAGAATATTAATAGAGTTCTGAGACAACCAAATGTGAAGTTTTCTTTGTAGGTATCATATATGGAAATCAAGAAACTTACAGTTTGGTGGTGTTACAAGAATTTTGATTTCAGTGGGCACTGCCAGTAAACTCAATTACAATGGCTTTGAGCAATATAATACAAAGAATAAGGGATGGTAATGATTCGATCTTTCCAATGGGGAATAATTACCAATTTTGGAATTGGAATTGGAATTTGGATTCCAAATATTATAATTATTTCTATGTAGTATATATGGTGCTTTTACTGTATAGAAAAGAATGTATAGTAACCTGCTTTTCAATTTTGTTGTTAACTCTCAATACTTAAAAAGATATATGACTTGAAAAAAAATAGTGTCTGTAAAATACACAATTTTCCCCATCAAAAACAATAACATCCAACACAGTCTGCTGATCGAGACAGCTCAGTGCTAAGATAAGCTGTCCCCAGTGAACTGGAAACGCACCCCATGTGGGTGCATACCATGTGAAAGGAGTCCTCCCAGTTCAGTTACCAGTCCTGATATAAGTGGGAAGTAAGGAGACCATCCCACATCTGTGTAGGGCACTATCAGGATGTCACCAGGCTGAAAAAAAGGACATATCTTACTAAATTGTCAAATGAACAGAAATTGTAATAAAAACGTCCTATTTGTGTCAAAGTAATTTTTTCTTCCTAAGGAATTTTGAATGGAAAAAAAAGATCACAGGGCATACAAAAAATATGTCCAATTTTCAAAAGCATTTCTTACCAAAAAGAGTATTTGATATTCTCTTTTACTTCAATACTCTCCCTTTAAAAGAGAAGAAATATAATTGAATTTTTTTAAATAAAGGGAAGAAAAGAATGAATAAAACTGCTCCCCAAAATGGAACTTAGTACCAGTGTGATAACCCCTACCTGAATTTGGCTTGCTTCCTGCAGAGAGGTGACCACCCTAGCTGTCCCCCGGACCACACCTTGACTGACCGGCAGACCTAAAATTAGAAAATGTAGGTCGATTTACATGTATTTCTATGGCAAATGTCTACAAGATTATATCTTGCCAACCATAAACACCGTTCACACTGAAGAAATTTAAACATATAACCAAAAATCCAACCTTTTTAAAAGTAATTTATATTTGGTGTATCATTTATTTCTTCTGACCTTTAAGAGCAACTGATGTCACAACAGAATCATTTTCTGTCACTTCTTCTATCTAAAAATGTAAATATATGTGCATAAAAACTCAGGCATGTCATTCACATTGCCAATGTCAAAGATTTCATGCTTTGCAACATCTAAATTTAGAACAAATCTGAATATAATTTTATTCTTTCAATTTACAATTCATGCATTTATTTTGATGCAAAGAAATAAAAATATTATAACTCCCTTTGCAGTTTTCTAAGCAAATAGAGTACTGTGTTATAAGTGTATCAAAACTTTCAATTCATAGAAGAAAGTAAATTCTCTATAGTTCTCTGACTATTTTAAGTTCATATACACAGTATTTACAGCATATATTTGGAACTATACACATACGCAGCATGGTTATGCTTATGGGGCTTGGTGGTGGTTGGGGGGGGGGGGGGGCAGAGGATGAAATTTCCGATCCTAAGAGTGTCACTGCGTCCTTGATTCTCTAACGAGTTTACCTTGTTGTACATGTACATCCCAATCGCCAAATAGTCGACGGACGGACACTTGTGTTATAATGGATAACGACCTTTCTAGAGAAAATAACAGCATAGCATCCACGTATATCATAAATTGCCATGCGTTTTTGTTTCTTTCTGTTCTGTATATTTTAATTTATGTTTCATGTTAAGCGAATTTATATCTTAGAATTTAAGCTATTATATTTAATGTCGATGTTGAAAAATTCAAATTTATGTTACAATGTATTTACGCAGATAAGTTTTACGTCAGCTTATGACAAAATGTGGCGTTTAAAAAATTTGTTTCAAATTAAGATGTGCCTATAGACGGGCGTGCCCCCCCCTCCTGCGGGGGGCATGTGACGTCACAATGATTTGCATGATGTGCGGAGGTATAACATATGTAGTCGTACAGGTTGCAGCGTGTGAATAAACTTATGTTGGAAAGTGAATTTTAAGACGATACTTCTGTATTACCTCTCGCTACTGATGATAACGGTTACATTAAAGATGCATACAAAGTCAATTTTTTGTCACAAAAACCAACCAAATGCCAGCATATAGTTTCAAGTAGTATAACTAAGAGAATTACCAAAAGGCATTGTATAATTTCACCCGTAAATGATGTTTGAACAGATTTTTCTGCTGGCATTCTAAGCTGTATGTCAATGGGGCAGGAAAATAGGTCACGGAAGTAGGTTAAATTTACAACCAAAAATTTAAAGAAAGGAGCAGTCTGAAGGTCTTTTTATGGCAGATCGAGTGATCTATTCAGTTTATCCCTAGGCATGTCGAATTTATTTGAGTCATATAAGAATCTAGTAGAAGTGGTTTACATGTGTTACTGGGAATCCACGCTCCAACGATGCTCGGTTCGTATGTACCTTTAATTACCTTTGTCACAAAGTCACTGCTAATCCGATATTCAAGGAAAGGAAAAGACTCACGTTCGTGAAACCACTTATTTTTGCAACTTCCTAGAAATCTGTGCTTCATCTTTTAGCTCGGAGCTATACGTCTATCACGGCTCTATTCTGGTCCTCAAATCAAATTTAGTCCCTAAACAGACGTCTTTCACTTGGATGTCCTCTTTTAGAACAGGTGGCGACCTCTTTTGCCTGCTGCGCAGACGACGGAAAGGAACTCGCGCACGCTTTAGGGTCCGCTTCTCGTGTGGACTGTCAAGAGCTCTTTTTGCGGCAAGACACATGATCGTTTGAATTTCTTGAAAAAACTGTTGTCCAATAAATTTTAATATCTATAAAGATACGTCTGTAATTTTATACTTTAAAATCGTTCGTAGTTCGCCGATAGATCGTTCATATAGAGGAATATTCAAGGGAAATGGACTCTTCTTTCATTTCTCCACGTCATCAAGTTGCCAACTCTTTTAGGTCACCAAAAAGCTCCAAATTTATATCCTGTCTTATTATCACATACACTGAATGTATTTGGAAATCTCATATGAATACAACGTAGATGTTCTTGTTTTCCTCCTTGTAGCGGACCACGAGTAAGAAAGACGAAGAATCATCGTTGGATATTTAAATGCTGTCTATTCACGCAGTGTACTGAACCGTTACTGGCAACTGAGTTAAAAGGAACTGATCTCAGCCAACCTGTACTGAACTAGAGAAAACTAGAGAAAAAGAAAATAATACAGTGAAACACTAAGAGAAATAAAACAAACTAAATTAAACGTTCTACTCAGTATACTTAATAAATCTACTAAATTGGTCTAGCTTAAATTATGTGTTCTTATATTAAAAAATCAATATTCACACAAGTTATACTTCACTGGTTATTTAATTGCAAACACAATATCCATTCTCGTTATCCGCTGCCAACTGGCTGCCAAGAGACGGTCATGACCATCTGAGCTGTTACTGCAATTTATTAATAACGTAAAAATACTAGTACGCATTGTTCATGAAAATGCCACACCCATAACAACATACACTTTGATAAACGCAATGCCAATAGGCCTTCAAAGATGATTCTAATTATGAAAAACGCGAACTGTAATCAAAATTTTAACCACACAAAGATACATCTCAATAAAGTAACATCTAAATTATACTATAATAAATAAACTTATACACAAGCTACATGTAATATCAAACCATACATTTACTCTGCCAGTAAGTAATAAATGACCGACCAGAGCACTGCTTGCGACATCGCTTTTTTTACAACTGACCATATGAATAATTGAGCACATGTTACCCAATATTGAGCAGTGTTAGTAGTTCCTCATCTAACACAATCTGAACAAACATAAGAACATCGTGGAAATAAAGATGAAATTAATAACTTAATAATAATAATAATATATATAATTTTTGCCGTGTTGGCAACACTTCTTATGCAACCATTTTTCGGAAGAAATAAACCGATTTTTGTTTCCCCTGTCTTTTAATAATAAAATTTCCTAAAGGACGTCTTATAGGGCTCTATAGGAATCCTACATAATTGTAGAAGAATTCTATCGGACGTCTTATTAGATTCCTATCTGGGACAAATGTCCCGTAGGATCCTATACAATTTCAGGCCAATTCCCCATAATGTGTCCTATAAAGGAAATTTCAGGAAGTGGAACTCACTCTTAATTGGTAAAAATGTAATTTTACAAATAAGAT
>NW_019773825.1:492853-506600 GCF_001039355.2 Lingula anatina
CCCGGTCCCAGTGCACGGTTTGTAAACTTATGAAGACGATGATGAAAATGGATGATCCCCAATTCCAATTTGCCATTTCAACATTTCATTTCATTTCATAACAACTGCACAGTTTGAAGGCACTGTGTTGTCTAATAGTCAATTGATTATGCAAAAACTATGTTTAGATATTTCTGTTCTTTTAAGGTTAATTGCACATACAAGCCCATGGCCAGGGGGTTGAGGGTTTGAAAGAACCGCCGTTTTTATCAGGAAAAGGTCCATTCTGGGTAAAATTTCTGAGCAAAAACTGCAATCAGAATGGCATGCAACATCACAAACAGATAACAATACATAAGTATCAAATAATAATACATTTTGTTGTAATTTCCTTTGATCACCTTAGAATCAGTTTGCAATATTTGTAATAAAAATGCAAAAAAAATGGGGTTCTATGAAAACAAAAAAGTAATTGAGATTTTTAGACTTTGTTCGATGATATTGTTCAGAAGGCGGTTCTAAAATCTTCTGTAAAAATACTTAAATGATAAATCAATAATAGGTCAATAATAATAATAATTAATGGTATAAAATCTTGAATCAATGGAATGTAGTTTTTCAGTATATAGGCAGTTTTTGGCTCAAGTTCATAATTCCTAATTGAAAGGACTGGGTTTCTTTCAACTTGTTTCAAACGTCTACTCCATTTTTTCCAGAGTTCCCTTAGTACCATTCAATACAACTTGATCACCTGAAACAGTGATAATCCTGGGTAATAGTACAGAATTCAACGTGACCGTAACACATTAAAAAAGACCAAAAATGACAAAATAAATAAATAAATAATAAATTAATAAACAAATAGACAAATTTTAACCTGGTATATTTAAAAATAGTCATGATTTAGACTGACTCTGAAAGGAAACTTGCAGTCAGATCTCCATTATTACTCCATCTAAAAAACAGGAAAATCCCATTCATTTTCATTTACTTGCTGAGAATATTGTTGTCTAATTATATAAACGGGGAATGGAAAGGTGCGCATACAGATCAGTTTTCTTGAAATAAAACAGCAAAAATTGGTTAAAAGTCTATAGAGACGACTGAAGTACAATGAGAAGAACCTTTCCTCATTACAATGTTTACTCACAATGGCAGAGGGAATGGTACAATGCATCAGTTTCTTTACCTGTGGCAAAAAGATGAGTGGCTTTCGGAATGTTGACCACACATGGCAGACCATATTCTCTGGCAACCACAGCTCCTGGGAAAGGCAAAATAGTTTGTGAAGGAAGGAAAATTAATAGAGTTCTGAGACAACCAAATGTGAAGTTTTGTTTTTAAATATCATATATGGAAATCAAGAAAATCTTTGGGCAATGCTAGTTAACTCAATTACAACTAGAAAATCACTCCGAGAGTGCAGACCTCCGCCAAGGCAGCGTTTTTATTATTATTGATTATTGATACGGATCACCACCAAAAACTATTCACTTCTAAGTTAACCCATTTCCCACCTACCCTGAAAATTTCATCAAAATCGCTCAATAACTTTTTGAGTTATGATGATGACAAACAACAAACAGACAGACAGACAGGGGTGAAAACATAACCTACTTGGCGGAGGTAATTACATTGTGCAATATGATACAAAGAATAAGTTATGGTAACCCGTAATGATTCGATCTTTTCAATGGGGAAAATTATTTATCTTTCAGATTAATAATTATATAGGATCATTAAAAATATATTTCTGTGTAAAATATATGGTGCTTTTACTGTAAAAAATATTTAGTAGTCTGCTTTTCAATTTTGTTGCTAACACTCAATAGGAATGTTCTAATTAACAAAAATATGAAAAATTATGAAAATACAGTATAGAATTCACAATTTTCCTCATTGTTAAGTCATTATTGTAACATCTGACACAGTCTGCTAATGAAGACAGTTCAGTTCTTAGATAAGCTGTCCCCAGTAAACTGGAAACATGTGGGTTAGTACCATGTGATAGGAGTCCTCCCAGTTCAGTCACCAGTCCTGATATAAGTGGGAAATAAGGGGACCATCCCACATCTGTGTAGGGCACTATCAGGATGTCACCAGGCTGAAAAAAACAACAGGACACATCTTATGAAATTGTCAAATGACCAGAAATTGTAATAAAAATGTGCTATTTGTGTCAAGGTTATTTTTCTTCCTTAAGAATTTTGAATAAAAAACATAACAGGGCATACAAAATGCATTTCTTACCAAAACGAATATTTCATTTTTTTTACTTTTAATACTCTCCCTTTAAAAAAGAAGAAATACAATTGAATTTTTCAAAATAAAGGGAAAAAAAGAAAGAATAAAATTGCTCCCAAAAATGGAACTGAGTACCAGTGTGATAACCCCTACCTGAATTTGACTTGCTTCCTGCAGAGAGGTGACCACCCTAGCTGTCCCCCTGACCACACCTTGACTGACCGGCAGGCCTAAAATCAGAAAATGTAGGTGAATTAACCTGTATTTTTATGGCAAATGTCTACAAGATCATATCTTGCCAACCAGGAACACCATAAGTATGTGTTCACACTGAAGAAAGTTAACATATAACCAAAAATCCAACCTTTTTAAAAGTAATTCATATTTAATGTATTATTTATTTCCACTGACCTTTAAGAGCAACAGATGTCACAACAGAATCATTTTCTGTTACTTCTTCTATCTGAAAATGTAAATATACATGGATAAAAACTCTGGCATTGTGATTCACATTGCCAATGTCAAAGATTTCATGCTTTGCTCCATATAAATTTAAACAAATCTGAATATAAAAATTCTAATTGAATTTTATGCATTTTTAGATACAAAGTAATAAAAAATAATAACTCCCTTTGCAGTTTTCTAAGCAAATAGAGTGCTGTGTTGATGTGTATTAAAACTTACTAAATTATTTTACAACATATATTTGGAACTATACACATATATGCAAGTCTCTGTCAACACCATTTTTTGTCTATAGCATAGGCATGTACTGATTGCAATTTGCCAATATCCTAGGCCCAAAAATGCATCACTTATTGTTTATCATGTTTCTTTTTAAGAACAGAATAACACAGGTGTACAAATTAATGTCCAGGAACTGTTCTCTCTGCTTTATGGAATATATATGCAAAGAAACAAATCTACTGATACTCAAAAATATTTACAGGTTCAGGGTGACCAATGCTAAATTCTGGGAACTCTGTCGCCATCTGTTTTGGTAGCACACGTTTTCTCCTGTTGGCCCTGAAAGAAAAGTGTATTCTTTTTTTTATCACCAATATCCAGAAATATTTCTAAACCAATTCATCGTTTTCTTATAATTGTATATATTATTCTATATTACTGGAGAATAATTATCCATATTGTTGCTCTCTCTGCATTTACTGAACAATACTGCATTAAACTGAAGAAAAATATTAATAATATTGAAATGAATTTTATTAAAATACTTTTCAAGAAAGATTATAAGCAGCCTCTTAACCATATCTGTTTGCTCTACAAAATTTTCCTTTGAAACTGCAATAAAAAATACAAACTTTGCCACCAGCCTTCCTGATCTTGTTTTTAGCAATGTCCCAATCTCTTGGTGAGTGAGGAAGAAAAGTAAATCTGGCTCTGGCAGACGACCCTAAATAGCATACCATTCAAGAATTATCTTACACTAAAAACCATGTATTTTGTGAATTTAAATTGAATGAAAATTTATTTCCAAAAATTATAAATCAAATTTGTGAACACTGATGGAATTAAAAAGTCACTACATATGCAAAGTTACATCAAACAGCTCTTTCTCTTTATTCTTATATATTCTGAAGGAAGGATGCATTAAAAGAATAGGGCAATCCTATATTAAAAAGTAAACATGCATTACCTCTTTCACCATGAGTTCAGCCAATGCCCAATAGGCCTCCTTGAAGACATCTGTCATCTGAACAGAAAGTGACTGGAAAGCAAAGAAAAAATCTGCCCAGGATGAAAAAGACAAGAAAAATATTCGAAACTTGGGGGGGGGGGGGGGGGGATACCAATTCTGTTTCACATTGAAGTAAAAAACTGTCCAAAAACTTATGCTAAAGACCATGAGAGAGAGAGAAAGAAAGAGAGATGAGATTGTAATCACCTTGCCCCACTCTCTATCTCCTACTGCAGCCCTGGCTCTTGGTAATGCCCATTTTAAGATCAATCTGAAAGAATCATTTTTATTAATACAAAGTCAGTGTTTTTAAATAGGAACAAAGACAACAAAAGAGTATGACAACAAAAAAGGTATTATCATTAAGGCTTTCACAATTCCAAGGGATTGTATTTACTGACATTTTAATTATAATAATCAAGCACTTTGCAACAGTGGGCATTCAGATGATACTCTTGTGACAAGAGCAAAACATAGCTGTTTCACTACTATTTTTTTGTTCTAAAGAAAGTGATTACTATTACTGAAACAACTAACTTAATAAAAACAAAATATTTGTAAACAAAAATCATTTACAGTACAATTGTATCACTGTATATATTTTGTACCTTCCAAACCATGTGGTGGGAGACTTGATCCCAGCCAGTGAGTCTGACACACTCATGATGGATCTCTTGGTCACTTCTGGGATACCTGCCTTCATCATGGACTAGAAGAAAAAGAAATGGTACTTGTTATATTTCCTCAACACTCTCCTCACAAATATCACTTAATATACTGGAGGTTTTAATAGTCATTTTAGATTTTATATAATTCTAATTTTAATAATTTTATTAATTCTAATTTTAATAATTGTAATTCTAACAGATTTGAATTATTAAAAAGATTGAATTAGATTCAAAATAGTCTTGACCAAATCAGTATGCATGGTCAATTCAAATAATAGCAACACTGTAACAACGATATCCTGAATGTGGATTGTTGAATTATAATCATTCACAGAAAGTTTTTATCTAAATATTTTCATACCATCTAGTTTTTGGCTCTACTCAAGAGCCTTCCTCAGGACAAACTGGTCATGCACTGATGTTCTAATGCTGAATGATTATAATTCACTGATCCATGTGTAACTACCAGTTTCATGAACCTTTTTAGAGATTACCTGAATAACTGATACCACTTTCTCTGGCTGCTGCCTCCATGACCTCTCCAACATTTCTGCCTAGTAATGGAAAAGCTGTGTACACAATCATTTGGAATTCTGTACTGCTACATTGTACATATAAAAATTTAAAAGTGAAAAATAAAATTTTCAAGCCAATGTTCTAATTTTTTCTTTAAATGTCCTGTTAATAAGAGCAATATGTATAAATAAGAAAATATGACTTTATAAAAATATATATACCTGATTGCTTTTATCTATGAATGGAAATATATCTTTCTATAAAAGCCCATTTTGTAATTTTTTAATTGCTTTAAATTCTTTCCCTTGATGAATTTCAAGTTTAGCAATGAGATTACAAACAATAAATGCAAGGATGAAAAGATTCCATGCAAGTCACAGCATTAATTAACTTGTACATGTATATCCTGATTTTGAATTGCACAAGATCACCATATGCATATGGTTTTAATATTTCTATTCTCTCTTGGTGAACTATTTGACATTTTATACATTCATGCCACTTTTAATAAAGCTCTAATAAGCTGCATAATAACCATATGATACAATCTGTACCTCTCTCACACATCGATGTCCATGTCTTGCCATGAACTCGGCAAATTTCTTCCCTGGTTCTCCTTTGTCATTTTGTAGCCATTTGACAGCATCCTGAAAGTGAAAATGTTTTTTGAGTAATATAAAATTTTTCTAGGCAAACCCTTAGCAAAATATCAGGCCTGGAAATTTGATGCAATATTGCTTTTATCTAAGAAAACTGCAATTCCTTCTTGCCAATTTGCAGCATATTTGCTGGAATATGGCTAGAAATTAGCAGCAATAAAAATTTTCTTGCAAACTCCTGCAAACTAAAAGTTTGCAGCAATACTGCTGTAATTTTGCTGCAAAATTATCTTTTTGCCATGGGAAATAATTGTAAAAGTCTCAACACTTTCTTTTTGCAACAGCTTTATGGGGGCAACGTATATGTAAGTACTAAAATATCCATGCAGTTATGTACTAGTATTAGTTAGTACCCACAGTAACATATCTGCATGGTTATCTCCAATAAGATTATTTTCACTAAAATATTCATCAAAGTTACTGACTAAATATAAATGACAATTAGAACAGAAAGCATACCTCAGTTGTCATGTCTGCAATCTCTTTACTTTGACTACTTTTGGAGAGTACTGCTGCTAAGTGCTGAAATGATAGACAGTTGTATCCAATTATTTATACTTTGCACATTCATTAGTGAGGTGAAGGGAAGAATGATATTCACTTTTTCCTTTCTTTTTTTTTTTCATTTTTAAATATCATTATTATCATTATTTGCTAAGAACTGAAATTGTATTTCTATACTGTAAAATCAACTTTCTTGCCACCACCTGTCTTTCCCACACCTATGAGGACTTTGCCATCACCTAATTTGCTGTTATTTATCTTGCTACAATTGCAAGCTATTGTATTACCATGTCTATGTCTGTAGTAGGCTTGTTAAGGACCAAAAATTGGCTAAACACTGCATTTTGTAGTACAAATGTCTAACTTTGCATGAATGTTCCTTGGGCCAAAATGAAAATTTTTATCCATAGAGACAATGTTTATCTTGGCACCACTCACATGCTATCTTGCTACCACCTTTATGTACATATCTCAATTGGTTAATCATTACGTAATACTGCATAAAAATTGACAAAAAAACCTACTTTGTGCACTGCCATCACAAACATCATGAAAAGAAAAGTGTTACTTATTATTTCTTTTAACTGACAAGTATGATTCTTATGATTGACATTCAGCTCAAATTAGAAAACCAGCTCTCATGGCCACTTTATGTATCTTGACACCACCTATCTTGTCATAAACTACTGGTACCTTGCTAATTTCAAAGACCTATACCTACCTGCAATGCTGTGGGGACATCAGCACTGTAAACTTTCTCACAATGAGCAAGAAGAAATGCCAAGTCAGAGTAATGTTCTTGCTTCCACTCTGAAAAATAGAAATTTAAGACACAATCTCACACTTTAGTGCAAAACGATAATTCCCAAGAAGACCTTATACCTTGGTCTTTTCTCTTCATGTAATATGTTCTACATTTCCAAATGCTTTCCTTTAAATCCTTGTGTAAAATACAAAAAAAAAATTCACTAGGGCAGAAAACGAAAATGAAACTACATGTACATCATGTAAGGCTATGAAAAAAAATGGAGCTTCTACTGAATTTGTTAAGCAAACCACTGCTATGTCTTTAGGTGTGTTCACAATGATACTATCATACTAGGTAGATCAATCCAACTCCCCTGGAACTCTCGCTGAATGCAATCAGATTAAATGAGCAGCTGGAGGTGATTAACTTTTGTGTGTTCGTTGCACTCAAAACAAAATGAAAAAATTTCCAGAAGCCCAGTGCACATCTAGCTGTCATTCAATTAATCTGATTGCATTTTAAGCAAGAATCCCCGCGGAGTTGGATCAACATATGTAGAGCGATAGTTTCATTGTGGAAATGCACCCTTAAACTCACCCAGCTCCCCCTTGGTCAGCACAGACATGAGGACGGCACTCCAGGTACTGGACCGTCCACTGTTGATAACACCATCTGTCCAGCACTGCAGCAGAGAAAGTAGACAGTATGCAGGACCATAGTTCGAAAGAACCCCCCTTTTTGCTGAGAAAAGGCCCCTTCTGGTTTAAATTTGATCTAGGTACATGGAGGTTTCATGTTCAAAGGTCCACTTTTTTCAGAAAAAGAACCCCCCTTTAGAAATTGCTGGCTATGGGCTTGGTATAGATCATTATAATTGTTATAATAGATGTACGTATTGGACACACCCTGAGTGTCTTAGTTTACTGAAAACTATTATCTTTGCTATCAGCAAGCCTCTTGCTGTCCTCTTTAACTAGACATTACAAGNACATATATTTGGAACTATACACATATATGCAAGTCTCTGTCAACACCATTTTTTGTCTATAGCATAGGCATGTACTAATTGCATTTTGCCAATATCCTAGGCCCCAAAATGCATCACTTATTGTTTATCATGTTTCTTTTTAAGAACAGAATAACACAGGTGTACAAATTAATGTCCAGGAACTGTTCTCTCTGCTTTATGGAATATATATGCAAAGAAACAAATCTACTGATACTCAAAAATATTTACAGGTTCAGGGTGTCCAATGCTAAATTCTGGGAACTCTGTCGCCATCTGTTTTGGTAGCACACGTTTTCTCCTGTTGGCCCTGAAAGAAAAGTGTATTTTTTTTTATCACCAATATCCAGAAATATTTCTAAATCAATTCATCGTTTTCTTATAATTGTATATATTATTCTATATTACTGGAGAATAATTATCCATATTGTTGCTCTCTCTGCATTTACTGAACAATACTGCATTAAACTGAAGAAAAATATTAATAATATTGAAATGAATTTTATTAAAATACTTTTCAAAAAAGATTATAAGCAGCCTCTTAACCATAACTGTTTGCTCTACAAAATGTTCCTTTGAAACTGCAATAAAAAATACAAACTTTGCCACCAGCTTTCCTGATCTTGTTTTTAGCAATGTCCCAATCTCTTGGTGAGTGAGGAAGAAAAGTAAATCTGGTTCTGGCAGACGACCCTAAAAATCATACCATTCAAGAATTATCTTACACTAAAAATCATGTATTTTGTGAATTTCAATTGAATGAAAATTTATTTCCAAAAATTATAAATCAAATTTGTGAACACTGATGGAATTAAAAAGTCACTACATATTCAAAGTTACATCAAACAGCTCTTTCTTTTTATTCTAATATATTCTGAAGGAAGGATGCATTAAAAGTATAGGGCAATCCTATATCAAAAAGTAAACATGCATTACCTCTTTCACCATGAGTTCAGCCAATGCCCAATAGGCCTCCTTGAAGACGTCTGTCATCTGAACAGAAAGTGACTGGAAAGCAAAGAAAAAATCTACCCAGGATGAAAAAGACAAGAAAAATATTCGAAACTTGGGGGGGGGGATGCCAATTCTGTTTCACAGTGAAGTAAAAAAAAACTGTCCAAAAACTTATGCTAATGACCATGAAAGAGAGGGAGAGAGAGAGAGAGAAAGTAAGAGAGATGAGATTGTAATCACCTTGCCCCACTCTCTATCTCCTACTGCAGCCCTGGCTCTTGGTAATGCCCACTTTAAGATCAATCTGAAAGAATCATTTTTATTAATACAAAGTCAGTGTTTTTAAATAGGAACAAAGACAACAAAAGAGTATGACAACAAAATAAGTATTATAATTAAGGCTTTCACAGTTCCAAGGAATTGTATTTACTGACATTTTAATTATAATAATCAATTATTTTGCAACAGTGGGTGTTCAACCCGATGATACTATTGTGACAAGAGCGAAACAGCTATTTCACCACTATTTTTTGTTCTTAAGAAAGTGATTACTATTACTGAAACAATTAACTAAATAAAAACAAAATATATGTAAACAAAAAATTATTTACAGTACAATTGTATCACTGTATATATTTTGTACCTTCCAAACCATGAGGTGGGAGACTTGATCCCAGCCAATGAGTCTGACACACTCATGATGGATCTCTTGGTCACTTCTGGGATACCTGCCTTCATCATGGACTAGAAGAAAAACAAATGGTACTTGTTATATTTCTTCAACGATCTCCTCACAAATATCACTAAATATACTGGAGGTTTTAATAGGGATTTTAGATTTTATATAATTCTAATTATAATAATTTTATTAATTCTAATTTTAATTATTGTAATTCTAATAGATTTGAATAATTAAAAAGATTGAATTAGATTCAAGATAGTCTTGACCAAATCAGTATGCATGGTCAATTCAAATAATAGCAACACTGTAACAATGATGTCCTAAATACAGAGTGTTGAATGAATCATTTCACAGACAGTTTTTATCTTCCCCTCATGCCCTGTTCCTCCCTCCCCTTAAATGTCACTTTATGTCATCGTTACTCGTCTTTTCTTTGAATATTTTTTCTTTTTTTTTAATTTTTCTTTATCTAATTTTATGACTTGATATTTCTAAGGTAAGCATATAATGCTTTGGTGACTTGCCGCCTTTATTTATACTGTAACTTATATTTAACCTTTTATGAGAATAAAGATGTTAAAAAAAGTTTTCATCTAAATATTTTCATACTGTCTAGTTTTTAACTCTACTCAAGAGCCTTCCTCAGGACAAACTGGCCATGCGCTGATGTTCTAACGCTGAATGATAAATTCCACAATCCATGAACTCTTTTAAGAGATTACCTGAATAACTGATACCACTTTCTCTGGCTGCTGCCTCCATGACCTCTCCAACATTTCTGCCTATAGTAATAAAATATAGACTTCATACACAATTATTTGGAATTCTATACTGCTACATTGTACAAGTGAAAAATCAAATTTTCAATCCAATGTTCTAATTATTTCTCTTTCAAATGCTGTGTTAATAAGAGCAATGTGTATAAATAAGGAAATATGACTGTATAAACATATATATCTGTTTGCTTTTATCTATGAATGGAAATATATATCTTTCTATAAATGTCCATTCTGTAATTTTTAAAATTGTTTTTAGTTTCTTTCCCTTGATGAATTTCAGTCCAGCAACGAGATAATAAACAATAAATGCAAGGATGAAAATATTCCATGTAAGTCACAGCATTAATTAACTTGTACAGTATATCCTGATTTTGAAGTGCACATGATCACCATGTGCATTTAGTTTTTTTTAACATTTCTATTTTCTCTTTATGAATTATATGACAATTTATACATTCATGCCACTTTCAATAATAGCTCTTATGAGCTGCATAATAACCATATGATACAAACTGTACCTCTCTCACACATCGATGACCATGTCTTGCCATGAACTCGGCAAATTTCTTCCCTGGTTCTCCTTTGTCATTTTGTAGCCATTTGACAGCATCCTGAAAGTGAAAATGTATTTTGAGTAATATAAAATTCTTCTAGGCAAACCCTTAGCAAAATATCAGGCCTGGAAATTTGCTGCAATATTGCTGCAAACTGCAATTCCTTCTTGCCAATTTGCAGCATATTTGCTGGAATATGGCTAGAAATTAGCAGCAATAAAAATTTTCTTGCAAACTCCTGCAAACTAAAAGTTTGCAGCAATATTGCTGTAATTGTGCTGCAAAATTATCTTTTTGCCATGGGAAATAATTGTAAAAGTCTCAACACTTTCTTCTTGCAACAGCTTTATGGGGGCAATGTATACGTAAGTACTAAAATATCCATGCAGTTATGTACTATAGTTAGTACACACAATAACATATCTGCATGGTTATCTCCAATAAGATTACTTTCACTAAAATATTCATCTAAGTTACTGACTAAATATAAATGACAGAACAGAAAGCATACCTCAGTTGTCATGTCTGCAATCTCTTTACTTTGACTACTTTTGGAGAGCACTGCTGCTAAGTGCTAAAATGATAAACAGGTTGCTTTAAAATAGCTGTGTCCAATTATTTATACTTTGCACATTCATAAGTGAGGTGAAGGGAAGAATGATATTCACTTTTTCCTTTCTTTTTTTCATTTTTAAATATCATTATTATCATTATTTGCTAAGAACTGAAATTGTAATTATATACTGTAAAATCAACTTTCTTGCCACCACCTGTCTTTCCCACACCTATGAGGACTTTGCCATCACCTAATTTGCTGTTATTTATCTTGCTACAATTGCAAGCTATTGTATTACCATGTCTATGTCTGTAGTAGGCTTGTTAAGGACCAAAAATTGGCTAAACACTGCATTTTGTAGTACAAATGTCTAACTTTGCATGAATGTTCCTTGGGCCAAAATGAAAATTTTTATCCATAGAGACAATGTTTATCTTGGCACCACTCACCTGCTATCTTGCTACCACCTTTATGAACATATCTCAATTGGTTAATCATTACGTAATACTGCATCAAAATTGACAAAAAAACCTACTTTGTGCACTTCCATCACAAACATCATGAAAAGAAAAGTGTTACTTATTATTTCTTTTAACTGACAAGTATGATTCTTATGATTGACATTCAACTCAAATTAGAAAACCAGCTCTCATGCATGGTCACTTTCTGTATCTTGACACCACCTATCTTGTCATAAACTACTGGTACCTTGCTACTTTCAAAGACCTATACCTACCTGCAATGCTGTGGGGACATCAGCACTGTAAACTTTCTCACAATGAGCCAGAAGAAATGCCAAGTCAGAGTAATGTTCTTGCTTCCACTCTGAAAAATAGAAATTTAAGACACAATCTCACACTCAAGTGCAAAACGATGATTCCCAAGAAGACCTTATACCTTGTTCTATTCTCTTCATGTGATACTTTCTACATTTCCAAATGCTTTCCTTTATATCCTTGTGTAAAATACAAAAAAATTCACTAGGGCAGAAAACGAAAATGAAACTACATGTACATCATGTAAGGCTATGAAAAAAATGGGAGCTTCTACTGAATTTGTTAAGCAAACCACTGCTACGTCTTTAGGTGCGTTCACAATGATACTATCATACTAGGTAGATCAATCCAACTCCCCTGGGACTCTTGCTGAATGCAATCAGATTAAATGAGCAGCTGGAGGTGATTAACTTTTGTGTGTTCGTTGCACTCAAAACAAAATGAAAAAATTTCCAGAAGCCCAGTGCACATCTAGCTGTCATTCAATTAATCTGATTGCATTAAGCAAGAATCCCCGCGAAGTTGGATCAACATATGTAGAGCGATAGTTTCATTGTGGAAATGCACCCTTAAACTCACCCAGCTCCCCCTTGGTCAGCACAGACATGAGGACAGCACTCCAGGTACTGGACCGTCCACTGTTGATGACACCGTCTGTCCAGCACTGCAACAGAGAAAGTAGACAGTGTACAGGCCCATAGTTTGAAAGAACCTCCCTTTTTGCTGGGTAAAGGGAAAATTTTATCTAGGTACATAAAAGTTTCATGGTAAAAGGTCCACTTTTTCAGAAAAGAACTCCCCCTTTAGAAATTGCTGGCTATGGGTATGGGCGGCCAAAAGGGCAAAAATTCATGTCGTCGATTCAGTTATGTTTCGTCGATTCACTGCCTTCCCATNTGACGGTGAGCTTGTAAGGCCGAAAACTGAGGCAAGGCAAGTTATTGACTGCGGGTGCATTGTAAATTTTCACATTGTATTTCAAAGGGGTGGATTAAACGTGATTAAAACTAATAAAAAGACCACAGGTAATTACAAAAACATTTTATTTCAACAGCTTTGACATAGGTGAAAAAGACAATGTAAAAAAATGTTTGAAAAATGAAAGTTTCAGGAAGTTACAGGGTGGGGGGGGGGGGGGTAACCTTGAAATACATTTTTATACATTTTTAATTAATTTTATTGATTTTTGAGAGTCTTTGATGGATAAATAGTTCAAATGAGGCAGATTTATTAAGGTTTCCGTACGTCACGTTGTATGTGTTGCAAGAACCAAAATATCTATCAATAAAATTTGCTGAATACAGAGAGAGAAGTTTAGAAAAGTTGTGTTGAACGGTGTTGTGTCTGTGTGTTGCCATGGGATTCCCCCCCCCCCCCAAAAAAAAAAAAAAAAAAACACTCGTTGAAAATCTTTTTTTTTTTTTTT